>CM053786.1:115757265-116352265 GCA_028749045.1 Cupressus sempervirens
ATATTTAGACCAGCCCCACCATTGACCAATGCCCTTTTAACTTGGTTCCTATGGATGAATACTTCTATGTTAAATGGAGAGTTTTGTGGCTATATGATAGACATCTCATCTTGCACTGAAAATGACACGCAATGGGGAGTAACTAAATTGTTGACCATGTTTTGGAATCTACTCACATCTAGGTCATTCAACACTAAGGCTTTAGTGAGTATCTCTTTATGCTCCAGGGAGATTTGTAGTAGTTCAAAAATGGAGATGTGTACCGGAGTCTTGAGCAATTGGTTAACCAAATTATATTTGGGCATGGAGGAATCTGGGGTTGCTCGGTCAAGATTTGTCACTGGACCTAGTAGGATAATCTTGGAGGCTTGACCTGAAGTGATGGAATTTGAGGACTATTTTTAATTTTTATCTTTGATTATGATGACATTTATGCTGTCATCAAATCCAAAAATAATGCTGATGGTATTGTTGTAGTGGTGTGCATAATTAACCTTAGTTTGTGGAGGTGCATTTTGATTAGCCTTGGAGGACTCCCCCTTTTCATGACTCATGAAGGGGTTCTTAAAGGCTATATGATCTTCATTATTACTGAGATTATTTACTTCAATGGCTCCATCATTTATTAATTTTTAGATGATTCCCTTAAGGGCGAGGCAATTGTTCATTAGGTGCCCCCGATTGCGATGATAGGCACAAGTGTGTTTCTTGTTCCACCATTTTGTCTTGACTTGGGGTTCATATGGTTTAGCCACAAGTAATATGATGAGCTCATCAGCCAAGAGTGTTTGTAAAGAACTCTCATAGGACAGCCATATGGGTGTGTACTCCTTAGGTATACCCGAAGACTGATATCTTTGTGGTGGAGGAGCTTGATTCTAAGCAACTTGCTGGTTGGATGTTGAGGGAATCTTTGTGTTATGTTGGTAAAATAGACTAGTATTGTATTGTTGAGCTACAAAATTGGTGCCTAGTTGATTTAAAGGGGGTTGAGTGTGAGTTTTGACATGATTAGCTTCAACTACCCCCTCATTCGTGAAGTTTTTATTATTATTTCTCCACCATAATTTTTGTTTATTCGTGGACCGATTAGAGGGATTGTGTGTTTGTGTGGAGTTGTTAGAAAAACCTTTACCATCTTTAGATAATTTGATTATGTCATTGTTTACCAAGGTTTCTTCCACCTTGGTTGTGTTTTCTAAAGTATTCTTAAAGTCTTAAGGCCCTTGGAGTTGGAGCCAATAATTCATAAGTTTTGAGAGACTATTGATGAAGATATCTATCTTCTCCTTATCTAGTATGTCTCTATGGTATTTAGCAAACATGTGCCTCCACCATTATAAGAAGGTCTTGAATGATTCTCTTGGGAGTTGTTTTGTGTTGCATAGATCGATCATCATAACCTCTCTTTCAATGTTGTAAGAATATTGGGTGATGAAAATGGAGGCCAATTGGTCGAAAGTTTTAATATTGGAGGGTAATTTGGAAAACTACTCCATGGCTTGCCCTCCAAGGCTCCTAGGAAATAGACGCATCAAGTATGTTGTCTCATGGACAAACTCCATGCTTAGCATGTACAATTGCCTCAAATGATCTTGTGGATCTAATATACCAAAATATTTGTCATACTTTGGTATTTTCACATTTGGAGGAAAAGGTTTGAAGGTAATGTTTTTGTCAAATGGTAGGGGACACACCTTTTCAAGGCTAAACTCTATGGGTTGTATTTTTCCTCTTTTCATTTTTTCCATTTCTAAGTGTAGCTCTTGCAATTTTTTTGTGACTACATCTAAGAGTGATTCTTCTTGATCTCATTTCAAATTGGTCTGCATCAAAATCAGATGGTAGTTTTGCACCTTATTGTGCTAATGCGAGTATGTATAGTTCTTTCTGCTTTTCCAAAATCTTGTCCATGATCTCGACAAGTTCAGGATTTTTTGAAAATCCTCGTTCTTAGATTCAACGCTTCTATCATCCCATGCATGAACTGAGCCCATTGTGGCTAGGGATTCTAAATTTTGACCAAACAAGGGTGACTTGAGAGTAACTTCATTTTGCGTGCAATCTATTGTTGTAGTAGATTTTGAGAGGTTTAAAGGTTTTGTGCATTTGGTAGTTTTACTTGCTACTCTGGAACTTACTCATATGGGCCACCATTTTGGTTTTGTTGGCACACTTGTTTTGCATGGTGGCAAGAAAAGTGAGTGGGATCCTTTTAGTTTTTCAGCATTTTTCAAGAAGTGAAATTTTTTGTTGATCATGACTTGTTCATAGCAATAAGCTAATTTGCATAAGGTGTTTGCCAATGTTGATAGGATGAAGTCCACCTTTGTGAAGTTAGGTACAGATGTGAATTTTTGAATGTTCCTAGCTTGATGTATAAAGTGAGGTAATGGTGATTGTTGGGTTGATGATGATGTTGCTTTGCTTGTTTTCAAAAGATGCTTTTCATCAGATACAAAAAAAATTAGTCTTTGTAAAATGCTAGCACAGAAAAGGTTATCCAAATTTACAGTTTGTTTGCAAATAGCCTTTGTTTTGTATTTTTGCTCAGATGCGTTACAGGAATGTTCAGATGTACTATTTTAGTAATCAAATGCACTGATTTGTTACTCATATGTGCTATTTCAATGCTCAGATGTATTATTTTTTGAATCAGATGTGTGGTTTTAAGTCTCAAATGCACTGTTTCATAGGTATACACATCATAACAGCAGTCAAAAGCATTACAAGAATATTAAAAAGCGCTATTTTAGTAATCAAATGCACTGTTTCAAGGATTGTTCAAAAATGTCTTTGTTTTACAATTGATTTCTCAATACCAGTTTGAGGTTTGTCTTTCTAGAAAATTTGTGATTCACACTGGTGTTTATTATTAAGTTTTAAAGAACTCAACCACAATGGTAGTGAGATAAAAACAAAATGAAAAATCACACGTACCTAGAAAACAAAAAGAAAAGGCTTCCTAGCAAGGTTATGTAAGGTCAGTGACTAGTAGGTCCTAGTGTTCCAACTTTGTTTGGATTTAACTCTCCTGTAACAGAGAGCTTCCCACCAACACCTAAGAGGTTTGGAACAATCGCTTGTGAGACTAATAGAGGAAGGCTATGCACCAAACAAAAGTGGCTTGTATTTGATTAAGAATGCAAGATTGGGGGCAATCCCTCTCACTGGCCCTACTAGGGCAACTCAACAGGTAGCCCTTCTATGGCAAGATTATTCTACGTAGTGAAAAGTGAGAAGTGGAAGTCAATAGATAGGTCTAGGAATCTGACCACTCAAGAGAGTGAGAGCATATCCTTGTTGCTTTGGCTCCCCAAACATGTCAAACACAAAGGATTTATTTCTAGCCCTTATACTATGGAAAATAGGGGGGCTCCTAATTAGACTATGTGTGGGTTATTTTTCCTCATTCAACTATGACCGATCTTTATAGAAGCTTAGGAATTTTGATCAACTCAAAAGAGTTAAGAGAATAGGCCTACTTCTTTATTAGATCAGCAAGCTTGAATGATCTAATTAAACTATGTTTGAAAGCCCAGAAATGCTACACTTTTAATTGACAAGAGTAGTGGTCCACCTACCTAATTTGAAGCTAGCAAGGGCTAGGCACATTTATGAGGGTCTTCATTCTTGTTGCACACTATCCACAGTTTGAAGGCTTATTTGTTGATGCAAAAGGGACCTATACGCAAAAAATGTTCAGATCTAGGAGTTAGATTTATAAAATTGCAACTTCCATCAAATGTGCTATAGAAATGCTCATATGCATCGTAGGAAACCATAGATGCCCTATTTTATCATGCAAATGCGCTAAAAGAAAGTCAAAAGTGCTATGGGATACTTCAGATGCTATGCAGAAATGGTTAAATGCATCACATGACACCTCAAATGTGCTATTCTATTGTGTAGATGTGCTATTAAAATGCAGTATGAGATGCTTCAAATGCTTTGAAAAAATGATTAAATGTGTCATAGTCCTCTTAAGAGCACTATAATAATATGTAGATGTGTTATAGTATAGGGTAAATGCATTATAGAATGATGTATAAGCACTATAATGAGACTAAATGTGCAGAAATAGAGTTCATAAGCATTAGAATATTGCTTGAAAGTGTTGAAACAATGTGTAGAATCATCAAAAAATCTGGATCCAGCTCTTCTATGTATGGGAAAGACTTTGGAATGTTGTTCTTACTGATATGTGGCCTCCCAAATGTAGTAGAACCTATATTTGATTAGATCTACACAAAAGACAGCAAGAAAAACATAGATCTATACTAAAAAAGAAGGATTAGATTGAAAAACTTGAAAGTAGAGAGGCTTTTAGTTCAACCCCATGGTGGGCACCATTTTGTACACGGTAAAAAAATGTGTATTCATGACACTTTAACAAAAAAAGAAAATGAACTAATGACAAACTATTGTAGACCCAAGAAATAATCAACAACAAGTAACCTCTACAAATGTCTCATGTCTCCCTAACTACAACCACTAAAACAACTCTTAGACTAGCCTTTTAGTGATAGTTCTAGAATGGGATATTGCTAAAAATGCAAATCTATGATGAAAAATGCAAGATCTATGACTATAATGCAGAATATGTGTGAAATGCAACTCTTAGAAATACTTTTGAAATGATCATGCCATGAGCTAAATATGCAATAAATGAAGCTAAATGACATAAAATGATACTAACAATGCTATGAAATCACTATAATGACAATGTTAAAACAATGAGTCTAAATGTGCCTATAGTGTAGATGCATAAAAATTTGGGTCCGTTGTCTCTTAGATTTCCCTCCTATTTATAGGATTTCAAAAGGGGTTGGGGTAATAACTAGGATTTTCACTTTTGATTGGGGGTGAAAGTGAAACTCAAAATATCTCATAAAAGGCTAGGAGGAAGAGTCCAACAGACTTGGTTTTGGGGATAATATGAGGATTTTTCAAATTCTTTTAAATGGTAAAAGAGATATTTTCATCTTGTGAGGATAAAGTAATTTTATTGATTTACTAAATGATTTCTTTTCAACACCTTGTCTTTTTCTTTCTCCCTTTTTGCATCTTATTTTATGAATTTGAATTGTTTTCTTCCTCTTTTAAAGTTGATTTAGGTCTTGTCGATTTAAAAGGTGATTAATGACCTGATGCAATTTTTGATTTAAAAGTCTGTTGTGTTTCTTCTAATTTTCTCTTTAATTTGGACCTAATTGATCAAGATTGTGTGATTTAATACTTTTTCCAATTTTTGGGTTTCTACAATAAGTATAATCAATATCAACTAAGAAACAAATATCATTGATGTGTTGCTCTACTAGAGAGATTGGAATCCTTAGTCTTTGCTTCATGGACTTCTTGAAGTCCTCAAAATAGCTTGTCATGATGGTTTCAAAATTGGCTCCCATCTACTCTATGTATTCATTTATTTCTATAGCTATAGACCTATTGGTCTTCCAACGTATCTTACCAAAAGAGGGAAATTCAATCTTAACATAGAAGAAGATACATATCAAAATTGAGCCAAACTTACACTAAGCACTTTTGGATCTCCTTATCGCTCCCAAATTCTCCATAATTTGTTGCAGTTGTAGTTTTACCAAATCATATGTATTATCTTTCTTAACAATTTTGTACACATCCACTACAATGCATGGCACATTGTTTAGTCAGCTTGACTAGTAAAATTTGTGTGATATGACCCTCACTACAAATTCTAGAAGTAAATCTTTAATTTTTTCAATAGTCATACCTCTTTTATTCCACTTTGGCCCAGTGTTCTTCTCAATGGCTTCTTCTGAGTCACTCCTAAGGGTCTTTGGTTGTTCTAGGGTTGGATATCTTATAACCTATGTATGATTCTCGTTTGGCAACTTGATGGGTCTTCCTTCTAACCATAAACATCCATCATGAATTGTACTCAAAACTATTGTAATCCATTTATTCTTAAAGACAGTGGGGAAATATAGGGCATGGGTTGAGCCCTTTCTCTCAATAATGTTGAATTCTTCTTTCAATAACCCATTCTCACATAGTTTGGCATAGGCTTGGCAAATCTCCATGTCACCAATCCCTCCAACCTTACAATTGTAGAACTTTCTAACATCTTGTACCATTACAAATTTTGGAGGAATAATGGATAGTGCACCAGTAGGGTTGTTTTTATATGCAGCTTCAAGTATTGGCCTATAATCTGGTTGCTTAACTTCATTGCTAACTAGCTAAACTTCAAAGGGTTCCTTGTCCTTAGGATTCCTAGAATTAGAGGCTATTTTGCAAGCTAGGGTTTCAAAATATAAAATTGTGTAACAGTTTAGCTTGACTCATGAGAAATACATTTAAATTGATGAAACAGTGCTTGATCTCTGTTGGAATCTATGCAAAAGCTTCAATCTCTAGTAACCAATCACTTTTGTGCTCTTCCTCGTCCTTGCTCTGTGTTTGTAATGATGAATAATGATCAAAAAATTGATCTTATACCCTTCAATGCATAGCAATTAATGCTTAGTGTATATACAACTATACACTCAACTCCTTATGCCTTTTCTACTTTACTTGGCATCAATGCAAATTCCACTTCACTCGACAACTATAGGAATTTCCCTTACTTCGCTACAACTAGTCTTGGCTAACAACTTGACACACACTAGGATTTTACTCAGCATCTAAAGGAAACTTTCCTTACTCGACAGTAATGTGAAAAAACTTAGAGATTTAACTTTGGATTTTTCTCATAAACTTGCATCTTTATTCATGCTAATTTTTATCCTTTATAGTACTAACTCATCTTGGAAGTAATGTGTAATGAAGCATTTAAATATCTGTCCCACATACCTTCTTGCTTAGTTTGATGAAGTGTGACCACTTGACCATTCAAGTGAAGTGATCCCTTCATATGATGTGTTGCATCCATCTTTCTTCTTCCATATCTTATTCATTTCTCCTCTAATGTGCTCAACATCTACCTTTCCTTTTCCCTTGTTTGACTCTGAGTTGGGTGCCTTTGTCCTTGTTGGGTAGTGATTGCTAATATGACCAACATTCAAACAACTAAAGCTTGTGGTTTGACTCAATCATCTGTTGTAGCTTACATTGAAATGTGTTCTTATGTAGTTCTTTAGAATGTGTCCATATTCTTGCTAGTGGTGAGAGCTATGTCTTGTATTGTAGTCCCAATTGTAGGAATTTTCATGTCTTCTTCCCTTGTTTGATGACCATGTGGTCTTGGATCTGCAACCAAAGGCTTTGCATCCAAAATTTTGACAATTGTAGTAGCATCCTTCAAATCTTGGTGCATGCATGGTCCTTGTTCTGCATTCATGTGTATGATGACTTTGTTTGTTGCACTTGTTACAATGGATCATTTTCTTTAGCTTGGCATTCTGACTAGCATTCTTGCTCCTAAAAACACTAGTTTTATGTCCTTTCTTTCCACAATGATGACAAATAGGTTTAGAATTATTACCTTTATTACTTCTTTCCTTAGTAGCTTTGGATGATTCTCCTTCTTCAGTGCTTGTGTAGCCCAAACTTGATGTGTCTTTATTGGATCTAGGGGATTTCAGTAGTTGCCCAAAGTACTTGATAGCTTCATTTGGCTTGTAGAAACTTTTAGAAAACTCTAAATTCCCTCTTTTTAGTTCATTTTGTAGTTGCTCATTCTGTAACTTCAAGTAGTTATCTCAATGTCCTTGACATTCAACTCATGATGGGCCACATTCATCAGTTGACTTAGGGTATCTAGTTGCATGTTTGAGATTCTAAACAACTCTATAGATTTTTCTTCCAATTTGTTTGAAAAGATTCTTTTTATCTTCTTCAATCATGGCCTTATCCTTTATAGCTTTCTTCTTTTTTTTCAGTTACCTCACATAGTAGTATTGCTTTTGATTCTTGGTCCAACTTGAGATTTTTGTTCTCTTCAGCTTGTTCTCTATCCTTGTCCATGAGATCTACAATTGCTACATCAAATTCACAAGATTTTCCATCTATAAATAATTTTTTGGTGTCAATCTCCTTGTATTGAGTGTCATTTCCAACTATGGCAATCTCTTTCCTTCTCTTTAGCAAACTTCTCAAGGAATTTTTGGCTTCATCTAGTTGTTGTAGTAAGAGATGTATCTCAATCTCATGATTCTCAATGGTCTCTCCCAGCTTGTAGACTTCCATCTAAAGATCTTTTCTCGAAGATGTAAGGTTTCTCCTAATGATAAATCAACTCTGATACCAATTGTTGGAAATAAAAATGGAAATGTATACTTTTGAGGGGGAGTGAATTAGAAGTAGTAAACTCTAACCAATAACACTTTCAACTTTAAAACATTTCATGCATAAACATATAGAAATAACATGTAAAGCAAGTGAGTCCACATAAACACTTGACACCAGATATGATTACCTAGAAACCCTCCAATGAGAAGGTAAAACTAGGGTGGGGATGACACCCACAATTTTTCACTACTACTGCAATAAAGGTCACTTGTTAAGGTTACATGTTTTGACCATTCTCATGATTTGGCCTATGAAAGGCCCGCCTTATTAAAGGCTTATAAAGGATTTTTAGATCCTACCAATCTAATATTGCTAATTTCATATCCCAATTTAGTTCATCTTGATCCTCTCTAGTATGATATGGAATTATTGTAACCTTGATCATCTATTCTGCTAATTGATTATCCAATTCTATCCTTCTTCTAAGTCACCTTCAACTTGATCAATTCACCCCTTTTACTTTCTTCAAAACTTTTCTAGCATTACCTTCTTGCATGCATTCTTTCTCACACTCTATGGAATATGGGTCTTCGTCTCTCTTTAAAAAGACTTTGGTGGCTTAGGGTTAGGTATGAATCTACAAATTGAGATTCATCCAATTTTGCAACTCAATTCCTTCCATTTTCTGATTGGTTGCATGTTGATCGCATAGAGAATACAAATAGATTTGATCTCATCTTCAAAGCTTTGAGATCTATCTATGTGTTAGGTTAAAAATGGTCTACATAGTTTTTTGTGCCATTACAAAAAACTAGATCAATTCTGTGTTACTCGACACTTATTGATTACTAATTATTGACACTTACTAAAATTCTATCTTACACAACACCTAAACATGCTTTTCCTCTATTGTTCACTCAATGCATATACTAACTTGATATTGTCTATTTGCTCAGCACCTGAGTGATTTGGCACTTATTGAATTTCTAGCTCGACACATATTGCAACTTGGCACTTGTATATATTATACTTGGCATATGTTGCTAGCTTGACATGAACTTAGCAAATAGCTTAAATGTGTTGACACTCAATTGTCAAAACCAATTTGAGATCAACACCCCGCCACCACTACCTTAAAAATCTAACATATCAAAATAATTTGGGATCTCCCCAAGGACAAATTTACAATACAATTTATTTAAGAAATACATTGGAACCTCATGATTGTTGCAGGGAGGGGCATCAAATACCATCCACCATCTATTCCAAAATTTATTTCTAATATGATCATGTATGCACCAATGGATGGGGAACCTTTTAGTTTTATGTTTAACAGTGTATTGTTCTCCACTCTTTTTACGAAAAAGACATATGCTACCTTTTTCTGTATTTTTTTTTCTTACATCTTTATAGGATAATTTATTTGCATAATATGTTCTTTGTTCTTCTCTCTTAACACACCAAATATCCAACTAACCACTAACATAAGCTATATTTCTCATAATAGACTCAAGGGAGGATGCAAATTGTGCTCTCATAGGATTAGTTTTCCCACAAGCTTTCAACCTACCAATGATTTCATATAATTCATTTTTCCCTCTTTCTATTTCATTCATTATATTGTCTTGGATACCAAGAGAAAGTCTTTCAATTGGTGAAGGTTGTGGAATTTCTTGCTCTTCTTGTGGAGGATTTTGATTTTCATCTTGTGGAGGTTTTTTAGTTTCATTTTGTTGATCAGGCTAGGGATTTGGTTGTTGATTATTCACATTTCTTGATAAGAAACCAATTACATTTTAAATAAATAAACAAATCTATAGTAAAATTGCAAAAGCATACAAAACAATGCAAAAAGAAGAATAGAAAACATACTTGACGATCTCGATCTTGATCTCTAGCAACAAGGAGCCATTTTGAGAACGAGAATGAGAAATTTCTTCAAATTCCATAAACTTTGTGCGTGCTATTGAGGGAAAAACTAGCACAAAGAAAAAAACGAAAATGGAGTGGGTTATAGGTTTTCAGCCCATTCATAGAGTTCTTAAAAAGTGTGTACACACTTTGGGTTGGGAGCCCAAGACAAAGTGCTTGTGTGCTTTTAGAAATTTAGAAATTTGAGTTGTGTGTTATCTTTTTGGCACCACAACTTGGTGCATTCGCCACTTTATGTCATCAAAATATTTGATGTAAAATTTATAGCAATTGTATAACATAGCCTTGTCATGTTTCACCTACAAAAATGTCAAACATGTATAAGTTATTGCATCACAAGTTCAAAAATATATGATTGATTAACAAACTTATAAGTACTTGGAGATCTCTTAAACCATATGCTAAATCTATTTCCTTTTTGTGTAACATTGGAATCTCTATTACAATGAGCTTGTTTAACCAATGAAGACACATATTCTCATTTTAATCTATGACCAAAATGTTGACATCATTCAATCCATAACATCATCCAATCTTGATTATTTGCAATAATAAATGTATTGCATCCCACTCTTTAGCAACTATATAAAAGTAAATAGATGACTTAGAACATATTTATTTTGAAGATTAAGAATGAATTAACTACAATAACATATCATAATGTATTACCTTTCACTTTCCTCAATCTACCATTCCCCACCAAGTACTCCCCTTAAATTTTTTTAATGAAATTGAGATCCCAAATGCAATCTGTATGGGTCTTTGCTATGAGATTAGGAAGATATTGAGTAGCGTACACCATCATCTAGTATACTATATATATATATATATATCCTTCAATCATAGAGCCCTTAGGACATGCTCTTTGTTGAACCAAACCCTTCAAAAATTTCAAGTGTCTCTCAACCATCCACATTGACCTAGGTTGTATAGGTCCACACAATTCAATCTCCTCAAGTTGGTGTATGAGGTAGTGTTCTTGTGCATTGAATTTTTTTTTAAGGTAAACACTTTTGCATTTCACACATTAGCAGACGAATTCTTTTCTTCAAACATTTTATATCTTCTTTATGGATTTATTTAAATGACAACCACCTACAAGGGATTCAAGACACAAAAACATATAAATACAAGACTTTACAATATATTACTTGTTTGATATATTGAAAAAATATCACTTCTTAAGTCATGTATTTTCCAAGATCATATATCACTTGTTTGATATTATTGTCAAAGTTGTTTGGGAGTGATAGGCATAGCACATACTGCAATAATTATGAACTGATCATTTCTTTCTTTTCTAACATAATGCAATGAAATGTGAATCTAGTTTCACAAATATATTGTAAATACAAAATACCATGACTTACCTTGATGAAGGTATGTCAATCATGCATTTTTAGGCCTGACCCAAATTCACTTTTATTTGATTCAAGATTGTTTATTTTTGCATCAAATTGAATTTTTTGTTGACTTCTTTTATGACATTACTTTGTTACTCTATCAATAACCAAGGAAGGGCACTTGCATTAACATGGTCTCCATTGCTATTGATTCAATGATATTTTCCATTACATGATTGGAATCATGAATGTCACTATAAATTTTTGAAAGTTTTTCACTGTCACGCCTTCCAGCTAATATTTTCCATAGTATCTCTGTTACATTCTTTTCAATATGCATAGTATCAAACAAATGCACAATTTGTAGCTGTCGTAGTAGGGCAGCCTATTAAATTCTCTGGGATAACATTTTAGTCCCTTTGGAAGGTGATGAATGATGCCTTGACAACCTTTGCAATCATCAATTACAAAATTAGCCAAAAAAATACAATCAAAATATATAATTTCCAAATATATACTATTAGGTTGAATGATACTACCTTGAATTCCATTATATTTTAACTGCCATATGTGAGGTTTCATTCTTTGTGGCTTTGATGTAATCTCTTCTTTTCCATTGAAAATATATTTTTTGGCAATTTGAAACTTATGATTTTTGTGGAGGAAGTGTTTATTCTCATCAAACACCTACTTTCTTAAATTTTTGGAATGATGAGATTTTATCTTTGGACAACACATTGGACATGCAAATTTTCCCTTTGTTTGAATATCTATGAGATAACAATACAATTGGATGAAATATGTTCATTTTTTGAATCAATATTATCACGTACAACTAGATTTCAGCACAACATACTACAAAAATGTGTCCACCTTGGGGCATCATGAATTTACCACATAAGCATTGCATGGAATTGAACTTTTTTTTATTCATTTGGTCTAGAGATATCATACATAGTGAAACCATTCTATAACACTAGCAACTCGTTGATAAGAGGTGCAATATATATATTCATATCTTTCACTTCATACTTACCTAGTTGAATGAACAAGATTAGATAATTATTGTGGTCATTTCATGTCTCCAATACTTATAATTACATGTAGATAACAATAAAATAATAAAATATCTAGAATAATCATTACCAACATAATGTGTCCTCTCTTTATTGAAATCCATGAAGAAAAGCTTTTGTTGATAACAAAAATAGGCCACACTGAGTAAACAGATCTCATCTCTCCAAATGGATTGATACCATCAGTTGCTAGAGAAAGCCTGAGATTTCAAGGTTCTTCTTTAAAGTGTGGTCACTTTTCCTCTATGTCCATAAATATTGAACCATTCATAGGTATTCAAATAATGTCATCTCAATTTCTATTGCAAGTATGGTAATCCATAAATTATGCCAAGTTATTGTACATAAATAATCATTTAAGACATAAAATAATGGAGATGTGATGAATAACCTTGTGCACCACCTTTTTTGTCACTTGATCATTTCAATATCTTCTCATATGGCATTATGTTTCATTTTTTTGTTCTTTGTGATAAATAACATGATCTTCAAGACAAGAATATATTGCTTGATACTCCATTCCAATATGTTTCATAGTGGCACGCAATTCTTCGTACGAGTGATGGAGACCATTTGATGGTGGTAACAAATAGTCACCTATCAATCTACAACAAAAAATATAATTAATTAGTATAAATAATCTTAATGGTACATGTTTCACCTTTTATAGACTATAATGAGGGTTATGAAAAATGTTAGCATACGTGACATTGTTATGTTGGATAAACCACTCATAACCTTCAAATTCACCAACAATAATACAATAGAGAGAAAAGTTGATCGGGATCCTTTGTAAAGGGTCATATTTGCCTTCTCAAGTAGAGATATATGTCAGATGACCTCAATTTCATCATCATCATAATCATCATCAGCAACACTACCACCAACACCACCAGTACCAAATGTGACATGCATCAATAGATTCCTACCATCATCTTCAAATGTGTTTTTTGGCACATGATCATCATCTTCCATGGGATCATGATCTTCTCCTTCAATACTCACACCTCCATGTTCCTCCATATTCACACCTCCATGTTCCTCCAAGATGTGGTGGTCTATATCACATACTACCCTAGGGAGATTGACCTATATTAAAATTATGATAATCAAATCCCCATTCTATGATTCATATGTATATTATTGTGAGAACAATATAAAAAATAACTTACCAATGGATGATAATCAAACCCCCCTTCAGTGTAACCATTCTGCCTACAATGTCTCTTAGTTATTTTGATTTTGATTCTTCTTGTCTTTAAGCCATTACAATTCTTGCAAGGACAATAATATTTATCATCGCCTTCTCTTTGAAAGTTAGACAACAATCTAGTGATTGTCTCCCTATTTTGATCAAATTCCCTTGTATTATCTAACATGATCCTTCTTCATGGGAATAACTTATTATTGTACCCTTATTGAGTTGGTTGTAAAGATAAGTTTGGTGTAATTAACGTGTATATCTATAAAAATTTTGGACATGTTGTACTTAATGTTTATATCTACACATATGGTTTTGAAAGAAATTTTTTGTGTAATTAATGCATATATCTACAAAAATATTGGACATTTTGTACTTAATGTTTATATATGCACACGTGGTTTTGAAAGAATTTTTTTTATCTAATTAATGTGTATATTTGCAAAAATATTAGACATGTTGTACTTAATATATCTGCATAGATGGTTTTGAAAGAAAAATAAGGTCTAATTAATGTGTATATATGCAAAAATATTGGACATGTTGTACTTAATGTTTATAACTACAGATATGGTTTTGAAAGAAAAATTTAGTTATCTCACTCAAATTTGCTATGATTCCTTTTCAACATCCCACCTTTGCATTTCATTCCTACTCATCACATTTCTCACCAAATGATTGAACCATCTTAATATTGTTTCTACCAAACCTAGCTAGTTGTAGTTGGTTGATCATCATTTGATATGAAATGATTGTATATGCAAACTCTAGAAAATATAAGTTTATATTATTTGTATGTTTGACATGGAAATGGATCTAGATTCAACTTTACATGCCAATGTGGCAGTCTGGTATGCTAGCAGTACATGTAGGTTGATCACATTTCTCACCAAATGATTGACCCATCTTAATATTGTTTCTACTAAACCCAACCAACTATAGTTGGTTGATAGTCATTTGATATGAAATGCTTGTATATGCAAACTCTTGAAAATAGAAGTTTATATTATTTGTATGTTTGACATGGAAATGGATCTAGATTCAACTTTTCATGCTAATGTGGCTGTCTGGCATGCTAGTAGTACATGTAGGTTTCTTATGTACTACACTCATTAAGTGCATCATTCCTTGAGATTTTACTTCAACCTAACAACATGTCCTGTTTTCCATATTTTTCCTCATTTATAAGTTGGATATGGGAGTGTCAAGAATGTCATAATTTAATCCTCCAAAAGTATCCCAACAAACTTTAAACTAGCCAGGTCTCATCTAATGGTTGTTTGTTAGCAGTTGGAAGCTCGACATGAATCTATTAACCAATCCAAATGAATTTGACCAACTAAATATATATAAGTACCTAATACCTTCTTATGATAATAAAATGATTGAAATTATACCCAAGTATTTGATTTATTTCATGCTATTTAGTACTACTACTAACTTTTGTACATTATTGCCACTAAAAAAAATAATAAAGCAAGCAATTCAATAGTATGTGGTTTCTAAAACTTCTTAGGCTGAAACATTAAAGAAAATATTTCCCTATTGTTAACAAACTAATATATAAAATTTATATGGTAGGTCTAGTCATCAATAGTTGTCCATCATTTTTTGAAGCATTGTAGGTATAGTCATCAATAGTTTTCCAAAGGGTAATACTCACCTTTAAAAAAGTTAATCATAGTTTAGATGTGTTGCAAAATAAATAGAAATAAATGAAATCAATTTCAAACTACTTAAAGACAAGGTAGAGAAATTCAACTACTAATTTCCTATCTAAACACAAAGAGCTATTATCATTGATTCATTACATTTGGGCATATCAAAATATTATCCTAGAGACAACAATATGATCCATCCCATAATAAGTTATGGACTCAGACTTGTGGTAGTTAAGGAGGAGAAGAACTTTTATGGCATCTTGTTGAGACAATTATGATGCAACTAGTTACTGGTTATTTGAATCTAGATTATCTTGGTATTTTGCCTATGCTAAATACAACCCAACTTTAGGCTTAATGTGAGTGGAAAAGATGACATCACAAATTTTGATGAGAATTCGACAAACATTCTCTCATAAGATTCCCCAACTTCCACCCCAAAATTGCACTTATGTTGATCTTAGCACTTTGCAAAATAGAGTGTCTGTAATAGAATTTTAAAGGTTTAACTGTGATGTAGAGCTTTGAAGATCAAATAAACAATCCACTCAATTGACCTTATAGGCACAATGTTTTATCAAGGCTTAATACATCGTACTAGCCAGTTTCATGTTTGCATTATTGTTCAAAAGGCTTGACCAAGGAAGTGACAATCTCAAAAGGTCAATCTACTTTGGATCAGTAGGGAATATTCCAACTATTTTTTAAATTAGCAATCTAACACATACATATGACATGGCTAACACATGGGCATAAAAAAGCTTCATGTTCCTTGGCCTGGGTGACCAATTTTATCATGGGAACCAAAACAAGTAAAAAGATATCCAATCCTTTGAATTGATTCTTAATTGCATATTTCTTTATTAGACTTCTATTTGGTAACAACACCCTACAAAATCAAATTTCAAGTCACTATAATGATTGAACTTGCAAATACTTATAGGTTAACTTTTCTTTGGTTGTCTACAACATTGATTACAATAGGACTCTTAAGAATCTTATTGGATGAAAATATATATTATAGATAATAGTTACAAAATCCCTTACAAGTAATAGACACCCAAAACATTGAAAAGAATAAGTTTTGAACAAGAATTTGTTAAAGATAAATTGGATTTTCATGATTTACTATAAAAAATCAGTTTTGTAAGATCTATTTTACTGATAATTATTAAAATATTTGAAGAATCCATATCCATTAAAGGGTAGAAATGAACATTTCAGACATAAATTACATGTCTTTTAAAATGATTACAATTTGAGAGATGTCTTCAATAGCAAATGAAAACTTTCTAGCTATAACAATCACTCTTTAATCACAATTAGACAATATTCTCAGAATAAGAGGTTTAAAACGAAATAAAATCTTTTTCATGCACTAGGAAATAAAGAATCACATCCTCTAAAACCTTTATTAACTTCAAATTTTATTGGAACTTTTCCCATATATTTGCAATTAACAACAGAGTGCAATTTACTATTGTATTTAATAAAAATTGATATGACAATCATGCTAGAGCCTCCATTTATTATTCATGGACACAACTCCTAGGTATGAGAATTAGTCCATTTGAAAAAATATTCAAAACACTACTAGACTTTAAAGATTCATAATTTTTGGATGGTGACAAAATGAGATATCAATCAAACTTCATCCAAACCCTTGTTAAGAAGGGTTTTGGGACCCCAAATAACATTCTAGCTTGCTCTGAAACCAAATCAGACCCCAGATAATGTGTGCAAAAAAATATCCATGAAGTGAAGATTAAGGAATATGAAATATTGATAAAGAAAATATTAAATAATATGAAAAAAAAAAAAAACTCACTCGCTTGAGCAACATAAATTATAGGACTAGATGAATGAAACATTAATGGAGAAAAGATTGAAGCATATCAAGAGAGAGATCTACCATATGTTAGATATACCATAATAGAAAATCAATTGTAATGGGAATTCACATGTATTCTAATGCATATATTGCCTTATATGCACAATTGGCCAATGTTGTACCTCATAGAAGATAAAAATTTGTAGGTACAATTACTGAATCTTGTACTACACTAGATAAGATGTTCTCTATTATGTACAATGTTCAGCTTTGTGATTGCTTATAAGAGTGTTTCAAGGTTGAGAATCACTTCAACATCTTTTGCATGGTTTAGAGGTAATGTCATTGTGGTAGAGGCTTTTGCAAGGGAATGAGCCTCGTGATTATGGCATTTACGTAAAAGAAAAACTTGCTTCTTCAACTCCTTACACTCAACTCTTCACTAAAGTTATTCTTCCAATAGTGAGAATAGCTGCGACAAATTCCTGGGAGCTGAGGGACCTAAGCCTATGCTACATTTTCTAGAGACATGGGAGAAGTTACTACATGCTTCAATACTTCATGAATTTTTGGATCATATAGTGATGCCTAAATTAACAACAACAATAGATACTTAAGATCCTTGTAGGGAGACTATGTCAATACATGAATAGTTAATCCTTGGCTTCCATTATTAGGCTAGCTTATAAAGCCTTTATATCCAACCATTCATTATAAGTTGGGTAATGCAATTCATGCATAGCATGCAAGTGATGCATCTGCATATGCAACTTTGTCACCTTGGAAAACTGTATTTGATCCTGGTAGCTAGGAACAACTAATTATTCATTTTATTGTTACCTATTCTGATGACAATTCTATAGGAATTTGTAATCAACCCAGCTAATCAGCAACTAGAATAGTTTACATAGATTATGGCTTGTTTCTTTCTAAAAATATATGCTATGATATGTTTTTGTAAAATTTCTTGCGAACTCTACCCATTTTTTTCGGCCTGCATTATTTTTGTGTGGCATCTTGAGGTAAGTCACTTAGGATAGGTTTAATGAGTTTTTTTGTTTTATTATTTGGATTCTAAAATATGTATGGAAGTCGATCAATTTTTCTATTGTGATAATATGTAATAAGCACCTTAAAAAAGATCTCTCTCTATATATATAAAGAGAAGCCCTCAAACAACTAAGAAGTGGAAAGAAGCCTTTCAATACTAGTATTGCGCTAAATGGCTAGTTTTACACTTGATCAGCCCTCATAGAGTTCACTTTTACACATTTAAACATAAAGAGCCCTATTTTTTCCTAGTAGAATGTCTCAAATAGATTTTAGCTAATGAATCAAAGATTGTAAGATGTCCATAAATGGAACTTGTTAAGTATGCTTTAAATCTTATTACCAGTCTACATTGGTACACACTAAATGAAGAGGGTTATCACTAATTGATCAAATTGGGCATATGTTTGTTTTGACTTGGTCGGTACCTCTTCTTGTAAAGAGTGATTGCATATTATGGTATATCTTTCACCTGATATGAAATGCCAAGTTGGTCACTACTTGAAATTATTTTGGAATGATTCTAGTGTGACCTATAGATTATTAATATGGAAATCAATGCCTATAAGAAGTGGCATTCATAGAGATGCATATATCAAATAAAATGTGGGTGAATCTTATTGCTAGACTAGTCAAATGAAGGTGGAGGGGATTAATTGTAGGAGGGAGTGCCATCTAATACTCCAATAAGTGTTTTTTAATTCTAAAGTTGTAGGCCATCATTTTTAGTTTACGCACAAGCACAAAGAAATAAGTGGATGGTTTCAACTTTGCTTCATTTCATAGGCAACACCAAGTAACATATCAAATGCTAACACCATTCTAGAAATTTCAACACTCAAAGAAAATACACCATTGGGCATTGCTTTGAATGGACCAAAGATTAACTCTTTTAGAAGGAAAAGGAAAGAACATTTACATACCTCTTCTGGCCTTGAAGAAAATCACAGAGGTGCAAGGGTATGAAGATCACAAGGGTATGACAACAAGATCACAAGGGCACGACAACAAAATTACTTATCACAAGGGCATGTCAACATTCATAGCTCTCCACCCTTATTCAGAACTCTCCACCTCTTTCATGCACAACTTCATAATCGATCAAAAAAATGGGGAATGATGTTGAGTTTTTGTTTTTTTGTTTATAATCATGATGGTGTTGCAATTATGATGCCAATGTTAGTATTGCAATGACATTGGGGACAATTGCAAAAAAGAAAAAAATATGAAAATCACTGCAAATTACATTGTCATCACAAATTGTCATTGCAATTTGACCCCAAATGTTGTAGTGATCCAACTCAATACTTAATCCATTCATCCACTTCTTCGCAAATTGTTATCAAATGGTTCCTTGCATTATCAACTAAAAATAAATTTCTAGTAATTACGTAGTGATATTTTAGTTATTTCCAAGTTGTAATAAACTATAAAACATGTAAAACAACTTGAAACACAAATAAAAACCACACAAATTGACACTACTATTTTAATATAGAAACCTTGTTAAGGGAAAAATCACCTAGGACCGATAACCCAAAAATTTCAGTCATCTAAAGTGATCTTTGCTAAGAGACAACCTTGTTAAAGGTTACATACACTTTGTTAAAGTGGCCTTATTAGAGGATTTCACCAAAAGACCATCAAGACCTTATCACTCCATCTCCTTAACTAGAAAGAGTGGCCTAATTTTGAGGACTTACAACACCACTAATTAAAGTTTCCATATATGATTTCATAAACTTATTAGATCTACTCGGTGCTTATGAGATTTTTAACTACAATGGTTAAAGAGTAATAATATCAAGTTATTTGTTAATATTAGAAACTATCTTTTCTTGTTCAGATCTATATTCTTGCTCATTCATTTGATCTCTCTCTTGGATCTTCTTTCACTATGTACTTGAATTGGCTATATAAATCCTCTTTCTACTTCCTCTACTTAGTTCACCTAGCTCAATAGTCTCCTTTTACCTTCTTCTTCACACTTTTATCTCCTCTTTGCAATATACTAAGTAGAAAATTCAATAACATCAGGCAACAATGGCAACAAAAATAACAAACTTTTGAACTAGCAACTTGAAACTATATCATTCTCCTCCTTAAATAGTTTTCTCAAAATTTCAAGAATCTTCTATCTTTTGTAGCTTAATCAACATCATCAATCTTAGGTTTATAATAGAACTCCTTCATACAATAAACTTGGAGACATAGAGAATACATCTTGCATCGAATTTTGTATTCATACTTATCTTCTTTTAATATCCATCATCAGATTCTTCTTGAATTTTCCTAGTCATAAATCTCGTAAAAAACTTTATCTCTTGACTTATACCTTCTCAAACTTTCCATATTTCCATTAAAGTTGGCCTCAGATTCAAATTTTCCAAACTTGTTCATCCAGCTGTCACTCAGTAAACATAACATAACATTTACTCAGGAAAATATAACTTGCTTAATAATGACTCGCTTAGGCAACATTGTGTTCTTCTTCCTTTTCAATCACTTGAGCACTAGTGTAGTCACTTAGTCAATACAATCTACCTTCATTAACCTTGCGACTCAGTTAAGTTTGTGTTCTTCAATACATTGCAATAATACATGATTGTAAAATAATCAAACTAATATTACATAATCATTGGCCATCTCATTCAAGTACCCATTGAATACCTTAAATATAACCTCTACCTTCATCACACTTTCTTCAAATCCTCTTCAGCAATCAAATCCTCTTCTTTAATCTAAATGATAGGGTACTTTCCCGAGTTAGCATATTGTCTAGTGAACTAAGAATTTGACATTAATGAAAATATAACAACTAATATGACTCAAATTACATGTACATTCATGACATCATCACCTAACAATCTCCCACTATCAATTATAATATTAGTTGGGGCTAACAATTAAAAGCTACAAAATACCCATAACCACACCAAACACCTTAACACAACATTCTCTCTAATCTTGTCCCTAACCATTCCCTCACAATTTGTCTCCCATTAAAGATCTTAGCATATTACAATTTGTAACTCTAAATATTACACCAAGACACCAAGCCTAATCTGACCACTTCACATATTTTTCATACTTACCTTAACCCATAATAGTAGAACTAACCTTAACAATAATCTAATGTAACTATAATTGCAATTATTCACATAATAATACTACCAAGGTTAAAAACTAACCCTAATCTTAACCATAACTATACCATTTCTTCTAAGTTAAATGTTGATCATATATGTTTGAAAGTGTTACCCATTTCCAATTACCCTAATGAAAACAAAACACATCTAGGGGTAGCTAACTCCCATTTTCAACATGCCCATTCAGACACTAGGCCAACTATAAGGCTAGACCCTTCTTCTTCTTCAGGCTCTACAAAAACCTAGGCGGGTGGACCTGAGATTCAAATGATATCATACCAGTGCAAAAACATATCCCTAAATCTATTAAGCAGATTTAACCCTTTTTTCTCCTAAAGAATTATGAAATAACATGGACCTACAGTAGCTAGGTGCAGATCTATGAGGGTTCAACTTTTATAGCTCTTTCATCATGAAAGGGAAAAGCATTTAATTAATAATGTTGATATCAACAAGACCCAAATATAAGCAACAAAATATAGTGATCCTATCTCTTATCAGTGCCTTATCTATTGGGCAATTAAATGAATTATAACAATACATCTTCTGGAAATCTTAGACATATTACTACATCCAGATCCCTGATCTATCCTTCACCTTATGCATAGACATTTGCTTCAGATTTGAATCTCATTCTCAAATTATCCCATCATGAAATCTGCAAACCCTGTGATAAACACCAAGCAATTACATGGCTCTTTGTTCCATCTGCAAGACATTTTAACCACATACATTCCAAAATGAAATGCAACCTAATTCATGCTCTTGGTTCACAAATTAGAAGAAATTACATATCCATGAATAGGAGACAAGATTCAGACTGAATTTGAAACCATTTGCTGCACTTTATTTGTTTTCTTTGAAATCAAATACATGAAAGACGTACAGAAAATAACTCATAGATCACCTAATAGAATAGAACTATCTGCATAAAAGATACATGCTACTCAATACAACAAAGAAATGCTAAAGAATGGTGTCTTAGTAGTGAGTCCTTTTTTCTCAAAACTGGAACCAACTGGTTTCTCAGTAACAAAAACTAGAACCCTTCAAATGGAAGAAAGAAAGAATAATATAGCAAGGAGATGAATTCCCAAATTAAAAGTGAAGATGACAAGTGTCCATTTGGAATCCCATCTTGTGGAACTGAAAACCTCTTTCATCCTTTTACCCATCTAATCTGATTTTTTGTTTCATCATTACATTGTAACTAATTGGAAAATATCTCTATTTAATGATGAAATTCTTTGAATCACCAAAATATCTGATATCTTCATGAAATGCTGAAGGAATCAAACTTTAATTGATTTTAAATTAGTTCCATTCGACCCCAACTGCATTTTACTATCTTAGATGCATATCTAGGTCATTTCCATGTTAGAAATCAATTTTGAACTCTGATACCTGAAATCGGTTACAATCTGGAAACTTGGGACAAAACCCCCTAAAGCAAGAACCAATGGCACTCTGTGGAAAATTTGACTATGGAATCAGAAAGTTCGTCTCGTTCTGGTTCTGGTAGTATATTGAAGTGCCCATTTTCGACATCGAAAGCCCCCAAAATCTTAATTTGAAAAATGCCCCCTTTGATAGAAACTCATGTCTGCATTTCTAAGATTTTAAATTTTGAAAAAATTAAAGGTTCTAAAGTTTAACTTTAGCATTAAAACCTTTTAAAACTAAAATTAACGTGGCCCCATGCTTTTTAGGAAATAATAAAATATTATTATCTTTTATTACTCTCATTCTTTCCTTATCCTTCCAATCTGGGTCAACAAGCTTTGACTGTCCTTTTGCCACGTGTCCACATTTGATTGGCCAACCATTTCTCTTAGATGCCATGTCATCATCTATGGGACTCATCGCCACATGTCATTTATCTACTTTCTCATATTTTTTATCGACCTTGCAACTTCCTTTTGCGGTTTAGCGCTAACCGTCAAATCTCGCCATGTGGCAAAATATGACGGTCCCATTCTTGAGCTGCCACTATTCAACTGTGACCTGGGCCCACTGCCATGTTGCACCTAGGCACATTCCCGCATTTTTTATCTACCCCACAACTTCATATTACGAGGAAGCGTCATTCATTGGATCAAGCCACGTGTCGACATCATAGCCTCCATCACCACATTAGCGTGCTCGTTAATTCGTTTAAAATTTTGATCTTGTCACACTAGGTGATGTCATCATACAACAGACTACAAAATGTAGCACGCAAGGGGCCCACCTCATTGCTCACGACCTCCATAGAAGATGCTTGCTTCAATTCATATTGCAGCATGTGAAGAGTTGTATTAAAACACTTATAACTCCCATTTTCCCATCAATGTGGGATAATGGTTTTAATACCACTCTTGCCCTTGCACTTTGACTGCGAAATGCTTCCTTTCTGTATTTTGGATGCTCTGGGTTTTTGCTCATTTTCATGCCTGCGGCTTTCAAACTTCCTCATCAGTAGCATCTCCCCCTTTTAAACATGTTGCTCCTATAACGCTGCTTTCAATGTTTTGGCGTGATCTCTTTGTGCTCAACTACCCCAGCACATTGAAATTTGACATTTGGTGGATTCTCCATTGCATGGGGATCTCTGAACCTGGCTCATCGTGTTTCCTATAGATGTGGATGCTCATTTTAGTTATTATGTTACTGATCTGTAACTCCCCTTTTACTGTGGGCTTCAATGAATAGGATATGTCTTTTCTTATACATGTGGGGTCCATGTCCTATTGCTGCCTTCTAAAGGCTTAGCTGACTCCTCTCATGGTGTTTCTCTCTTAGCCACAACTCCATCCTGTGTGTGGGCTTCATTTATCATGTGGACTGTAAACTCCTTCAGTTCCTTTGTTCTACACCACCCCTGCTACTTTTTCTTTCCATCATGGACGTTGTGGATGCTACCATTGATGTCGCACTCTGCTCTAAATGTGGGATGCTTCTTGATTGGATGTTGACTACTAATCTCTACATGGCGCATTCCTTGTAGCTGGTTGCACTTTTCATATTTTTTTTCTAACTGTTGGATGTATGTGGAGAACTCCATGTTTACTATCAGCTGCCTTCACTTTCACATATACAGGCCATGTCACGTTAGGTGGCTCTCTCATAAGGTTGCAAATTTCCTTTTACTAACTGCATCTTCTTTGTTATGCGTGATCTGCTCAGGTTTCCTCTTTATCACTGCAGTTTCATCTTTGCAAGGCATCTACCTTCTAACTTCTTTGCCTACAGCTTTTATTTGTTGTTGTGTGTGATTTGTGTGGACAGAGTTTTCTTTTGATGGAAGCTTTCTTACTGATGGACGTGGACTGGCTTCTTTTTCTATTTGTATCATTGGCTCCCCAACATTGCCTTTTCCTGCTCTCACTCCATTGGCATCCTTGCATCCTCACCTTGCAAGGTGGCTTTCTTGCTTTGTTTAAAACTGGTGCCTTTCCTTTTGTTTGGCGTGACCCTCCTTACATTTTGATCGCAATCCTTATCTAGTCAAATTTCTCATGACTAGCATGCCTTCCATAAGAATCTTTTCTCTCCTTTCCAGCATCTCTAGGTTGCTTAGAGACATCCAATTCATCAGTGCTCACTCTACGCTTAAATGTTTCCTCAAAAAATTTCCTATCCCTCTTAGTGCCCTTCTTGCCCATGGAACTCTCTTTGAAATTCTTGTCATGAGAAGCATTCCTATGAATTTTCTCCCTTGAGGATTTTTTCACTCGCCTGTTCCTATCATAATCCTACAACTCAGAACCCCTTGCTCTCATAAATACACCACTATCAAAAATAGTATCCAACTTCAACACCTTTTCTAGATGATTAGTAACATCTTGCAAATCATTCTCAGCATTGACACTACTCTTTACTTCAACAACATCGAGGAAGTCAACATATCTTGTTTTAATATTCAAAGCATTTCAAAACCAATGTTATCTAGTTTCAACACATTTTTCAAATCATGGTCAAAATTATCTACCCTAAATCCATTATCATTATTTGTAGTACAATCTTCTTCAATCGCATTTGTACAGTTGGTTTCCTTAGCTTTGATATTTAGAACACTCTCCAACTTCAGGGCTTCTTTTGAATTTTCATTAATATTCCTAGCATTGGCAACACATATTTCTTCAATCATAGTTGCATAATTAATTTTCTCCATTTGCAAATTTGTAGGACAGTCAAGATCAACAATGGTTGGATTCGACACATTAATAATGTTACCATTGACATTATCTGATTTGATCCCATCCCCAGAATCAACAACAGATTGTAATGAATATTTTGGAGTATCATGTTAATCTCTGAATATATTCAACTTCACATCTCAACAATTTTATCAATTTAGTATAATTAGTCAGGCCCCAAAGTGGGCTCAGCTAAAAAAAATTTCATTTCCAAACGACTGAACTGACAAGTTGGTCAATTCACTACCTGATATTGACTGAAAACAAATTTTGACCGTTGATTGATCAATTAGAGTTCATTTTACCACTTATCTGCAAACTGTCAAATTTGTGCCAGGAGGTCTGTTCACTGGCCTTAAAAATCGATCCAGACCTCTAACCAAGCTCTAAAAACTGAGGAATTGATTTTCTATTCCGCAGACTTCTACCCCATCGAATCTCGTCTCATGACGAATTCAGGGTCAAAAGATATTCATTGTTAAAGTTGACCTCTCAGAATTACCTGCAAGAAAACATGTTAGAAAAATATAAACTAGGTTCGGATTTGGTTTTGAAAACTGGGCAAATGAGCACATGTGGAAATGAAAGCTGGAGCATTGATTCTTTGTCATGAGGACATTATGAATCTATGATTTGGGCTCATGACGAGTAACTAGACGCAAATGGTAGATGCTCAAAGTAGGCCACTCAGATTTTGCAGATTGGAACAATGGCAGAAAAGTGATTTTGGCAAACGAAATTGACCTAGAAAAGTGTGCATACGGATTCGTCATGACTTAAAAACGGGCGCACTTAAAGTATTTTCAATGGACAACACAATGGTACAATCCATTCGATCTTTCCAATCATGAATTTCAAGTTATAACGCCATGAACAAGGGTACTGACAAATTTGCAAGTGCTGACACCAGTAAGACTTTAGAAATCTTGTTTGGAATCGCATTTGAAAACATATCAAATGAGTTTGTCATGAGCTGAAACTTGAAACTTAATAAGTCTTTGACGTGTACAGTGCAACATAAAAAGAAATTCAAGATTTTGGTCAACTGGGTCAAAGTTATAGCACATCAAACAGGGCCTCCCAAAATTAGGTGCAAAGTGTGTCAACCATAAGAATAGTAACTGACCAACTTTGAGGGATTCAAAACATAGTCAAACGAACTCAAAATGACTCGAAATCTAAAACATAGGTTCTCGGGTATGGACATTAGATACTCTCAAAGAGGTGATTCCTAAAACATTTCTGGGTATGAGATATTCATTGGCAAACACAACCTCCTGTCACTGTTTGACACTTGGGTTAAAATGCAAATTTGGAACTAGCTCAAAACAAGACTTTGCCAAATGACTCGGAATGTCAATTTATCTTAATGGAATAGGTAGACGGGCTGAATGGAAGGTGTTAGAAACATTGAACACCTTTTAGGCCTCATACTGATAGCCAGGTACAATCTCATCAAAAGGGCATTCATAGGGCTTGGTTTGACTCAAAATTTTCAAAATGTGATTGAAAATAGACCATGCAATTTTCAGTCCCAATAGTGGCTTTGTCTGGGGATGCATGCCCCTTGTGGGCATGGCAAGATTTCAAATCTCTGGGAGAAGCAAACCACACACCTGACAGCAAAAAATTCCCCTCGAAAAGCTTTACTAAAAATAGGGAAACAACTACAACTACCAAGATTATGTACACACGATGGCCCTGGGCCATCGAACTTCAACAAAATTTTTTACCTCTATCATAAACGTGATTTTCATATGAACTTTCATGAGGTAAACTAAAATTTCTTCTCCTATCAGTTTCACCAATCATATTATCATCATATAACAAATCACTTGGCAAAACAAAATCATCACTCTTACTTTCATAATGCATATAAAAATTTGCTTCATCTTCAACCGTTAGCTCATTATGACAATACTGATCGGCATGCTTAAACATATCAGACTGAAATTGAAAACTCTCTTCAGCATGCTACCATTCTCGAATATGAAGGCTTCATATTCAACTTGGGGAAAAAAACCACTCATACCTTCAAAATGTGTATCCTTTTGTATAACCAGATAGGAATCAAATGAACAATCTGACTGATACTCACATATGTCATCCGCATCAGAATCTGAAACTAATCTAGGATCTTCAAATGATTCTCTGAAATCAACAAGTGGATTAGTCATCACATTAAAATATTCATCATAAAAATCATTGCAAGGTATAGGCAGATTTTCAATCACCGTCTCATCAAATACCTTGTTATCATAATCAAATGCAATATCATGATCATATTCACTGTCATATTTGGAAGAAGAATAGTCTGACCTCTTACAGAAGTAAGACAAAGTATCATCATTAAACTTATTCTTTGCTAAATCTGAACTGTCCATGTGCTCTTCAAAAAGAGGATTGACAATTCCATGCAAAGCGTCTTCATAGACCAAGTGATGTGCTGATCAACACCAAACTCCTCACCATATAACAGATTAGTGAAAACTTTAAAATCATTTCTAACATCACTGTCATGGACACTTTCAACATATGAAGAAGAAAAAATAGAATCATATGAAGACTCAACATCCACTCCGTCAACGAAGCATGTAGAATACAAATCAAAGTTACTTTCATTGTCTCCATATAGGTGATTCAAATGTCTTGCAAGAAAATCATCATTTATCTTACCAATAGGTGTTGATGCATTAATCTCAGGATCAATCATGTACTGATCATTATTGCACTCATCCTCAAGACACTCTTCTACACAATTAGGTAATACGTCTCTATGGATAACCTCTTTGTCTTCATATTGTGTAGACACATTTTTTTTCATAACTTTCAATCTCAAACCAATTTACACAATTTTGAAATGGAAGCTCACTTTTAGATTTAGAAATAGTACTCATACCTTTACTAGAAAAAGAGAAACTACTTCCGTCATTACTTTCTTCTTCCCAATCAGCATCTGATTCACATGAAGATGCATATGTACTATCACAATCCTCTTCTTGACTTGAGCAACAAGTCCCGCCATTGTCTTCACATGATGCTTCTTAACAATATGTCAGATCAACATTTTCATCTTTATCACTTGATACATCACTTCTAGGTTCTTCATCCTCATACTAAGATAAATACCTTTCCTCTTCCTAATTCATTATGTTTTCAACACAATGCAAATCATCAATGGGAAAATGAATGACCAGATTTATATCTTGCATGCATAACTCATCAAGTGAATCAACTCTATCATTCACTATTGTAATACCATAAACATGTGCATTCAATTCAGCACGAATGGAACCATTTCTTTTTTGCAACAAAGAGATTTCATGTTCACATGTTTTTATTTCTGAATCTTCAACAAAACTATTTACAACAGTAGGGGTGCCTATTTGCTGATCTAAAATCAAACACTCCTTATGACATTGACTTGTGCTTTGCACCTTCTTGTTGGCAAATATTTCTAGAGAAGTGATTCTTGGTTAAGCCATATTTTATGTTATTCTCAATCTCTATCATTGTCATGAATGCTTGATGCGAAGTCTTAGGTTCGTTATCTCTCAATAGATAGCTCATCTTCTTGTCAAATGCACCGAGATAAACCACTAAACACATTTGATCATCTGGCTTGTAACTTTCAGGAATTTCATTTAAAACCTTTGCAAATCTGATATTAAATTCAGGAACTAACTCACCATTCGTGACTTGGATATTCAAAACTTTATCAAAATAATCAGAGATGCTTACTCTTTCCCCAAACTGCATCATGAAGGTTGACAGTAATTCATCCCAAGATGAAATTGAACATGTAGGTAAAAATGAAAACCAATCCCTAGCATCCCTTTCCAAAGTCTGAACAAACAACTTCATACAAACATCTTCATGAGCAATTTCAAAATCGCCAACCAAGTCACTAAACAACTGAACATGATGACTGGCTGAATTTTCATGGTTTTCTTTTCCACCAAACTTAGGCAAATACTTTTTGAGATCATAAGGCACATTATTCGGGAAACCATGAATGTCATTAAAATTCAATGACATATATCGCTTGGTAGAAATGGATCTAGGCATTTCATTAACTGGTTGCATCCTAGGTGAATTGAATCTTGACATTATTTAAAAAATTTAACCTCATTCACCTATAATAACTTTTAAATTTATAACTTGCAGCATATCTTTACAACCCTCTACCAAATGAACACTTCAAACACACTTCACAAACTTTAAATATAACCAATTGAAAATCATTCTAATGAAGTGCATACAACTTATCAAATCACTCTCCTCTTCTTAGTGCTAAAACTTCACTTGACAGAGAACACATATGTCGAACTTCACTTTCATTATAAAAAAAACATATGAAAGCATAAAATACCTCAAGTGTTGCTACATGAAACCACTGATCTACTGATTGGTCTAGTGCTAATCTGAATTCTTTACACCATTGATCATAACCTTATAGAGTCGCCATCTCCTTGAGGAGAATTAAATGACATCACTGCTGTGATTCATCTTTATCATTACAAATTCTTATAACAGCAAATCAAACAACACTTCAAAACTTACTAGTTAGAAACTTATATACTCTCTCTTCTATTTAAAATTTTCAACACAACTTTTAGATCTGTCTGATTCAATTGAAAACTCTTGAAAATAATTTATACATCACCGATCTACAATGGTTCAGAGATCCTTTAGATAGAGTCGCCACTCACTTATGTGAGAAATAAAACATAATTTGTTGCTTGAAAAATTTGAACCAGACCTTCAATGTAGGAGATACTTGCAGATCACTAACATCTTAAAAAGAAAATACACTTTATAAATCAATTCTTGACTCTGGACTTTCTCAACAACACTTGCAAACTGATATTATTTGAAGATAGACCTATAACAGTCATAGCACATAATTTGCATCCAGTTTTACAACATACTATTTTCCATGAATAAAGCTCAACTAAGGTGCATGATATTTGAGTAAGAGACCTGGAAAACACATCAGATAACCTACTGCTGCAACTTTTTTATGCACTTCTTTTGCTGTATTGAATCTCCTCTTTTAAATTCTCAAGGTTTGTCTTACATCTGATTCAATACAGTCCCCAGTAGAGTCACCATTTTGTTGGTGTTTGAAAGCATTACCCATTTCCAATTACCCTGATGAGAACAAAACACATCTAGGGACAGCTAACTCCCATTTTCAACATGCCCATTCAGACACCAGGCTAACTATAAGGCTAGACCCTTCTTCTTCTTCAGGCTCTGCAAAACCTAGGTGGGTGGACTTGAGATTCAAATGATATCATACAAGTGCAAAAACATATCCCTAAATCTATTAAGCAGATTTAACCCTTCTTTCTCCTAAAGACTTATGAAATAACATGGACCTATAGTAGCTAGGTGCAAATCTATAAGGGTTCCAATTTTTGTTACTGAGAAACCAATTGGTTCCAGTTTTGAGAAAAAAGGACTCACTACTGAAACACCATTCTTCAGCATTTTTCTGTTGTATTGAGCAGCATGTATATTTTATGCAGATAGTTCTATTCTGTTAGGTGATCTATGAGTTATTTTCTATACGTCTTTCATGTATTTGATTTCAAAAAAAACAAATAAAGTGCAGCAAAGGGTTTCAAATTCAGTCTGAATCTTGTCTCCCTCCTATTCATGGATATGTAATTTCTCCTAATTTGTGAACCAAGAGCATGAATTAGGTTGCATTTCATTTTGGAATGTAGTTAAAATGTCTTGCAGATGGAACAAAGTGCCATGTAATTGCTTGGTGTTTATCACAGGGTTTGTAGATTTCATGATGGGATAATTTGAGTATGAGATTCAAATCTGAAGCAAATGTCTGTTCATAAGGTGAAGGATAGATCAGGGATCTAGATGTAGTAATATGTCTAAGATTTCCAGAAGATGTATGGTTATAATTCATTTAATTGCCCAATAGATAAGGCACTGATCAGAGATAGGATCACTATATTTTGTTGCTTATATTTGGGTCTTGTTGATATCAACATTATTAATTAAATGCTTTTCCCTTTCATGTTGAAAGAGCTATAAAAATTGAACCCTCATAGATCTGCACCTAGCTACTGTAGGTCCATGTTATTTCATAAGTCTTTAGGAGAAAGAAGGGTTAAATCTGCTTAATAGATTCAGGGATATGTTTTTGCACTGGTATGATATCATTTGAATCTCAGGTCCACCCGCCTAGGTTTTTGTAGAGCCTGAAGAAGAAGAAGGGTCTAGCCTTATAGTTGGCCTATTGTCTGAATGGGAATGTTGAAAATGGGATTTAGCTGCCCCTAGATGTGTTTTGTTCTCATCAGGGTAATTAGAAATGGGTAACACTTTCAAACACCAACAATATAACTGTTAATACTCACCATGAATGTAACCATAATTATAATACTAACCATAATACAAACCCTTATTACATTGTTAGATAACTGAGAGAGGGGTGAATCAGTTATGTCTAGTAATTATGCAATCCCTTTCCAACATTTCAATACCAAACAAACATCATAAACATTGACATAAGTCACTTTGTGTAAACATTAATCAACTCTTTCAAATACTTTGATGCAAACTATTAAGAAATTGTTCTTTGCATTATTGAGCATCAGTAAACTTTTAGTTATTATCTAGTGATATTTTAGTTGTTACCTAGTTACAGTAAATTGTAAAAATATGTAAGACAACTCACAACACAAATAACATTCACACAATTAAAACCTTGATTTTAATGTGGAAACCTTGTGAAGGTAATAAAAAACACTTGGGACCGGCAACCCAAAACTTTCACTATTCTAAAGTGATCTCTGTTAAGACCAAACTTTGTTAAAGGTGGCATACACATTGTTAATGTGACCTTGTTAGAGGATTATACTAAAAGATCATCTAGACCTTATCACTCCTTTTTCTTGACAAAAAGGTGTGGCCTGATTTAAAGGACTTACAAACATCACTAATCGATGTTGCCATATAGTATTTTAGAAACAAGTGTCAGGTCCACTCGCTTCTTTCAAGATTTTCTACTGCAATGGTTAAATAATAACAATATGTACAAATTATCTATTAGAATAGAAATTTCATTCTCTTGTTTAGATCTTTGTTCTTTCTCTTTCTCTATCTTTCATTCACTTGGTTGATTCTCTCTTATTTCAATTATGCTTCTTATCTTTTCTCTTCTTTACTTAGTTTATATAGCTCAACAACCTTTTTTCACCTTCTTCAACTTCACACTATGATCACTTCTCAGCAATATGGTCAACAATAACATCAACTAACATTAGGTCTGAGCCAACAACCTAAAATTGTCTCAGTCTCCTCCTTAAATAGTTTTCTCAATGCTTCCAGACCGTTCCATCTTTTGACACTTAATCACCATCGCCAATCTTAGGTTCATAACATAATTCCTTCATACAATGAATTTAGACACTTAGAAAATATAACTTGCATTTAACTTTTTGTCAATCGTTATCCTTCATTCAATTTCCTTCATCAGAGCCTTCTTGAATTTCCTCAACCATAAATCTTGTAAAAAACTTTGACTCATACCTTAGACCTTCTCAAACTATCCAAATCTCCATTAAAAGTCAACCTTAAACTCCAATTTTCTAAACTTGTTCATCCAGTTGTCACTCAATAAACATAACATTTACTTAGGAAACATAACACTCAGTTAATAGTGACTTGCTCGGGCAATACTACAGTCACTCGGTGAATATAATCTCCCTTCATTAACCTTGTAACTCAGTTAACCTTGTGTTCTTCAATACATTACAAAAATACATGATTGTAAAACAACCAAAACAATAATATATTATCATTGTCCAACTCATTCAAGTAGCCATTGATTATCTTACATATCAACTTTTTCTTCATCATAATTTCTTCAAATCATCTTCATCAATCAAATCCTTTTTATCAATCTAATATATGGTACTTAACTAATTTAGCATAATGTCTTGACATCAATGACAATGTAATTGATATGACTCTATGACAAACATTCATGTAGCATCATCAACAAACAATCTCTTACTATCAATTACAACATCAATTGGGGCTAACATACATGATTGGACATAATTGATATTGTAACTCTAACCTTGATCCTAACCCTATCACTACTCCTAAGTTTAAACCAATCAACATATCGTAACCATAACCGTACCATTGACCTTAGGTTTAATGCTACAATTAATGCTTACATTAACCCCAATTCTAACCATAATTATAACACTAATTGTTAACACTAACCTTATTTTCATTGACGAGTTTAATTGTTACCAAGAACTAACCCTTACCACCCTATCACTAACTTTAGCACAATAGCGGAACTAACCATACTTGTAAATCTTATGTCATCTACTTTTTGAAAAAAAATGTCTTTCATATTGTGTCCAACTATTATGATGAGACTAAGAGTAATCCTTCTCAAGACACTTAATTTTATGAACCTTAACCTTCACAAACCTATCAATTTGATAAATATTAATGTATGTTAGTGGATATAATTAAGCGGAGAGGCTTTTTACAGTAGAAGCATTCATCAATGTAAACTTTTGCTACTTTAAAAAAAAATTGATGTTTATTTAAGAGTCATATATTTTATAATTATTTTTACATTTGTTTGTTGCAAATGTAACTCATTATAATGCATGCAATCAAAATGTAATAGCAAGGATTAAAGTCACCTACTGCAAACAATAATCCCTCGTGCTTTAAGAATTTTTACTAATATTTAATGAGAATGGAGGAGAGTGGATGGAGTAGTAGATTAAGTTTATTCATAACCACTGCCTCTGAAAAAGATGACTGAAGAGTATTATTCAACTCTGCAACAGATTTCATTGTGTATTTTGTACAAAGGTATTCTCCTCAAGGCACCTATTGTCATAAATTATCACTGTATAACAATACCTGAAAAGGATATCTCTCGACTTATCTTTTATATATATATATATATATATATATATATAAGCTAGTCTAGTTTCAAAGACAGAGAAAATAAAAAAATAGAAAAGAGATAGGAAAATAGTGCAACAAATTAGAACCCCACTATTATTATTTTTATTTATAAGAGTTTTCGACAGGTACCGCCTACTACCTACAGTTAAACCCGTAATAAATTTGTGGGACCATGACTAACACATATTCTGTGGTCTTCCTTCGCTGAAGGCGCTCCAATAATATAGACCCACACATATTCTGTGGTCTTCATCGAACAGACCCACTTGCAATATTTTCAACAAAATCACAAAATCAATTTTTAAATATTTTCAACAAAATAAGAAAATCAATTGTTTCTGTTGTAGTTACAGAGAAACGATGTAATTACAGCCATACTGATTGCGACTCCTGAGATAACACTGACTGGGACTATTATTATATCGTCTTCTCGGCCTTTCATGGAATGTGGACAATAGCAAGCGTGGAGGGTGCAGATATAATCCGGACAGCTTGGACTGCATCTTCACAGCTCAAATTGAAGAGTGTTTTGAGTGAGAAGATGAGCTTTGCTCATCTTACCAAGGGGTACAGTTATTGTTTTTCTCAATCCTCTATATTTTATTGGTTTTAGTTACCTAATTAATTAGCTCGGTCAGCGGAAGACCGCCATGAAACAGTCGTAGACATTAAAATGGACAATGGCGGAATCTGAAGGAAACAGGGGAGAACGTGTCTGAGAATCGTGTGAAACTAGGTTTCCATTGAGAATATTTTGTGCGCAGCTAAGGCCCTGTAAGGAAGGATTAAAGTCTTGTGAGGAAAGAATTGTAAGGATTGTATCTCTCCACTCATGATGGCATTTCTGAAGGATTTAAAGATCTGCTTTGAAGCTGTGAACACTGCAAACGTTGATGAGTTAATCAGAACCATTAAAACCCTCTTGAAAAGAGACAAGCCTGGAAAGGTATTTCGATTCCATTTCAGTACTGTCTCTTGTATTTTTGTATACTGTATATTTATTTCGCCTGTTTCAATCTTGCAACGGATGTGTATACTCTCTCTTTTACTTAGTGGTCAACAATGAGAAATTTTGATTCGCAAAGATGGGCTATATAACAATTTCAGTCCAAAAATTGGGGTTATTAATGGAGGGATTTTAAATTCTAAGAATTTCTTAGAGATCTCCTTCTCTGCTTCATGGGCACTGATACAACTTTCTATTTCATTTATTGTTCTGAATTGCCATCCAACACAAAGATGCCGCCCGAGTGGATTTCTTTCATCGAGAGCGGTGACAAATTTTTGTGTTATGTCAATCAACAGGAAGAGAAATTTGGCAAAACGGTAAACTAAATGTTAAGTTTTATACCCTGTTCACAGAATACTCAGATCTGATATTTTAGAAATACCGATTTTCAATGTAGTTTTTTCGTCTTGTTTACAGGTAGATCTGATCAGATCTGATGGCCAAGTGCTAGGCGTTACATCGGGTATACTTGATCAAGTGGGAAAAGCTCACTGGGCACTGGCAGGGCTATGCATAATAGGGCATTTGCTCACGAAAGTGAGCGAAATGTCAGACAATCGGGAAGAATGTTTGCAGCTATTGCAATATATGCTTGACCTTGCCAGCCACATCAACAATTTAGAACGCCTACTCCTACACGAAAAGGAAAAGGAGAAGCTAGCAAATGCACTAGCAATAATTGTTAAGGGATCCATGCTCTGCGCTAAACAGCTCTGTTCTGATAAAAAGCTCTTCAGGTTAAAATAAAATTTGTGATATTGTTATCAGGATTTAACTGTGTAGTTCTTGAGTCAAACTCATTGATCCATGTTTCATGAGTATCTCTCATATAAATAAATGGAACACTTAGCACTCATTGGATCTAGGTGATATTTGCAGAGGTGAAGCACCCGCACATCTCCGGAGGTTACCCACTCCAGCTTGAGCACACTTAACCTGGGATGGTTAAACTCACTCTGCTTGCAACCCCATTTGCAAAACCTTCATGTTGTGCCTTATGAACCATTCATTAGAAAGTCCCTTAAGCTCATCAAGTGATAAATAAGAGATATTTCCACAACAAGTCCACATCTATCACACTGTTTATTTATTTGCTAGAATTTTTAAATTTCATTATGTTTAATTTTTATTTCAAGATTTTCAATCATACTGTGATCTATCATTGAAATCTGTGATATATGAAATAATGTACAAAAGAGCATTAAAAAAAACTAAACACAATCAAATTCAGAAAAATCTCTTCTCATTCATTCATTCAGATAATATTCACCTATTTGTCATGGTTGAATTTCATACGGTGGTCTTTATCGTTAAAATATGTTTGGTCTCATGTGAGAAGTTTGGACTGCAGGTTCCTGAAGAGTTCACTGGACGCGAATAATTTGAGCAGCCTCCGCGCAGAAATAAACGTTCTCTATCCAGACCTTACATTGACAGCTGTAAGAGCAACATTGCAGCAGCAGCCCCAAAGACTACCTGTAAGGCAGCCAGATCGTCCGACTCAAGCAGGTATTTATAAGTCTAACTTTGTTTACTTATATTTGCTTCTCAAGATTTGTATTTATATTACACTATCTTACAACTTTTGGCTTTCAGTACTCCAATCTTAAATATCACATACTAAGAATGAAGTTAAGCTTGATAAATAAGTCAATTTTGACTATTTAATACTTTTAGTCTAGGAATCAAGCCTTAGAGTGTGATGTTTAAGCGTCCACTTTCAGACTGTTCTTTCCATTATGTTTTTTTATCTTACTGTACGTTCTTTTTAAAAATTAGTAATTTTATTGCCTGTTTTATGGGAGCCCAGTTGAATCATTCTAAAGAATAAGTTAAGCTTTCAAGGAACAAACCATGAAAAGGCTCACTCTCAGACTGTTCTTTCCATTATGTTTTTTTATCTTACTGTACGTTCTTTTTAAAAATTAGTAATTTTATTGCATGTTTTATGGGAGCCCAGTTGAATCATTCTAAAGAAAAAGTTAAGCTTTCAAGGAACAAACCATGAAAAGGCTCACTCTAAACCTCGCTCCACACAACAGGGAAGGTAATAACGACTCAAATCATCTTTGACGGAGTGGGAGACAGTTTTCACGAATAGAACAATAACTAAAAAGTAAAAAGTAGAATGACTCAAAAATAACATACTAATGTTTGATCCTTAAGTTAAAAAGTGTTAAATAGTTAAAATTAACTTATTTTGTGCAATCTTAATATTTTTCTTAGTAGACAATGACCTAAAACACACTCTCCCATACCAACCCTCAATACTTTGACATCAAATTACGAGTTTCAGAAAGAATAAAGCTGACATGTATGCATCGTTCAGTTCTCACTGGCAAAGTCTTGGCGTGCAAATTTTCATCCACCAGTTTAGTTTCTCATACAGCGTTTAGACAATTAATTTTGCCGTGTGGAAGAGCTACATAATCTCTAGATATGTTTAACTGAAGTTCAAGCATTGTTCAAAACAGAGTGTTTTCATCTCGAGTAGTAGTACAAGGATCTGAATGTCACTGACGATCTATTTTTCGATGTCAATTCTGTATAATTGTTAGTCACTGATTTGTACTTGCAACGTTCGTAAGGGCGCAAGGAAAAGACCTCTTATCAGTGGCATAATGTAATTGGAGCTGAATCAATGAAGATTTACTTTTGGGTGTGTTTTATCCGTGCTTTGTTTCTGCCCTGTTTCCAAATGTGTTGAGAGACTCTGTTCTTGTCAGTCTGCCTGTGTTTTTTGAAATCTACAAATGGCAGCAGAGGAGTGAGGAAAAGATGCTGAACATTAGATTGTTAGAGAAGAAGATCAGGACAAATTGGTTCAGGTTGATCGGGGAAAAAGAAAAACTGTCTTGAGTCCAACATCTCTGATTTATAATAGATAAATCACCACCATCTAGGGAAGGTAATTTATTCTGTGTTTCCACTTGTTTCGGAACCACATTTTTGAAGTGCAAATTATTTTGAAGGCAAAATCGAAGAAGCCTAGGCTGAAAGTTGATGCCATTAGAGTCTAGATGAGAGCTACACAACTTACTTTTGTGTTATATACTCTTGTTTAATCAGGAGATCTTTGCTATTTATTTTTTAAATTAATTATTATTACATGTTAACTTTAAGCAAATTAGAAAACACAATCTCTTAGATTAGAGGCTCACAATTTGCTGTTCTGTTATAGGTACTTGCCTAACTAGAAGATCTTTGTTAATAACTGAAATCAAATACTTAATTGTTCTAGCCAAAGAAAGAAATCAAGTTGTTAAGTCACACCTGTTTGGTTGGATATAAATCACCAACTCTAAATGTGAAGAATTGTTGTCTGCTGAAAGAGATTTCCTAGTTTGAGATAAGTTGTTGCATGGTTGTCGAGTCTTCCCAAACAAGATATCTGCTATTTTTTTTTCTTATTAACAAATTGTGAAGGTATACTTATGAAGTTGAGAATTTTTTTAATAATAGAAAAATAGGTAAAAAGGTGAAGCAAGAAAATGACATTTTATTATTTTTAGAACTCTTTGAAAGATAAATTTATGAAATTGAAAGAGTAAATTTAAAATTGAAGAAACTATTAAGAGTTGAGAAAGGATGCATATATGAGAAAATTTGTGAAAATAATCAAGAATTACAAGGAAACTCTTTGAAAAGTAAAATTTACTTTTGAAGACTAAAAAATTAGTCTTTGATGTTGCGTATGATACACATTATTTGTATCCATTTGATATAGATGATGCAGCTAATGTTTCTTTAGAGAAAGAGATTGAAGACGAAAACAAGCACATGTTTGTAGCTATGGATACAACTTATCATAATGATAAGAAAGGTTGTCTTAAAAATAATATTGGTTTGAAGATTATGTGAAAAATAAGAATTAAAAGAAAAAAACAAAGAAAACATGGAAAATAGATAAGAAATCACATTGAGCCCTTTTAGAGGCTAAACTTTGAAGGCCTAAGATTTGGTAAGAGAGATTAATCTAATGTTGTTAGTATGAGAAGTTAAGAGAAATAAGATAAAAGAGTGCAATGTTATCATTGCCATAGGGAAGGACATAAAGATAATAAATGTTGGGGTCCTCACCCTTGTAGAATTTGTGGGTTGAAGAATTAGCATCAAAAGTCACATTGCAATAGATAAAGTGTTAGCCACTCTACACCTAGATTATTTTGTCTTGTTGGAAAAAGGTGACGGAGATATTGAAAATGTTGTACAAACCTAGAAGTTTGCATGTTGAAAAGCAATAGTTGTGGGCCAAGGTTTAGATACTTGAGTGAAGTAGTGAAGGACTACTAGTTTAGATTGGCACATGGAAGTGTTATGAGTCTTCTCTATATCTGGAGAAAAGAGGAAAAATTTGAGCCTCGTGATCTCTCATGAAAGAGAGAAATACGTAAACAAATAGTTGACTTCTACTAGACATATACTATGTGAGTCCATAAGAGTAAGTTGCAAAAATCTAATTATTTACTGGTTTGAGATCAAATTGTGAGTATCAACAATAACATACACTTAAGAAAACTAATATTTGTCTTTTGCATAATTTAATTCTTGCTGACCAAGACTTGCCATTAAAATTCCTTTATATAGTTGGGTTTGGCAAGCACTGTTTAGTCAATAAATTTTTTCATGTAGAACACTCATAAATTGTCAAGATATGGTTAACTAAAGTTTAATCGTCATTCAAAAATAGAGTCTATCCATGTCAAATAGTAGTTCAAGGATTTGCATGGCAATCTATTTTTAGATGACAATTCTATATAATGGGTGGTCACTAATTTGCAAGTAAGATAGAATAGAAATTTATAAGAGTAGAAGTAAAAGAACTCTTATCAGAGGTATAATGCAATTGTAGCTCAATTAATACAAGGTTTGTGTGTGTTTTATCAATGCTCTTTTTTTAACCTAATACAAGATTTGTGTGAGACTATTTTTATGTTTCAATCTACCTATGGATTTTAAAATACCCACAAACTAGATAATATGCCCAAAATGTAGTAGTTATGAACCTCTAGATCCAAACTAGAAGATTGCAGAAATATTTGCACCCGTCCTAGTGATAACCAGAACAAAAAGACCAAAAATGTGTAGATTACCCAGATATACATTTGGTACAAAAGTGACAACAAGCTCCCATAAAAATCATCAATAGCACAAGAAGATTGTCAAGAGAAAAGAATTGAAGAATAGAAAAGTTCATGTAACTAAATCTAATTTAAACACTTGCACCATAGATATGTGAAAATAATGAACATTAGATTACTAAAAACAAATAATAAAATAGAGTTTGAATTGAGAGTGTTAGAGTGTCAAAAAAATAAGAGGAGGAGGATATAAAAGTCCATGTAACTAAATATAATATAAACAATTGCACCAAAGATATGGGAAAATAATAAACATTAGATTAATACAACCAAATAAAAAAATAGAGATTAATATTCAAGACAATACATATTTATCATATTTCACCAAAATGGCTACATACACTAAAAATATCTCATTTTATAAGTAATTACATCACACTATGTAGAATGTGACGAAACATAAGATTTAAAAGGATCACATAAGTGACTTTTAAGTTTCACATACAACAAAACAAGCTCAACAAACTAGGAGAAATGAGCTAGTTGATGCCCATCTACTCATTGCCACCACATCCAAACCCCAAACCCCCAATTACCGCTACCCTTCCCCCCTCACCCCCATAAGAAGGTACTAATAGCTGATCACACATGTACTAATAGTTGATTATTTTTTTAGTTTTTTTTGTTGCCGATTGGTCCATTTGTGCAAAAAGTACTATAGTGGCTATTGGGTGAACATTTTAAAATGACACTTTTTGACCACCTTGCACTCTATGAGTTCTAAAAAGAGCTTCTTAAATGTGGGAAAGATGAAAGGTTAGCCTTAAAATCTTCACTCACCTATGAAGGTTCACCCGAAAAATAGAAAATTTTGATATACATATTAGGAACTATAAGTGCGCGAAGTTAGCCTGAGTAGCTACTAGGTCATTTTCCCTACTAACAAAAAATCAAGAAGTGTTCCCCATGTGAAAGTACCAACTTCTTTGTAGCCATTTGGAAGCATTCAACATCAATCCTAGAATCCCAAATCACGAAAGCCTTTGAAAAACACGATAGATAATTCTCATCATCATCCAATTCAACATCTTGCTTTGTATTCCCTCAAGCCCTATCTAGATGTGCATTGCTTTCATTCCCACTCATCCCACTTTCTAAAATTCTAACAAATTTGAGTTATGCATACTTATTCAAGGCATTACACCAAGTTGAAAAATTCTTAACATATTTATTTATTTACTTATAATTATTTTAAAAACCATTGTGGTTATGGAAATGCATATAGATTGTGATTTGTTCAAGTCATTATCTAAAAAATAGAGTCCATGAGCTATCTATTTCTTTATTAAAGTGATCTAGAGATAATATAGATTTTGAAACTTTTACAACCTTTCTTTGATGATTATTAGTAATAAATCTTAAGAAATTCAATTTTTCTCTTCTAAATCTATTTTTTCTTGCATCTCTTCATACATTATTCTATAAAACATATTTTATTCTATCAACTAGTATGTTTTATTATTTATATTATTTCTAATTTTGTATTATAAAATATTTATTATTATTTTAATTCCTATATGATATTTTAATTTCTTTTGTATAATTATGGAATCATTTTGAACCTAAGGTTGGATGCAACAAGTTCAAGTGATATGATTCACAAACATTTCATGTTAAGAACATCCTTTTAGACTCTAAGTAAGCATCTTTTGATCACATAGAATTAACTTAGGTTTAAATCTCTTTTAAATTATCATGCATTTTTTTGGACAAAAAAATTATTTATCGTGTAACTATGAAAAAAATTATAATATCAAATTTTTATTAATTTTTAGTGTTTAATACTATTAATACTCATAATTATGGCTCCAAAATACCTAAAGTACATGAAAAGACCCAAATCTAGAAGAAGATAACATAGTTGTTCTTATATGTTTCATTTCTAAACATATTAATCATTTTATCTCTCCCTTTTCCACAATTATAAATCATGATAATTTAGTTTCTAAAATTATATCTTGTGAACTTTCCAATCATCTTCTTTCTTTCTAAAACTCTTTGTTCGTTATCCTTTGGTTGAAACTATCATGTTTAATTATTTGTTTATTGATTCCTTTGGTTTTAATATGATTTATTTCAATTGTATTATTTCAAGTGATAAATAATTGTTAAATATACTTGTTCTAATGTGATATAATCAAGTTTTCAAGTTACCTTTAATTCATGAATAAATTATGAGTAATGCTATTAGATTATTACAATTCATATTGAAATTTTGTTTAATAATTGTTGTGTAAGAATTTTTATAATAAAGAACCTTTACACAATCTAAATGAGAATATTTATAAGTGAAATCATGGTTCTTATGGTGGAAAAATCAATTTTGTGAAGAGTTTTAACATTACAGTTATATAATCAAGAAGACTAAAACCATTGTGAAAGGAAAGTATGAACTTGTAAAAAAAAAATTAGACTCTAATGATATAAGAGTCTAGATATTATACATAAAACGGAGGTTTTAAAGATCACACTTAAACAGTTAAAATTAACTTGCTTCATTCAAACTTAAGTATTTCTTTAATGTATGATTTTTATAAATAGCCTACTAACAAATACAAGTATTGATTTTTAAAAATAGCCAAATATAAGAATAGAAGTGACCAAAATTTAGTTAACTCTCAAAATTCTCTGTTTCACCATCGCTTTATACCGTCTTACAAATGGTATTGTTTGTATTTAGTTGGTCTTGAAGTTCGAGAAGGAGAAGTAGAGGACATGCTGGAGATGAGCAAGCAGGACGATCAATTTAGAGCTGTGGTCATTTATGGCATTGGTGGGATTGGGAAAACATATCTTGCCAACGCCGTATATTCAAAATTAAATTTGAGCGGCTACAACTGCTGCAGAGTTGTGATGGATAGTGATCCTCTAAAAAATGAAATAAAAAAGCAACAGGAGCAGATTTTGAAGGATGCCTTCCCCAACTACAACTGTGGAAGAGGAATAGATTTAAGAGACAAAGAAGAAGGCAGGGACCATTTAAGAAGAGCTTTTCAGGAAGCAAGTAAGCCAGTGTTTCTGTTTATTGACAATGTTCTTCGGGCAGAAGACCTCAAAGAACTTTTGCCACAAGACTTGGAACGCCTTGGCAAGCATAATAGACTTCTTTTAACAGCAAGAAACTTGAAAGCTGCAAATATGTTTAAGAAAAGGTTCCGCCATGGATATCTCGTCGAATCCCTCCCGAACAGCGATGCCATAAGATTTCTTTGCAACGAAACAGATAATCATATTCATATCAAAGATGTGGACAGCATCCTGGATATTTGCAATGGTATACCACTTGTCCTCAAGATTGTTGGCGCTGAATTGGAAAACCAGGAATACAAGGCGGACAAGTGTAGTGAGATACTCAATGCTCTGCAGACAGGAAAGGAAATCAAAGGAGAACGTCTCAGTGAACGCATGGTGGATTTTGTATTCAGGGAGTTTGAAGAATTTATCCAAGAAGCATTTCTAGACATATGTTGCTTCTTTAATGGTATTAATCGTACACTTGTGGAGTCCTCGGTTGGATCCGGGGCGCTTAGAGCACTTCAAGATGCAGCCTTGATCACAGTTAAACTGGAACCAGAGTACTATGCCCCAATGCAGGAGAATGAGGAGATAGTGGTTGTTCATGATGTGATCAAAGCAAAAGGGCAGAACATGACACAATCCACCAGAATTAGAGATATTGAGTCTTTTCAAACAGCCGTAGAAGAAAAGGTATGTCTATTTCTCTTGGCGCTGGCTAAGTTCTAGACAAAACTTACCAAAATCACACAGTTAAATTCTGATAGCAATATTACAAAACGTACTAAAGACAAAAATGAAAAAGAGAGGATAAACTTAATTTGTTTTCAGATTCACAAAAACAGAATGATGTTTCTCTCAAAATTTTTGTTCTTTTCGATTATGAACTATGCTAATCGTGAACAACATCAAATGCTAAAAATTTCAGAAAAATTCATGATATTTTCGATTTTTTAAATTTTGATTAACGATACATTTTATCTGAAACTTGGCTACATCCATTTCTCTTTGATACATTCACACTATCGTCTTTGCTCCAACGAATTTTTAATGGTTAATAAGTTTTGCAGCGTCTCGAGAGTATCAGAGGGATTGAACTCTGGTGCGACAAAGGCCATTCTTCTTACGTGTTGAAAAGGCAGCACTTAAATTCAATGAGCAAATCATTACGAGTTTTGAAGTTGGGACCGAACATCAGCGTCAGCAATGAGAGCAAAATGACATTTCCAGAACTGAGATATGTTTATTTAGATCACAATATTCCTTTTGTACCATTCCATTCAAAGGCCCTACCCAAATTGGCTGTATACGTTGGTCCTCTCTTCAGAGGTGGTCTTAGCATTTATAAGGTAAGCCATTTTTATTTTCTATCACTTTGCACTTAGAAGGAGCAATGTAGAATTTTGCTTATCTTTCTAATCTGAATCCGATTGCGTGGGTATTGTTTTATAAATATTTTTAATTACATTCTATGATCTATTATCAGGATGAAGAGAGAAAATACAAGAAAGAAAAATACCATTTACAGAATGATGCTTTCTCTCTTTATAGTGAGAGTAAATTACTAAATATAATCTGAAACATTGATTAAAAAAATATGGGAGCATTCAATGAATTATAGAAATCTACTTACTAAAATTTAATTTGTCATTGACTGAAAATGCTCATTGCTTTTTCGATTTTTTACAATTTGATAACAATACATTTTGTAGAAGGATAGCCGTGTCCTGTTTTATCTACTCACTAGAATTTGGTTTGTCATTGACTGAAAATGCACATGCAGTTACCCCAAAGTTTAATCCATATCAGCACATTCCAGTCCGAAGGGAAATGCAGAGATTGGGATGAATCAAAGCCAACGCAGGTCACTCCGAATTCTTCTCTACAATACCTAACGTTAACCTCATTTTCAATGAAGACGTTACCAAAGGGACTCCATGGTTTCAGTGCATTGAGAACTTTGAGATTAGAGAATTGGTATGAAATGGAGGAGTTGCCAGAGGTGATATGTGGACTACATTGGTTGAGTACACTCAGTCTGGTGAAATGTAGCTTCAAAGATCTTCCACATTCGTTTGGCAACCTTACAGGTTTAGTGAATTTGTCACTAGAATGTTGTGACAAATTGGAAGAACTGCCTTCCAGCTTGGGAAATCTGAAAGCTCTCGAGTATTTAAATCTGAAGAGGTGTACTTCTTTGAAGAAGTTGCCTTCAACTTTTGGGGAACTTAGGTCTCTGGAGGGTCTGAATATGAAGAAATGTGTTCACTTAGAAGAGATACCCGGATTTAAGAAGCTCACAGCACTCAGATATTTGAATATCCAGGACTGTCCAGAATTAAGGCGGGAGTTTGCTAACGCTCATAAAGACTTGCAAATCGAAGAAAAGGGAATTGAAGAGGAAGAGGAATTACCACATAGATCACTTATACGGTTTATCGGTATACAAATACGAATACAGGAAATACCACTTAAAGGTGCATCAAGGCTTGATATACCTAATGACAAGATACTAAGACACAAATGGTCAGTAGTTGTAGGGAGTGTTATATTATTCAGCTTTTCCACCTATTTATTCTATCAGATCCAAATAGACCCCTCTTTAAATACATAGGAATTTGTAAAACTTGTATGGAAGAAGAGTAAATGTATTGATTAATAATTGAAATAATATTTTTTTTTATATACCAAAGATTATAATTCTATAAAATTTTCTTATTTACATTTAATAAGATGTTCATCTAAGAAGTTTTCATATATAGAGGAAGCAAGTGATAATGGTATTGAGCTTTTGCATCTAAAAGAAATTGTACAATAATTGGATTTCAATATTCAAAAGAAGGTTTTAGAGAAAATCTACTAGAGCTCATGGTTTAAATTATAGGGTTTGGGCACTTACAGAGATCAAAAGATTTTGTCCCACCTCTTCCCCAAACAACATCCCAATTTATTCTTTGTCTTTTATACCAAACAACATTCTGCTAAGTCGAGTTCCTTTCAATTCAACTTTGCAAGGGGGCAAGTGCACCAAGTTGCCAACACAAAAAGTGGTCACATAATGAAAAAAACATTAATTTTAACAAAACTCCTTAGTGTTATTTAAATTTTGAAATCAAATGACATGGTGAAAATATTGAAAGTTCTTCATAACCCATGACACAAGTTATGAAGAACTATGAAAAATGGCTTAATAATTCCTTAGTCTTAGTGTGTTCCGCTCCATTTTATAAAATTTCATCATTTCGATCAATTTTTAACAATGCCACATCATCGAATTAGTTTCAAGATCTACACTAAATTGGCTATCAATGTCGAGCATCAATTTTTTTTCATCTCCACAAGAGCTCCAATAATTTTTTTGGCCATTCAAGAAGAATATTGTTGTAGATTTCCTTGTTTGTCATGGTAATGCACCCTTGGCTCACTTTCAAACCCTTCTTCCCCCATTCTTCACATACATACAAAAACCCATCACTAAATTTTCCTACATGATAAAAATAAAGGAGAAAGTTAACTAAAATGAATTGATGCACCCAAGAGTCTTCATAGGAAGTCTTTGTCATTTCTTCAAAAGATGATTTATCTTCGGGTTCAACCACAAGAATCTCTCTTATATCCTGTCCTTACATTGTATTGTTGCATTTCAATTAAGTCTTCCCTGTAAGGGTTGCCATTTGGATGAACAACAAAATGAATGATTCCAAGATCAATAGTCTAAATTTCACAAGCTAAACTTTCCTTGATAGAATTGGTATTTGAATCTTTTTATAAAACTCATTGTGCACTGTTCCTTGATGCATAGTATCTTACAAATCAACCAAAAATTGGGATACATGATGATCCCTTCAAAATCTATGAAATAAATTCCATTCTTAGAGGCATCTCATGAGGCAAAACATAACACTTTTCAACATAAGTTTATGAGTAATTCACCATTTACATTGTTTGATTTATATTCCATAGAATATAATAAATAACTTTTGTTCTCGCATTTAATTTTCAAATAAGAAAATAATTTAAAATTAGTCTTTCTCAAACACATCCAAATATGAGCCCAATAAAATAAACAAATTACAAGTTATGGTCTCTTTACCAAGATCCATTTTCTCTGCAATAAACTAGAAACAAAAATTGTAAACCTGCTTAGGGCATCCAATATCTTTCACAATATAAAACCAAATTATCCCAAACTAATTTCATAATAAGTTTTCTTGAGTCTAGTTTCAAATAGGTACTCCATTAATTATTCCAATCCATTACATGCATGCAAATCTATGCCTACAACTCCTTTGAAGATATTTAAAAATAAGTTTTCACTAAAACATCCACAACTTCCATAAGTCTAATTGATAATGATTTAAACAAAAAGTAAATGAGATTATATTTACATATCTTTCGAATGAATCCATTTAAATATTGTAATTCTTCCATATGTATTAGTACCAAGTGCTATAACATGAATGGTGTCAGGGAAACTGAAATATGCAAACAACCACTTTTATAGAAATGCTCATAACTTATTTATTTCTCCACATAATCATTCCAAACCAAAACTAAAAGGAATTTTATACATCCTAATATCCAAATATATAGATTTTATATGGTTTCTAGGTCATACATTTCCATACAAGACCTGGAACCAATACAAAAACTAAAAAGCCAATCAAAACAATATAGAAAAGCCGACAAAATAGATCCAAAGTGTTTTCTTATTCTCCTTCTAATTAATTGATTTGGAATGACCATTACAATTATTATTTAATGGTTTTTGGTGGTTTATAACTTCTCAACCACCCTATTACATGGTTTTAACCCTTTTTGCACTCTTTGTAATATTACAACTTATAGTTTTGTACTTTCTTGACAACTTTACATTTATTACCTTTAGGCATTACCATTGATTCCATTACATGGAATATAACATAAAAACATATGGAATTACATTAAATAATTAAAATATTTCTTGGGATCATCTCCAATATCTTTATGACTAGGTACTCCTGCACCATACTCCTGAGGTTGGAAATTTTTCATGTCCCATGGAAATGCTCAGGTGAGAATCTAAAAACAAATATTTTGCCTCGTTGTCTTCATCACTTGATTGATGCCTCTGCTGCTTCCTTTATTTCTTTCAAATGCTTCATATTAATGGAGTTTATATTGGTTTCTTTCAATGGTGCTTCCACCATTGCCCAATAGACTTGTCCATGTTGCTACACAACTTTTGTCCCTCACTCGGGAGTCTGTTCATGCCTCTCTCCCCAAGACTATTGGCAACACACATGACCATTTCCTATGGTCTTTGGTAGATCTTCCTATCCACCTACTACAGCTAAATGAACCAACACCAATCTGAAATCGCAAACTTGCATAACAAGAATAAAAACAAACCCAACCACTACTTGGTGTAGATTTCCTTCTATATACACACTCAAAATCCTCTGAGCTTTGATACCAATCTGATGGAGAGAATCTTACAAATCAACCAATAAGTGAGATACATATTGATTGCTTCAAAATCTATGAAATAAATTCCATTCTTAGAGGCATCTCATGATGCAAAACATAACACTTTTCAACACAAGTTTACTAGTAATTCACCATTTACATTGTCTGATTTATATTAAGTAGAATATAAAACATAACTTTTGTTTCTGACATTTAATTTCCAAACCCTTTAAAAGAATTCTTTAAAATCAGTCTTTCTCAAACATATCCAAATCTGAGCCGAATAAAATAAACAAATTACAAGTTATGGTCTCTCTACCAAGACCCATTTTGTCTATCAGAAACTAGAAACAAAATCTGTAAATCTTCTTAGGGCATCCAATATCTTTCACAATACAAAACCAAATGATCCCAAACTAATTCCACATTAAGTTTTCTTGAGTCTAGTTTCCAAATATGTAATCCATTCATTATTCCAATCCATAAATCATTACATGCATGCAAATCTATGGCTATAACTCCTTTGAAGATATTTAAAAACCAGTTTTCACTAAGACATCCACAACTTCCATAAATCTGATTAAAAATGACTAAAGAAAAAAAGGAAATGATATTAGATTTACATATCTTTCAAATTAATCCATTTAGAGATTATAACTCTTTCATATGTGTCAATACCAAGTGTTGCAACATGACTACTGTCAGGGAATCAAATATCTACAAACAACCACTTTTTATGGAAATACTCATAACTTATTCATTTCTCCACATGATCATTTCAAACCATAACCAAAAGGAAGTTTATTCATCCTACTATCCAAATATATAGAGTTTATATGGTTTCCAAGCCATAAATTTCTATACAAGACCTAGAACCAACACAAAAATTGAAAAACCCAATCAAAACATCGATACAGAAAAACCTCCAAAATAAATCCAAAGTGTTTTCTTATTCTCCTTCTTCTAATTAATTGATTTGGAATGATCATTACAATGCTTTTATAGTATTTTTTGGTGGTTTATAACTTCTTAACCGCCCTATTACATGTTTTTAACCCTTTTTGCACTTTTTGCAATATTTTTTGCACTTTCTTGACACCTTTACATTTATTGCCTTTAGGGATTACCATTGATTCCATTACATGAAACAAAACATAAAAATATATAAAATTACATTAAATAATTAAAATATTTCTTGGGATCATCTCAAATATCTTTATGACTAGGTGCTCCTACTGTAATGTCCCTTTACTGATTTTTTATGATATTTCCAGCCTCAAATTAGAACTTTAAAATCAAACAACCAATATTACAAAGATCTGCCAATTTCCCAATTAAACCCAAATCGGGTATGTCCAAATTAGTGCCAAAAACTTCACAACTTCACAAATTATTAATAAATCTGAAAATGGATATTTTTACAGAAATTTCAGTAGCATAACAGCCTAAAAAATGACATTTCCAGATTTGTATAGCCTTTACACAACAACTCACAAATGTAGGGCAAAACTATGCTCAATCGGGCTCCCAAAATTAACACAAAAATGCCCGAAAACACCACAAAACACTCATAAACTATCTCAGAAGTTTAATCACGACCCAATACATATATTCAGCTCTATTTTAACATCATAAAGTCTAAAATACAGCAGCAAACCAAACTGATATGAAACACTCAACTGAAAATCCAAACTCAAACCAAAAACAACCCCGAAAACACCCAAACCGGCACAATTCAGCACAAAAGAAAACTCTGTATGAGCATGCACATGGAATGGCTTCAAACTCCCATCCTTAGCCTTCCTGGAAACCTGCAAACTCCCATTCTTGGGTCTCCTTCTCCACAGGTTTGGCAGCCTTTGAAGAACAACAAGAAAATTAGCAAGAATCAAGATGTAGAATGAGCCCAAAATGCCTCCAAACCCCTTTTAAAGAGGACATAACCCTAACTCACGTCCAAGAGGGGTTAATAAAATATAATTTAATAATAATTTTTATTTATTAGTCCATTGGTTTCCAAAGATTAGCCCCTTTTTTCGAAATTTCACCTTTTTGGAGCCTACCTGCCTTAACAAAGTTTATTTTTTTTTAAAATTATTTGAATAGGGGACATGACAAGTCCTCCCCTCCCAAATATTGCTTATCCTCAAGCAATGAAGGTTGGAATTCTCAAGAATATGTGCTCCTTCCCAAGTTGCATCCTCTAGTGGTAATCATTTCCATTTGACCAAATGCTCTATGATGCTCCTATTTCTCAACCTTTTCTCTCTTGTATCCAAAATCTCTTCTGGTATCAAAACTAATTTCCCTTCATCATCAAGAGGTGGTAATTCTGTAGATACTATGGTTTGCTGGCCTAGAACCTTCTTTAAGCAAGATACATGAAAAATATTATGTATTTTGCTGTTTGGTGGGAGCTCCAATTCATAAGCTACCTCTCCTACCTTCTTGATGATTTTATAAGGCCCATAGAACCTTGGCTTGAGTTTCTCTACCCCGCTTCTCTTCAAGGTGCTTTGCTTATATGGCTGCAACCTAACAAATACCAAATCTCCCACCTCAAAAGATCTTTCAATCCTTTTCCTGTCAGCATATATCTTTTTTTGGTTTTGTGCATGTTGTAGATTATCCTTGAGGGACCTTATTATGTCTTGGCTTTGCTTGATGAAATCACTTGCTGCGGGTGCTCTGCTATCAGAAAGTATTAGATCAACAAAGGAAAGGGCATCATAACCATAAAGAGCACGAAAAGGAGGCATACCAATAGACATGTGATGAGATGTATTGTAACAATACTCCCCTAGGTGTAACCATTTCACCCAAGCATGTTGTTGATTTAAAACATAGTTCCTCAAATATCCTTCTATCCATTTATTAACTATCTCTATTTGTCCATCTGTTTGAGGGTGATAGCTAGTACTGAGAGTGAGTTCAGTTCCTGCCAAATGAAAGAGCTCCTTCCAAAAGGAGCTGAGGAATCTACTGTCTCGGTCACTAACAATGTTTCTAGGCAAACCATGTAATCTAAAAATTTCCTTGAAGAACAATTCGGCCACTTGTGATGCCTTGAAATCAGATGTGATAGGAAAGAAATGTGCATACTTAGTTAGTCTATCTACCACCACATATATGCAATCCTTACCTTGAACCTTGGGCAACCCAGTGATGAAATCCATGGAAATACTTTCCCATTTTTGTTCGGGAATAGGAAGTGGCTGCAACAACCCTGCAAAATTTTTTTGCTCACTCTTGCTTTGTTGGCATACCATACATTCCTTAATGTGTTTAAGGACATCCTCCTTCATACCCTTCCATGAAAACCACTCTCGAATTTTCTTGTATGTCTTGAAGTATCCCTGGTGACTAGCCAAAGGTGTGTCATGAAAGGCCCTCAATATCCTCTCCTTAGATTTTGACCCTGGCACTAAGAAGATCCTGTTCTTGTAATAAATCAATTCATCAATAACCTTGTACCTGTTATCATCCACTAACTTATCCAAAATCTTGGTGGCAAATGAATCTTTAGCATACTCTAAAATTATGGAGACCTTCCAATCAGCAGAGATAGATGATAAGGAACACAAAGTGGGCTTTCTTGAGAGAGCATCAACAACCACATTATTCTTTCCTTTCATGTATTCAATATCAAAATCATAAGCTTGCAATTCGCTTACCCATTTTTGTTGACGATCATTCAAATCCCTTTGGTTCAAGAAGAACCTGAGGCTATTATGGTCTGTCTTTACAATGAATCTCCCACATACCAAATATTGTCTAAACTTATGAAGTGCATGCATGATTGCCAACATTTCCTTATCATAGACGGAGTACCCTTTCTCTGATTGATTTAATTTTTGACTCTCAAATGCTATTGGATGTCCCCTTTGAGTTAGGACAGCCCCTATACCTTCTCCCGAAGCATCACATTCAACAACAAAAGGTAAAGAGAAATCTGGAATTGCAAGCACAGGGCATGAACTCATTACCTCCTTAAGCTTATCAAATGTTTTTTGTGCCTCTTCTGTCCAAACAAAAGCTCCTTTCTTTGTCAAATCAGTCAAGGGGGCAGCAAGCTGAGAAAATCCCTTGGAAAATCTCCTATAGTAGCTACACAACCCGAAGAAACCTCTCAACTGTGTAAGATTAGTGGGTGGAGGCCAATCCAAAATTGCCTGGATTTTTTGTTGATCAACCTGTACTCCTTTAGAGCTTATAATATGTCCCAAATATAGGATCTCTGTCAAACCAAACTCACATTTAGATAGCTTAGCATAGAAGGATTGCTGCTCCAAGATTCCCAAAACAGTGTCTATGTGCTTTAGATGCTCTTCCCATGTTTTACTGTATATCAAGATATCATCAAAAAATACCAAAACAAATTTTCGAAGATGCTGACTGAATACCTTATTCATACAAGATTGGAATGTTGCAGGTGCATTAATGAGTCCAAATGGCATAACAAGAAATTCAAAGTGCCCATAGTGACATCTGAAAGCAATCTTTTCCACATCTTCACTCCTCATTCGGATTTGATGGTAGCCTGATCTTAAGTCAATTTTTGAGAAGTATACAGCACCATGTAACTCATCAATGAGTTCATCTATGCGTGGTATGGGATACCTATTTTTTATGGTCTTCTTGTTTAGAGCCCTGTAGTCTATACACATTCTCATTGTACCATCCTTTTTCTTGACAAGTACCACAGATGATGCAAATGGACTAGAGCTAGGCCTTATGAATCCCATGTCCAGGAGTTCTTTAATAGTTTGTTCAATTTCTTCCTTATAACCTCTTGGATGGCGGTATGGGGTTGTTATAACTGGTTTGGCACCCTGTTCTAACTCTATAACATGCTCAAAACCTCTATCTGGTGATAATCCTGGAGGCAAATCATTGAAAACTATACTATGCTTATCAAGAATATTTTGAATTTCAAAATGGAAATTACCTTGATTCTTTGGAGAGCTTGTTGGTTGGATTATGACTTCTGCTGCCCATGTTACTTGTCCTCTTCGAAAAGTCCTCTCCATCCTCTTTGCAGAGACCGCCTTAGGTGCTCCATTCGATAACCCTCTCAATATGACTTCTTTCCCATTGGAATGAAATTTAAACTCCATAGTTTGATGGTTCATATAATAGCCTCCGATAGAGTGCAACCATTGAACACCCAATACAAGATCTATCTCCCCAATACCAACCACATAGAAGCCATCACATAACTCATAATCTCCTAAGGTCATCTTGAGTTGTTTCACCACCCGTGTGCAAGGAATAGTGAATCCATCAGCTACAGTAACATTGAATCCCTCAAAATCTTCTGCTTTAAGCCCTCTTTTCATGACAAATCCCTCATCAATAAAATTGTGAGTTGCCCCACTATCAAGAAGAATAGTCAACCTTTGCCCTACTAGTACCCCTCGAATTCGAAAGGGATGGTATCTTGGGACTCCTGATAATGCTACTAAAGTGCCATCCTAGCTGATTTCTTTTACTTTCTCTTCTTCTACCTCCTCCTTAGTATCATGAAATTCCTCATGCTCATCTGAATTAGATTCTGAAACAACTTCAATATAGTGCACTTGACCTTTCCCCAAACATCTGTGTCCTGGAACCCATGGTTCTCTACAAGTAAAACAAAGCTTTTTCCTTCGTAATTCACTCCTAGTCTCTTCATCTACCTTCTTTTTTGCCACATTTGTCACATCTTTTGGTGGTAGTGTTGGGAAAGTCTTTTTCTGAAAATTTCCCTTATGTTGCCAAAGATTTGGGGGTTTTTGATTAGTGATTGATTTCATAGGCACGCAAGTTTCAAGTTGCAAGCTTCTTTTGATAGCTTCCTGTAAGGTTGAGGGTGAGAAAGCCTTAACCAAACCCTTAACAGAATTTTCTAAACCATCAAGAAAAAGATAAACGGTCCTCTTTTCACTCATATCAGGTACCATAACAGCCACCTTTTGAAATTCTTCTATATACTCATTAACTGATTTGGTTTGCTTCAACTTTGACAATTCTTTAAAGTACTCTTCATCATCCTTGAGGTCAAATCTATCTATCACCCTTTGACTGAAATCTTCAAATGTAGTTACCTGATCGTGACCTTGAGTAGTCATTCCATGATACCACCAATCATAGGCTGCATCTTCCAAGTGTAGACTTGAAAATTGAATAGCATCACTCTCTTTCATGGGGTTAAGTGTGAAGAAAGTTTGTAATTTTTGTAGCCATGCTCTAGCTGAAATTTTATTTGTTCCATCAAAAGTAGGTGCTGTAAACTTTCTTATTTTATTTTTGAGCTCTCTTCCACTTGTGTCATGCTCCCTCCTGTTCTCTTTCTTGGGCATCAAAGCATTCATCATATCCACATATTCTCTAAAAGGAACTGAACTACGAAAGTCATCATCTAAGCCATTGTAAGTAGCTCTTAATGTAATCAAATTACCTGTAACCTCTTCCACTGGATTAATGGCTGGATTTGGTACTGGTGGCTCATCTGCAGGCAAGAAAATAGATTTGGTTGATTTAGATGGTGTGGATCTCCCATTTCTTGGCTCCTCTGAAGTGCTCCCTTTCTCATTAATAGATGCAATTCCTTGTAATTTTTCTGTCAATATTCGTAAAGCCTCTCTAGTTTCCGCCAAACCATCCACTGTTTGCTTCTGAGTATTTTGGATGTCTTGGAAGAATTTCTTTGCCATCTCATCTGGATCAGCCATACTTTTTTCTTCCTTGGATTTTGTACTTTTGCTTTCAACTGGGGGTTTGATCAAAATTTCTTTATTCTTTTCTCGCTGCAAATATTTTTTTTCTCTTTCACTTAGTTGCATGCAATCATAAAATATGACATGCAAGATCTGGGTAGTTATCAAAACTTGACATGCAAGATCTGGGTAGTTGTTAAAACTGAAATGCAACTTCTACAAACCCTCAGGCTGGCAAGATCACGGCTCTAATACCACTGTAATGTCCCTTTACTGATTTTTTATGATATTTCCAGCCTCAAATTAGAACTTTAAAATCAAACAACCAATATTACAAAGATCTGCCAATTTCCCAATTAAACCCAAATCGGGTATGTCCAAATTAGTGCCAAAAACTTCACAACTTCACAAATTATTAATAAATCTGAAAATGGACATTTTTACAGAAATTTCAGCAGCATAAAAGCCTAAAAAATGACATTTTTAGATTTGTATAGCCTTTACACAACAACTCACAAATGTAGGGCAAAACTATGCTCAATTGGGCTCCCGAAATTAACACAAAAATGCCCGAAAACACCACAAAACACTCATAAACTATCTCAGAAGTTTAATCACGACCCAATACATATATTCAGCTCTATTTTAGCATCATAAAGTCTGAAATACAGCAGCAAAACAAACTGATATGAAACACTCAACTGAAAATCCAAACTCAAACCAAAAACAACCCCGAAAACACCCAAACCGGCACAATTCAGCACAAAGGCAAACTCTGTATGAGCATGCACATAGAATGGCTTCAAACTCCCATCTTTAGCCTTCCTGAAAACTTGCAAACTCCCGTTCTTGGGTCTCCTTCTCCACAGGTTTGGCAGCCTCTGAAGAACAACAAGAAAATTAGCAAGAATCAAGATGTAGAATGAGCCCAAAATGCCTCCAAACCCCTTTTAAAGAGGGCATAACCCTAACTCACGTCCAAGAGGGGTTAATAAAATATAATTTAATAATAATTTTTATTTATTAGTCCATTGGTTTTCAAAGATTAGCCCCTTTTTCCAAAATTTCACCTTTTTGGAGCCTGCCTGCCTTAACAAAGTTTATTTTTTATTTTTAATTATTTGAATAGGGGACATGACACCTGCACTATCCCTCCAACAAACTCTTTATGTGGTGGGATTGGGGCAATCTTTGGTAATACACATGTTTTCCTTACAATGTTTTTTTATTTGCCTCATAATATTTAGGACCAGACAATGAAGCTATTGAAAAATGTGATAGCTTTGATGTGTCCCATGCATGGCTCATTCAAAGTGTGAAATTCAGCATTTAGATTTTTTTTTTGTAGTGCCCTAGTTGACCCAATCATATATTTGATGAAATCAATCCATTTTTGGGTAGTTGCTTCATTTACTGAGCCTATTTAGGCCCACTAGGCCTCTAAACAATTGACTATACTTTTACATAGACATAACACAATTTGTTTATTGCTATTATATTCATACTAGACATAACATGATTGTGTTATGTCTAGTATGACAGTTGAGTCATACGAAGCATAATGTGTTTGTGTTTTGTTAACAAAAATACATGATTGCATTTAGGCTTGATCGCATGCCTGATAAACTGTACCCAAAGGCTTGGGTTGATGTATTTCCCCCATTTTTCATTTCTTTAGACATTTTTTCATCTTCTAAGATCAATTCTTGACTTTGACTTCATTAGGTTTGGAAATGGTGAAGTGGGTATCTCCAGAATTACCACCATGTAATCTCACACATTTTCTTACTTTTCTAACCATATAATGTTTTTAAATTTTTGGACAAGATTAGTATTGTGAAGTTAATTTTTCTATACCAGTGTTTTGATAGTCCTCTTAGACATATGTCTACTATTTTTTAATAACTTTTTATCTACTTAACCAAATAGAAAATCAATTATATATTATTTTTTTACACTTGATTTTAGATTATTTTGATACAAGTTATGCTTAATGGATAAAGAGTTACCAAAATTTGAGGTTGGAATCACTTCAAAAAATCATAGAGAAGAAACTAGTCATAAGAAAACTATGGAAAACTACAAATCTAGATCTCTCTCTTACCTATCATTGTACCAAAAAGTTTTTCAAAATAGTAAATATAACTATATGTTTTGTTGAGCGCATAGAAACAAATATGTTATGCTTTTCAGCAAAAAACTAGGAACAACTTTTTGTGTGCATGGAGTTTGACCCTCTTTATCTTGTCCATTTAAAAAAAAACCTTAGTTGTTTAGAAACTAGATTTAGAGTACTATAATTTATTTATGTTTTAAGTAGTCTCTAATTTTGAGTGACCCTCAAATGGGTCTTCCAAACTAAGGTTTACCTAATTTCAAAAAAATGGCGTCTACTTAGACCCCCATTTTTGCACACCATCTTGGTACACACACCCATAGTAATTATTCAACCATAATTATTAATTTAATAGTGATTATAAACTAATTTTAAACACATCTTTAAATTTTAAATGAACTAGAATTTAATAAAATTTAAACTATAGTGATTAATTTTAAAAAATATATTAAACCTAAGATAAAATTTAAATATTTAAAATTTAAACAAATAAAATTTATTTTGAAAAACTTTTAGAAGCCCAAATTTTAATAAATAAATTCTAGAAAAAAAATTGTGTACCCATTTTATGGAGCATTTCCCGAGGAAGCCATGCATTGTGAAATGTATCCACATGTTGCCTTTGTAGTCATGCACTTCCCTTACATGGTCACATGTTGCCTTGGTAGTTGTGTCTTTCCTTTAGGTAGTTGCATGCACCCACGACATGCACAAAGAAGTGGGGGGTCAACCCCCTCCTAATAAAATATTTTTTCATATAAAATTTTAAAATATACACACTATTGGCATGAATACTTATGGTATATTGTATGTAATGTTTTGGAGATGATTGAGTCCTTATGTGTTTCATTGATGACTTAGTTTTTCATTAATGTCAACACATCAACCTTCTCATGAGTAGTGTCAAAGTTGTAGAGGAATATTTTCTTTGTATGGTTAGAGGATTGACATTTGTGTTATGTAGAGTTATATTACAATTTAGGAATGTGTTGTAATGATGTGGCTAATACCATAGAAAGTGTTATGAAGAATAAATAGAGTTATGCAAAGTTTTATGGTGACAACTTTTAGAGGTGGTCGTAGGAAACATTTAGCACTAGTAATTGGCTTGAATATTTTTGGAGAGGTTAAACTTTGGTCAATAGGTTTCAATGTTGGTTGAAGACATGTTCATGATGCTATGTTTAACATGGTGGATTGAGATGATTATTACGTCCAGAATTGTCAAGTATATTATGTAGAATATTCTTTGGAGGTTGACTGAGTTTTGTAATTGACATAATTTGTATTTGAGTGTGTGAAACCTAATTGTAAAATATTATGATGGTCCTATATTATTCATTAGACATTAGGAAAGCCTTAAGGCTAACTTAATTAGTTATAAGGACTTGATTTCTTTGGTTGTAATCATCAGTAAGATCATATGTTATTGATGTTATGTTTTGTGAGCTTTGTATGTGAACTTGTGAAAGATAGATTTTGATGCTAAGGATAAGTTGTGATCTTCAAAGGAATTGTATTAGTGAAGAACTTATTGTTTGGTTATTTTATTTGTTTGATTTTTATGGATATTTATTTGAGGAAATCTAGATAGTGGGTTTATTTGTCTCAATCCCATTCTGAATCAATTTGAATAGTGGGTTTAGTTGTCTTCCTTTCAACTCCTAGTAGGGTTGGCACAACTCCTAGTAGGGTTGGAATCTTCTTACAGTGATTCAAAGTCTCCTAATAAAGACTCATATATACTACTTGTATTCATTTATCTCCTAACAAGGTCACATCATTTTAGAAGGAATTATTAAATTAGTACATCATCTTTTAGGCATCATTCCTATTGGGGTTTTCTCTCTTATCAAGGGTTTCCCTAGTTAACATATTGTGTGTCACATTGTATGGTTATTATGGTATGGTAGCTATATATTGTGATTATATGTTTTAGAATTATTAAAGCCAATTAAAGTTATATTAATAGGTAAAAGTACAAAGTTGTGTCACCTTTCAGGCTGAATTATCAAAATGACTATGGTGATGAGTTCTCTCCTTAATACCTTAAACACATAATAGAAATAAAGAAATAATAGATCAATTTTGCAAGAAAAAAAATGGTCTTCTTATTATCACCACAAATGCAGAATTAAAAAATCAAGATTACAATATGCTAACCCACATGGGCACCTTCATTATAGTAATCTGCAAGACAAAGCTGTGAAGTATCACCCAGAGCTATCCTAGACAATGTTTGGGCAATTCTTAAATAGGCAATTTTATGCCACCCAAGAAGGTTCTATTAACTCAAACTTAATACCTAGGGCCGAAAAACCCTAAAAATATATATAGAGTTGACCAAATATATTTTAAACATTTATTTTGAAAGTTTTGGTCAGCCCAACTTAGAAAGGCCATAACTCTTGAATCGTTGCTCCGATTGGCTATTATAACCACTTTTTGGAATCATCAACTCCTGATCTATAGGCTAGAATTTGTGCAAATTCCCATCCATTCAGTTTTTGATCCTCATCTAGGAAGATTTAGGCCTCCAATGATGAGCCTAAAGATTTTATACCAATTACAAACAAAAAATCTACGATAAATCCATGAATACTCATGATATGTCACTTAGCCTTAACTGGTAGGCTGATATCTCTAAGATGAATATCCACCTCTAAAATTAGGATACATTGAGCTCATATAACTGACCTACTAGTAGCTAGCCTCTATAGATAATAACTCTTCATTAAGACAACCTTTATTCAAACAAATAAAATGAAATATTTTTGGTTAATGCAAGGTTTCTCTTATAACCAAGATGCTCTTGCATCAGACATCCAAGGTAATTTGAGAAGTCACCCTGTCATGTCTCAGGTGTTTAGAGGCAACCCAAGATGATTAACCTCCTCCCTTGTTATCCATGATGAATCCTCTACTGGCCTCTATTTTCATTTGACCAAGTATTCTTTATAAGTTTTTTTCCTTGTACTTTTTTGAACATGACTATCTAGTATCTCCTCAATCTCCTTTGTATCTAAACTAGTTGCTAGAATACTCCATTGTGCTTCTACCACTTCATCCCCATTACCTCCTTCATAATAATCTATCAAATCTAAAATGTTGAATACTAGTGAAATATTTAATTTAGCAAGCAACTCCAATTCATAGGCATTTCCAAAATCATACAATTTCATACTACTACATTTGAATTCGAATTGGAACCATGAATTGGCTCCCATTGGACAAGTGTCATAATTTTTCTATTGCAAATTGTGATAGTAAGCGCATCAGTTACAATTGTGATGGATAAAAATTTTGTAACTTGGAAGAAGGAAGGGGCAAGAGTTCATATTGGCGATGTTGCAATTGTGAAAAAATACCATCATAATAATGACGTCTTAAGCATCCAGTCCACCATCGCAAATGCGATGTCCATCTGATAACTATATTGTAGTTCAAGTGACATATATTTGTCAGGACTAGCCATTATAATTGTGATGCTCTTTCAATAGTTGTGTTATGCAAGTCATGACTAGTTGTTAGAAATTGCGACAGCTAATCGAATTATTAAAAAAAATGTTGCTTGTAACACCTAGGCTACTTCTACTGCTAAAGAGGCTTTGAGCTCTCTAATTAGTTGCAATTAAGTCAGTCAGTTTCAGTTAATAAAAAGCCTTCCAATCTACTTGGACTACAGTCTAGTTTAGGAGAAGATTGTATGTGTGAAGTTGTACATGATGGAGTGTGACAATTATGTTTAGTGAGAACAAGGCCTCTTCACAATGAAGTGAAAATGTAATTGCCCTACTTTCACCCCTACTTGTTCAAATCACAAAATTATATAACTCTCTTCAAATAAATCAATCCTCAGGATGAATTGTCTCTAAAGGAAGCTATAAAATAGTTAAGTAATTTGAAAATATTTTTAAAATTAAAATGAAAATGCCTTTGCTTCCCCTCACACACACCCAAGCACTTATTTCTGCATTCAAAATCTAGAACAGTTAAAACTCTTTAATAAATATTTATGGTAAGAAGCGCTTTTTTTGTAGTAGTGTTTTCCATAGAGAGACCAAAGAGATTATTTCACTTGTTAGATTTATGAGAGTTAATTGTCATTTTAAAGAAATATCCAACTCCCATAAAGACCCATATCAACAAATCTAGTGTATAATTAACAACTATAATTGTCTTTTTTAAAAAAAATTATATAACATACTATGGTAATTTGTCATAGAAATTTTGAACTGCTTACTGCTTCTAGAAAGAATTTTCTTGTTCAATGTTTAATTTTTTCAAATCATTTAATTTTTTCTATTATTTCATATATGAGTTTGGAGGAGGCAAAGCTTGTGCCTAAGTCAATTCTCAAGAAGAATAAAAGAAATGAAGAATGGGAGAATGACAAGAAGTGACAGTTTGAAGTTGCAATAAAAATGTCACAAACCATAAATTGGTATTTAAGAAAGCTGAGGAATATTCAAAGGAGTATATAGAGTAGGTAATAAATTGCTTGATTTCTGAGTGATGTGTCACCATAACATCTAGCGTTAAGTGTGTACCTTAGTTTCTTTTTGTCAAATTTTATATCAATCTATGAGTTGCCAAGGAGTATGTGGATCCTTTAATAAATTATCGAGTTTTTTATTGATGTGTCATTATGCCATATAGGGTTGAATAATGTACCTTAGTAAGTTTCCTATGTACTTTGTGATAAAAATCAGGAACATGAGGTTATTAGATTGAAGAGAGAGAGAGAGAGAGAGAGAGAGAGAGAGAGAGAGAGAGAGAGAGAGAGAGAGAGAGAGAGAGAGAGAGAGAGAGAGAGAGAGAGAGAGAGAGAGAGAGCAAAAATGAAAGGAGAATTTTATGCTGAGCCAGAAGCTAAGCTCTTGTTCATTATTTGTATCTATAGGTAAGTAGCTAGTTTGTAGTATTTATATACCTTGTACTTTCTTGGTCTCTGTATAGTGATATATTTGGAGGACTATTAGCTCTTTATTCTATTTTTCATTAAAAAGAGCAAATGTGTTTCTTTTCTAGATTTTATTATAATATATTCACATCTCTTCTATTCTAAATAAAGAGGAACATAAAATTATTAGTCTTCCTCAATTTCTAATATAGCTTTTAAGTAGTTTTTCTTTTTCTTTTATTGAGTTTCTTAATTTTCTTGAATTTTGAGACTTTTGTGTTTGAGGCAAGTTGGTCCTTTTTCAACTTGATCTTTCTCTTTTTCACTTTTTGTTTCTAAAATAGTGGTTACTGATCAATTTTGGATGTATATACAATATTCCAGTGATATTGACTTGCTATGACACTTAATTTTAGAACTTCAATGACATGTTTCTAAAAGTGAACAAATGAACAATGAACATGTTGCATTGGGTTGAGCCATATGTGACCTTTGGGTATGTTCTTTGTTAGTTATAAGCATTATGCAGATCAATTTTTCTTACTTCATATATATGTGTGTCTACTGTTATTTAAATTCTCTTGCTTAATTCTTTGTACATATCCAAATTTAAAAACCATAAGAGGGCTGATTTGCAAGAGAGGTTATGGAATGGTTGATAAGAAATGGATCCCTTTGACTAACAACTCTGTCATTGAAAAGGTACTTGTGTTCATGATCCCTTTTTGTGTTAGTTAGTATGCCTTTCGAGTGCTTATTGTTTCTACCTTGTTTCTTGTATAGGTTTTAGGTAAATATGGAGTAATCTTTAGTGAAGATCTTATCCACAAGATTATTACTATTGGCCGAAACTTCAGAAAAGAAAACAAATTTTTCTAGCCATTTAAACTCAATTCTCCATCTAGTGGACTGAAGATGAAACACAACTACTAGCTTGAAGGTGGTGATACTGGAAATCATGAAAAATTGTACATTAAGATTAGACAGGTCAAGCATCCCAACATTGCACAACTATGATTAGATTGGTCAAGAATCCCAACATTATGCAACTATTTTAAGTCATGGAAAGAAATACCCAAATCTAATTTGATATGGAATGTATTATAGGAGAAATATTCAAAAAAAAATTGAAAGGAAAGATAAAGGAGGATGCAACAAGTAAATACTTACCACAAGTTATCAATGTAGTGGAATTTTGTGATAGCATGGGAGTTTAATATAGAGACTTGAAACTACAAAAGTTGAGTCTAGATGAGAACACCAATCTGAATGTCTTAGACTTTGGATTAAGTTCAATGACTTAATAACTCAAGCATGATGGTCTATTGCACACAACTTTTGGTACTCCTACATATGTTTTAGAAGATATGATTACAAGAAAATGCTATGATGGTGCCAAGGTAGATGTATGGTCATGAGTTACTATTTTTTTTTGTTTCGATGGCTAGTTGTCTACCTTTCAAAGATCCCAATTTGATGGTCATGTACAATAAGATATACAATTGATAAATTAAATGCGTATCTTAGATTTCTTATATGAGACATTAGAAGGATAATGGAAACATTATTAGATCCCCATCCTAAAACCCGACTCACCATTCCCTACTTAATGGAAGTTACATTATTCAAAACACAATGCAAGCCTTTACATTTTGAGATAGAGGATATGACTTTGATAGCATAATTTTTGACAAAGTGAGCTTTAAGATGAGTCATAATTTGTCCCCTTATAAAACCCATGCAAAGAGGTTAACAAGATTAAAATGTATTTGATGTCATTTATTTTCTCATGGCTTCATCTATTACACCTACTTGAAGAGAAAAACATAATAAAAAATGAGAAGCACTTTACATCTACTCAATTATTTTTCTAGTGTATGCACAAAGCTTTAGGAAGTAGCTAAACTTTTGAACTTCAATATGAAGAAAATAGATTGTATAATCAAGATGCAAAGAAATAAGAATGGAAGAAAAGGTAACTTGGTATCTTTTGCAATGATTTTCGAGGTGACACATTCATTCTTTGTAATGAAGTTGAGAAAAGACAATGGAGATATAATACAATATGAAAAAATATGTAATCAACAGCTTAAACCTACTCTCAAAGATATTGTATGGGTTTGGCAAGATGATGATCATACTTTGGGACTTGAGGCATTATTAAGTCAAATTTGAAGAAACTAGATTGCAAAATCAAGATATTGGGATAAATGGTTTGTACATTTGTTCAACCATAAAAATAAATATGCAAAATCATTAATCCTTATGAATAATTATTTTTCTCAGCATAAAAGGTTGTCATGAGAATGTGATAATAAAATTCACATGCCCAATTCTATTAATTTAAAAAAGTTAACTCATCCACAATTTCAAAAAATTGACCTCAATCTAAATTCTATCTATAGAATTCAAAATCTATATAGATTAGGAAAGGACCAAATACTACATACCTCACATCATATTTTTATGCAATCCTAGTAAACTTTTTCACATTAAATTTGGAAAGCACAATCCATTTATCCCCATCAGCAAGCACTAGAGTAGACAAATATGATTTTTAGTGGTAGACTAGCATTAAATATAAATCTCCATAAATATCTTGCAAAGGTAGAGGTCTTAAAACTTATGAGTTGTCCACAAGTGTTAAATTGATTATTCTAGTCCCTTATATATGTAATTTTAGAGATTATTATGGAAGAAAAATAATATTTTTAAAGCTATTTAGACTAGAATATGCATATACCATAAATTATAATTAAGCATAGTTTACCAAACATTCAAGACCTTGCTTGGAAGCAATAACCTTATGATCTCGTAGCTGAAGTAACCCATATTTCAGCATAATGAACTCTTAAATTCTATATATAGATTTCATTATCTATATAGATTAGAAAAATACCGAATACTACATAGCTCACTTCATATATTGATGAAATCCTAGTAAACTTTTTTGCATTATATTTGGAAAGCACAATCCATTTGTCACCATCAACAAGCACTAGAGTAGTATAATCTAATTTGTTAGAAAAATTTCATAATTATAAACATTGACATAAGTTTTAGATTAAAAACAATTTACATAAATTCTATAAAATTTATACACTTAACCATTTCTTTTTTAGGTCATCATTAAATTGGTCTTCACATCTCCATATTGCAAAGACAAAAGGCCATAGAGTGTCCAAGCTATAGGGTTCACCCATTAATACCATCTCCTCCATAAAGGAATCATCTATCAAGTTGTAGGTTCCCAACATACTTGTTAGATTGTACTTCAACATAAGTCAATCATTTATTAATGGGGGATAAGGAAACTTACCTAGTGAGGGATCATGAATCCTGAGAAAATATTCCACAACATGAAGAAAGGTTCTACTATAAATGCAACAACATTATGTTATGGGTGATTACCATAGTCTTATTCCCAAAGAATATGAAGGACATGAATATAAAACATGTGAAGAAGAGATTCCAAAATACTTTCCCCACTGACCACTTAGAGGAAACCATGGAGTAAATGATAACTCAATAGATGACTACTTGGAGTAGTATGTATGGAAATTGTATTGCCCCCCCTTGCATTTCAATATCATTAGGCCACAAAAATATATAAAATATATTATTTCCATTATTTCTCCTTGTCTAGAAATAACTAGTATCTTGTGCAATACCTAGCATGAAGACATACACTGCTTCCTCCAATAGACATCATATGTGAGATACATTTTTATACTCATAGCCAAACATTTGATCTCAAACATTGCACTCAAATATTTGATCTTGGACACTTTTACCATAGACATTAAACCCATATCTAGATATAATTTTTTATCAAATGCATGAACATTTTCATTAGATTACTGATGTTCAATACTAAGATTTCTTACGTATTTGATCTCACAATTTATAGAGTTCTCATACTAGGTATTCTTTTTCATCTATTGACTGATTACTTATTTGAATTTATGTTGTTGGCCGACATTGAAAATATAAGTAAAATGATATTATTAATAGGCTATGTAATGTGGCAATGTGTACGCAAATATGATTGGACTATGTTTTATAGTTTAATATTAAAGTATACAATATAAAATGGATGTTTCATCTTTTAAGCTTCAAACGATAGTAAAATTTTAATTTTAAACTATTTTTTCTTTAGTATTTTATAGAGTGAATACAACTAAGTAGACACACCACACTTCTAAAACTTGACATCTTAGAATGAAGTTGGGTCAAGGAAATTCTTGCATAGGCCTTTAGAATGTTTAGGCCAATGCATTTATTCTTCTTCTATGATAATTATACTCTAGAATGCAATAATTGCCAAAACATATGCCCCTGTACATTACATTATAAAAACATATAGGAATGTAGTCTATACAATCATCTTGAATCACTTTGTTAGCCTTTAGTCTTTCATAATAGGAAAAATAATTCATTCACTTTCTGAAAATTTTAGAGCCCAAAACTAAGTTTAAGCATATGTATAGTTTGTAACAATAGCCTAGCAATTAACTAAACTTTCTAATGAAAAATTGTAGCTATGAATGACATCATACCATTGATTTGATAAACTTGTAAATGCCACTCTAAATCAAGAATACACTTGTAGCTACATTCTATATCCATGGACAATAGGTAGAGCTTAAAAAACCCACTATGTTTACATTTATTTAATAGGTCCATTAGTTTTTAAAACTATAGACCATCATGAACTTTAGAACTCTAGCTTCTATGGATGTTAAAATATACTAAACAAGACAACACATAGAAAGTCTTGATTTTCTTGCATGCTGAGGACATTACCCTTGCCTATAAGAGTAAATGTTACAATGTTTGTGATGGTCTATAACTTGAAATACCTAATTAAAAACCTCTAACAAAAATGAAAACTTGTTGGGTTGTTTCAACTCCACTTGATGTTGTATGCATATAAATTAAGATTGCATATTGAACTATGGCCTTCTTTTGCATTGCATGAAACCAAGAGATTCACACAATTAGTTGTCATACAATCATAGGTTAATGTTGAGCTTCAATTTCTTCGAGAATAGTTTAATATTCTCCACTAATTAGGGCCAACCACATGAAGGTGGAAGCTCATTTTGCCCCACCCCCCAACATCTAAAAATCATTCATTCTATTAATAAAATGTAAAATTCATGAAGTATCACATGATAACATTTATTAACACACAAGTTTCATCAGAACATTCACATTAACATTAAAACATAAGATTCATTAGAACATTCACATGAACATTCAATAGAACATAAATAAAACATCTGTCATTATCAAATAAGTTACATAAGTTCACATGAATAATTTCTTTATTCTTTTTTTTTCGTTTTATCTGCTTCTATATATTGTTACAAAGGAATATCCATATCATCAACGATATTTCTTCTCTCCCATGGACGTGATCTTGTAGTCCTTTGCAAATGTGGGTCCTCTGCAATAACAAATAAATGGGTAAAATTTTAAAAGAAATTAGACTTTAAATATTTTAAAGAACATTTTAGCACTCTTTACTTGGTCCAACCATATCATCTTTCCTATTGGCTTGAACCTCAACATGCTCATCAGGAACAACGTCTACATCCCTTGGAACTACAAAACAAGATGTTTTATTAATCCCAACACATATTATAGTTAAATTTTTATTACTACACCAAATTGAATTTTAAATTTTTACTTGTATTAATAAATTATAAATAAAAAATTGAATAAAAAACATATACCTTCAGTACTATGATCCACATTTGAATCAACACCTCCATGGAGCTCAACTACTGAATCTAGATTGGTAAGCTGCAATCCAATAAAAATAGTTCATGAATTTATCAATAATATAGATGTTTAAATACAATAAAAATGATGAGAAATGTTAATCATTCATTTTAATGCATATAAATAGATTCACTTTAAAGTTTTGAAAAATATATCATCATTGTGTCTTACTTGAAATAAATATATTGAATTATATTTTTGGAAATTAATATCAAATATAGTAATTGCTAAACTATTCAATTTGAAATAAAAATAAATTGACTTATTTACCTCATCAATAGATCCAACAGAAGAACTTGGCACACTCATTTCTTGAAGTTATTCAACCAATAATATATAGCCTTGTCTATAGGATAGTTTTTTATCCTCTTTAGAAGTTGGTTTTTAAACATCGATGGCATACATTTTTGCTTGGTATCATGATTTTTTTTAAATCAATTTCATCAAGACCAAATTGTTTACGATTTATAAATATTTATATATAATTTTTCATTTACTTATACTTACAATTAGTGCAACAAGTTTTGAATATCGACCCAAACCAATCTTGTGCTACCCATACTTCTTATTTCTTGCTTTGATTGGCTTTGATGTGTCAGGAAACCTATGTGAAGTTTTAAATATTTTAGGTCACATAAGTATTAAGAGTAATTAGTACACAATTTCATTCTTAGTATTATGACATACCTTCTTTCTATTGAAAATAAATTGATATAAGTATTTTAAATGTGTTTCAATCATTTTTTTGTCACTGATGTCAAACCTGCTGGTTTTTGGTAAGACAATTGCTTATAAGATTTAAGTACGATCATTTATTTTCTTGATGAAGAGAATTTGATCAAATGAGGTAACAATAACACCTAGAGGAGAGGTTGAGGTATGATATGAAAAGGAGTACAAGAATTAGTTAAGATAGTGACATTATGGTGCATTGATAACCTACTTAAGGTTGCAAAGGTTGGTTACATTGATTAAGTTCAGAAGAACAAGTTAAACAAAGTTTGTCTACCAAACTTAATATTATACATCGTAGGTGCTGAGTAATTCTAGTGCAGGTCAAGTAGAAAATGAGTTGGAGCTAAGCAAAGTCAATTTCAGTTTAAGTCGAGTAAAGTTTAGTTGATTTCGAGCACCAGTAAACTTTAGTTCATAATGAGTGATTTAATAGAGGATGCTGAGAAATGCAGTATGTGTTGAGTATCAAAAGCCAGTAAACTGTGAGTGTTAGCCTTATGAGAAAGATTAAGAATTTGATGAATCTGAGTTGACAAGATTGTGTAAACCATGTGGAAGATAAGGTTGATGAGTTGGTGACACAAAATCCACAGTCAACTATTTTGAGGTGAATTCAAAGAGGATTGAAGGAGAAGTTTCTAGAAGGGAATGAAATGAAATGAGGGGTAGATTCATTGAATCCTACCTAGCCAACCTAACCCTAAAATGAATGATAGAGGATGATTGGTAAAATATCTTAATTCTCTATTTATAACAATGACCAGTCAGAAGCAAGGGTTTTCATGTGTGAGAACTTGAGGAAGACAACAAGTCTATGATATTGCTTCATTTAGTGACCTAAGAGAAGAGATTGTATTTTCAAGAAAAGCATGAAGGCTTAAGGGTATGGATGCTTGAAGGGTAAACAAGCTATTAGAGTTGAACAATGTGAAAGCCAAGTAGAATGGAGGACTGAAACAAAGATCTATAATTTGCAAATGAAGTTGTAAGTTATTATCAAATCAATCCTTATTGTTACTCTCTAATCATTGTATCATTCTAGGGTAAATTCTTTGGATTAAGGTTAACCTAATATTCATTTGTAAATCCTTAATTGGGTGACATTCCAAGTCAATGATCTAAAGACCTCTAACAAGGTTCACTCCTAACAGGGTGATTGAAATCCTTTAACTGGGTCACATTTAACAGTGTGCATTGTAACCCTTAATAGAGTTGGTGTTTCATGGGGAATCACTTTAGAAGAGTGATAATGAGTAGCATGTTACTGGTGGTTTTTATCAAATTGGGTTTCTACATTAAATCATTGTGTCAAATGTGTTATTGAATTTGTTATATTTCATGTTTACATTTCTGCAAATTGATTTAACAATAACTTACAAGTTTAAGTGATTTCATATGGATGCATGCATCATGAATTTTTTTTATGGATATGGGTTAACCAAGTTGTGAAAAGTTTTATTTTTACATTTGGACCTTGGATAACTGATTCACCCCCTCTCAGTTATTTCTAAAGAATTTTAATAATTGGTATCAGAGCAATCTACTTAAGAGGACTAGTTCGAAGGTGCTAGGAGCAAAAAAGACCAAGATGTCAAAAAGAGAAGTACCCAAGCTTAATAGAGATAACTTTCCTGCATGGAAATATATGATAAAGCTACACCTAAGAGGTCTTGGAGATCATGCACAATCTACCATTGTTTTTGAACATGCTAATTCTACTAGAGATCTAAAAAGGAAGAAAGAACACAACCAAACAATGTTGGAGATTTCCTTTGCCCTAAGCTATACAAAATTTGATGATATCAAAGGTTATGAAAGTGAAAAGAAAATGTGGGATGGTCTACACACTATCTATAGAGGTGACAAGAATATTCTAAGAGCCAAAAGTTGAAAGTCTCAGAGGTATGTTTGATGATATGAGAAGGCAAGAAGGTGAGAATATTGCTCAATATTTCTCTAGGATAAAAGATGTTAATGAAATAAGGGGAGCTACTAGTAAAATAGATGATGATATTGTACTAAGTAAAGACTTGAGAACACTACTGCCTATTTATGCTATTAGAGTTTATGCAATACAAGAACTGATATATATGGTAGAGAATGATCTAACTCTTGAAGGTTTGGCAAGGAAGCTCACTACTATTGAGCTATCTAAATTTGATAATTACAACCTAAAAATATTGAACCTACTTTCAAAGCTAAGCTGTCATTGAAGGGAATTGATGAGAAGAAGAAGAAGAAAAAGACAAAATATGTGTCCAGTGATAGTGATATAGATGAGGAAGATGTAGATCAACTTGAAGCACTATTAGCAAGGAGATTTCATAGAGGTGAAGGCAAGTTTAAAGGTAAGTTACCTATCATGTTTTTCAATTGCAATGAGGTTGCTCATATTGCTGCTAGATGCCCAAAGAAGAACTATGGAGGTGGTGACAAGTACAAAACTAAAAGAGATGAAGACAAAAAAGATTACAAAGAAAAAGGGAAGAAGTCTTGCTACATTTCTAAAGAGGAAACAAAAGATGGATCTGACAAACATGATGATGAAGTGGTGTATGTTGTAATGAAGGATGAATTTGATGAAGATGAGGCAACTACACTAGTGTCTTGTGTGAACAAGAATGACATATGGATCATTGAGAGTGGTTGTTCATATCACATGTTTGGAGATAAAAGTAAGTTCATTACCTTGAATTATTATGATGGAAATAGTGTAAGGTTAGTTAATGATGCACCATGTTTGATAAAAGGAAAAGGTTCTATCATATCACATCAAAGATTTTATGTGACAATTCTTATTATGTTGAAGGTCTTAATTATAATTTTTTGAGTGTGTCACAACTAAATAAGTTGGGATGTAAGGTTGAGTTTGAGAACAAAATTGCTAAGATATATGATATTGATAGAAATCTGATTGGAAAAGGTGATCAAACTAAAGGTAATCTATTCTACCTTGATATAGAGGATGCTACTTATTTAGCTGTAGAATTTGATTAAGTGTGGCTATGGCACAAGAGGTTAACTCATGTTAATTTTGATAACTTGGTTAGTATTAGTAACATAAAAAGAGTAAGAGATTTTCCTAAGTTGAAGAAGCTTGACAATATAATTTGCAAATAATGTCAGTTAGGCAAAATGACAAAGTCATGTTTTAAGAGTCAGACTCATTCCTCTAAAGGAATATTAAAGATTGTTTATACTAACTTGTGTGGACCAATTGAAGTGCAAAGCTACAAAGGAGATAAGTACATTATGCTACTTGTTGATGATTATTCCAGAATGATGACAATTATGTTTGTAAAACAAAAATATGATGCTTTCCAAATGTTTAAGTGGTACTTAGCAAGAGTTGAGAAGGAAATAGGTAAAATTATTAAATGTTTGCGATTTGATAGAGGAGGAGAATTTACATCAAATGAGTTTGAGATGTTTTGTAATAACAAAGGAATCAAAAGAAAAACATCTAGTCCTAGAATCCCTCCACAAAATGAAATTCCTGAAAAGAGGAATAGATCTATAATGGACTATGCTAGGACACTCATGATGGAGAAAAATGTTGCTTTGAAATATTGGAGAGAAACTATGAGTACAACTGCTTCTACCTTAAACTGTTTACAAGTCAAGAAAGCTACTCATTCAACACCTTTTGAGCTATGGTATGGATACTCACCCAATGTAAAATATTTTAAGGTATTTGGAAGCAAGTGTTATATTCTCAAAGATTTCATGAATGGTAAACTAAATGAAAAAAGTGAAGAAGGTATATTTCTTGGTTATTCCACAATAAGTAAAGCTTATAAGTGTTTAAATACTAACACTAAAAAAGTTGTGGAAGGTGCAAATGTGAAGTTTGATGAATATATAGAAGTATATGAGGCTTAACCTATGAAGGAACTAGAAGAATAAAAAATAATTTTTATACTTTTATGAAGTTATGGCTGTTTTAAATCAAGTTGCAAACCAATAGCAAGTTCTAGTGACTACCGAGACACATACTTTGAATGCTGAGTTGCATTCAAGAATTGAGCTACATTTAGGTGTCAAGTTACAGAATGAAGTTGAGGCACATTTTGATTCAGAGATTGGTGTACATGAAAGAGATGCTGAACTACCTAATAGCGAAGTACATAGTGATTCAGAATTTCAAAGATCAAATGTAGAAGCCAGAGATGAACGAAGATTGTCTAAGTATGTCAACAAACATCATCCTACTGTACAAATCATTAGAGATAAACATGCTAGACCAATGAAAAGGAACAAATTGAGAAATGATACATGTTTGCTGAGTATGCAATAACCCAAAATAATGAAAGATGCCTTTGAAGATGTGGACTGGAGTAACACCATGGAAGAAGAGATTGAAAAAATTGACAAAATAAGACATGGACTCTAGCTCCTAGACTAGGAGACAAAAATGTGATTGGTACCATGTGGTTATGCAAAAAAGAGTTAGATGGAAATGGTAAAGTCATAAGGAATAAGGCAAGATTAGTTTGTAAAGGATATGCAAAAGAAGAAGGGATAAACTATGGAGAGACATTCACTCTTGCTACAAGACTGAAAGGAGTAAGAACTCTGCTTTCTTACTCTTCATATAAAGGTTTCAAAGTTTATCAAATGGATGTCAAGTCTACATTTTTGAATGGTATATAGGAAGAAGAGGTTTATATAGAACAACTAGAAGGATTTGTTGATGCTAACAACAAAAACATGGTATGTAAACTACAAAAAGCTTTATATAGTTTGAAGAAAGCACCAAGAGCATGGTATGAGAGACTTCATAATTATCTTGTGAAGATTAGATTTGAGAGGATTTGTGATAACAATAATCTGTACTTGAAGATAAAGAAAGGGAAAGGTATTTTTTTATCTAAAATTTTTGTTGATGATATCATATTTGGAGTCAAGATACTTTATGTAATGCTTTTGCAAATGAAAAAGAGAAAGAATTTGATATGTCTATGTTTGGGAAGATCAAGTTCTTTGTGGGTTTGCAAGTATTTCAGATGAAGTATGGTATATAAATCACTCAGTCAAAGTATGTAAAGGAGATACTAAATTTTTTTGGATTGGAAGATTTCAAGATAGTAAGTACACCTAAGATAATAAGTACACCTATAGTGACATGACATAAATTATAATAGAATGATAATTCAGTTGAAGTGAATCAAACATTATACATCTCTATGATTGGAAAATTACAATACGTAGTACATAATAGACTTGATATTTCATTATTTGTAGGGATAGTTGCAAGATTATTTGCTAATCATAGGGAGAATCATTTGATGGATATTAAGAGAATAATGAAATATATGAAAGGAACAGAGGTCTATGGTCTATACTACAAGAAAAATGAGAAATTTGAACTGAGAGCCTATACTGATGTTGATTGGGCTAGAAATATTGATGATATAAAGACAACTAGTGAAGGAGCATTTTTCTTAGGCAAAAGGCTAGTTACATGGACTAGAAAGAAACAAAACTGCATTTCTCAATGTACTGCTGAAGCTAAATATGTTGCTACTATAGTAAATTGTACAAACATTGTATGGATCAAACAACTACTCAAAGGTATGAAGGAGGAAATCACTAAACTAGTAATACTTTATTTTGATAATAAATGTACTACAAATATATCAAAGAATCCTATGATGCATACAAAGACTAAGCACATTGCCATTTAGTATTATTATTTGAGAGTTCAAGTATCATCACATATAAAGATTACAAGTCGTTGTCATTTTTGTCAAAGAGGGAGCAAGTATACTAAGAAGTATTGAAAGCTTGCTAAGGGAGTAAGTGTATTGAGGGAGAAAGTGTATCTACTGATTACATCTATCTAGTAAGAGGGAGATAATGTTGAGGGATATATAAGAAGTGATCAAGAGGGAGTCATAAGGATGAGTTGATTGATTATCTATTGGTTGAAGCAAAATTTTGTAATCTATTCAGAAGATGAAAGTTGCTCATAGAGGGAGAGATTTCAATACAAGGAAATTTTTTTTTTTGGTCTTACTAATTAAGTTTGGTAATTTTGGTTTGCAATCAATGCCAAAGAGGTAGATTGTTGAAAATAGATTTGTACAAATGTGATAAATGTATTTCAATCATTTTTTTGTCACTGATGTCAAACTTGCTAGTTGTTAGTAAGAAAATTTCTTATTTGATTTAAGTACTATCATTTATTTGATTGATGAAGAGGATTTGATCAAATGAGGTAACAATAGCACCTAGAGGAAAGGTTGAGTTATGATATGAAAAGTAGTACAAGAATTAGTTAAGGCAGTGATATTATAGTGCATTGATAACCTACTTAGGTTTACGAAGGTTGGTTACACTAATTAAGTCGAGAAGAACAAGTTAAACAAAGTTTGTCTATCAAGCTTAGCATTCTGCATAGTAGTACTAAGAAAAGTTAGTGCAAGCCAATTAGAAAATCAATTAGAGCTGAGAAAAGTCAATTTTAATGTAAGCCAAGTGAAACAATGTAAGCTAAGGAAAATTTAGTTGATGCTGAGCACTAGTAAACCTTAGTTTGTGCCAAGTGATTTAATAGAGGATGGCTAGAAATGTGGTATGTACCAAGCATCATAATCTAGTTAATGTCGAGTGTCAACATTATCAGAAAGATTGAGAATATGATGAATCTAAGCTAACAAGTTTATTTCCATGGATTGTGTGAATCGTGTGGAAGATAAGGTTGATGATCCAGTGGCGTAGAATCCATAGTGACCCATTTTGAGATGAATTCAAAGAGAATTAAAGAAGTTTCTAGAAGGGAATGGAATGAAATGAGGGTAGATTCATTGAATCCCACCTAATCTAACCTAACCCTAAAATGATGGAAGATGAATGAAAAAATATCTCAATTCTCTATTTACAGAGATGGTTGGTTAGAAGCAAGGGTTTTCATGTGTGAGAACCTAAGGAAGGCAAGGAGTCTAGGGTATTTCCTTCATTCAGTGACCTAAGTAAAGAGACTACATTGGAAAGCAAATCAAGAACCTAGCTTAAGAGTATGAATGCTTGAAGGGTGAACAAGCTAGCAGAGATGAATAGTGTAAAAGCCAAGTAGAATGGAGGAATGAGACAAAGATCTGTAATCTACAAATGGAGTTGTAAGTTATTATCAGATCAATCCTTACTATTACTTTCTAATCATAGTATCAACCTAGGGTATTTCCTTTGGATTAAGGTTGATCTAATAGCTGTTTGTAAATCCTTTAATTGGGTGGTATTCCAAGTGAATGATCTAAAGTCCTCTAAAAAATCTCACTCCTAACAGGGTGATTAAAATCCTTTAACCGGGTCACATATAATAGTGCACATTGTAACCTTTAATAGAGTTGGCCTTTCACAAGGCATCACTTCAGAAGAGTGAGAATGATTAGCATGTTACTGGCAGTTATTCCCAAATTAGATTTCCATGTTAAATCATAGTGACAAATGTGTGATTGAATCTGTTATGTTTCATGTTTACATTTTTGAAAATTGATTTGACTATAACCTACAAGTTTAAGTGATTGCATAATCTAATGGATGCATGCATGAAGAAAATGTTTTATGGTTATGGGTTCACTAAGCTATGAAAAGTTTTATTTTTACATCTAGACTTTGGATAACTGATTCACCCACCTCTTACTTATTCTAAATAATTCCAACACTTTCCTTGGGTGGTACCATTTCTCCACCATGTATTATTTTTTTTCTCTATAACATCCTTTTTAAGATCCTCCCACTCAATAATAGGAATATAGGGGAGCCGCTCATAACAAGGGTTATTTTTCATTAGGGTCCTTTAGTTGTACCAAATATACTTCAAGGCTTGGCCCGCTTTCTCAAGGAGCCTAAGTTTTTGAAAGAGATTGGGTGCAAAAACTGTTGTCATGGGATTAATGAGTTTATATTTTGGGTAAGTGCACCAAGTTCTAGTGCCAAAAGGGGGTGTAAGTGGCCACTTTTTTCTTTTTCTAAAATTAACAATATCCAAACTTTGACAAGAATATGAAGATATATACATTCAAAATTTTAAGATATGACAAAAAAAAAAGTAGTAGTCCTTTGAGTATAGTTTCTAAACTACTAATTATTTTCCAAAATAATTTAGTTTTGGGCCTCAAAAAAGGAGGCCATAGAAAGTGGTACTATTGTTTTTTAGAAAAAAAATAACAAAGTGCAAAGTGTAGTGCCTCTAAAATTTTTATTTTTTCTTTGAAATTCTTTAATTGCTCTAGTCAAAAGTTACCTAACATCGTGTAGTTTATCCCAAATTTTTTGGATAATTTTATAATGTGTATATTTTATGAATATAGTAATTCGACACATCCCAAAACTATGAAATATCTATATGCTCCCCCTAGAAATGATTGAGAACTAATTTAAAATCAAAACTCCTTTTCTTTAAAGTGTTTAGAATGGAGTGTAGTTTCTAAAAAACTAAGTTGTTGTGAAATTCAATGAATGAGCTAAAATCTATACACCAATTAGTACATGTTAGTTTTTGAGAGAAAATGGACATACATTCAAAAGAAATTATAGTTGAAAGGATTGAAATAGTTCAAATTCAAAATAAATTATATGGTTATATGGCTAACATGGAGATCTACAATATCATGTAACCTAATTTTATCAATGCTTAATCACGAAGAAACTTGAAGGAGAGCACACAAGAAAAATCAATCACTTTTTATATGCTTGCTGCAAAACACGTCTTAGACTAGTTTAGGGACTACAAACCTTTTGGTTGGGTTTTTAAGGAAAATCCAAGCCTTAGGCTTGGTAGAATTCAAAGCTTTAAATAACATGTACACACTAAAGCATACATGTGCTATTTCAAGAATTTTTGAATTGAAGCTTAAATAGCACACACACACACACTATAACACATACATACTATAATGCACATGCATTATGTAAACCTAGATTTGAATAGAGAGAAAGTGAGGGTAGGGAGTGAGAGAGAGTAGAGGATGGGGAGAGAGTAGGAGATGTGAGAGGGTGGGATAGGGAGAGAGGGAGGGAGAAATAGAGAGAGAGGGAGAGAGGGAGAGAGGGAGGAAGAGAGAGAGAGAGAGAGAGAGAGAGAGAGAGAGAGAGAGAGAGAGAGAGAGAGAGAGAGAGAGTAGCATATAGGATAATGTGGGATAGGGAGAGAGAGGGAGAGATAGAGATAGAGAGTGTAGGGGATGATGGAGATAGAGAGAGTAGGGAATGGGAGAGGGTGGTATAGAGAGAAATGGAGAGAGGGAGAGAGAGAGAGAGAGAGAGAGAGAGAGAGAGAGAGAGAGAGAGAGAGAGAGTAGGGCATGGGAGAGGGTGGGATATGGTGAGAGAGAGTAGTGGGTTGGGAGAGTAGGGGGTGGCAGAGGGAGAGATAGAGAGAATAGGGGATGGGAGAGGGTGGGATAGGGTGAGAGAGAGTAGTGGCTTGGGAGAGTAGGGGGTAGTAGAGGGAGAGATAGAGAGAGTAGGGGATGGGAGAGAGTGGGAGAGAGGGAGAGGGAGAGAGAGAGAGAGAGAGAGAGAGAGAGAGAGAGAGAGAGAGAGAGAGAGAGAGAGGGATAGGGAGGGAGAGAGAGAGACTAAGGGATGGGAGAGGGAAAGAGGGAGAGAGAGATTAGGAGATGGGAGATGGTGGGATAGAGAGTTAGAGAGGGTGGGATAGGGAGGGAGAGAGAGATTAGTGGATGGGAGATGATGAGATAGGAGGAGAGAGAGTAAGAGATGGAAGAGTATGGGGTGGGAGAGATAGGAGAGAGTATGGGATGGGGAAGGATAGGATAGAGAGATGGAGGGAGAATAGGGGATGGGAGAGGGTGGGATAGGGGGAGAGAGAGAGATTAGTGGGATGGGAGAGTAGTGGGTGCAAGAGGGAGAGATATATAGAGAGAGGGTGGAATGGAGAGATATGGAGAGAGAGAGAGAGAGAGAGAGAGAGAGAGAGAGAGAGAGAGAGAGAGTAGGGGATGGGAGAGGGTCGCATAGAAAGAAATGAAGATAGAAATGGAGGGGGAGAGGGAGAGGGATAGAGGAGAGAGGAGAGAGAGACTAGGGAATGGGAAAAGGTGAGATAGGAGACAGAGAGAGTAGTGGGATGGGAGAGTAGGGGGTGGGAGAGGGAGAGCTAGAGACTAGAGGATTTAAGAGGGTGGGATATGGGGAGAAAGAGTGGGGGATGGTAAATTAGGGTGTGAGAGAGGGAGAAGAAGAGGGTGGGATAGGGAGAGAAAGAGTAGGGGATGTGGTGTAGAGAACCAAGGCACTTGGTTTCTATTTTTCTTTTCATGTTTTTTTTCAGCTACCTAGGCTTGAATAAACAAACCTTGGATGAAAAGTCCACGATTGTCAAAGAAAGAAACCATTTTGTATGCTTAAGGCACTTTATGTAATTTATAAGCAAAAGTTGCTCATTAGGAAAATTTGAGTTTTTTAAATTTTTTTGGTCAAGGAAGCATAATATTAGGTTTTTTTAGTTTTTTTTTAGGTATTTTGGAACCTTTTCCAAGTCCTAGAAGTGGAATCAAGTGAAAAATGTAAAAAATTGCACTTTTTGTGCAAAACAACATTTTTGAAAGTTTGTAAAAGTCGCTCAAAATTGCAACTTAGTGGAAAAAGGGTTATAACTATTAAATTATTGGTTTTAGCCAATGAAATAGTCATAGGAGAGATATATACCTCATTTGTGAGGTCTGGAGGGCGTTAATGTACGGATTAGAAGAAGTTATAAAGAAGAAAATTCACTTTTGGAGTCATTTTTATTGTTGTTTGCACATTGCATGAACTGTATGGACTATCAAACTAGATCTAATGGATGTTTGAGATAGAGCTTTGAATCAAGTTTCATTTTCTTCTAGTCTCATCATTCTAAGTTTTTTCTTGTTCAAGTTATTGCATTTTTAGTGAAACTAGGTGATGCAGGAGCATCCAGAGGTATAAGGGCAATCCTGTGTCACCCAAAAAAAAATGTACTTACACTTAGTTTCTGTTTCATGTCTTTACATTTTTGTATACCCATTTGGCTCAAATAAAGGTTCCAACTCTCATAGTTCAACTATCAGTGCGTTTGAAAATCTTGAAAAAATAGGAGCATGTATTTGGGCCATCATTTCGGTAAACTAGAAGGTGTGAATTGGCCAGATGAATGTAATCATGATTTAGAGCATTCCAAAAAAAGAATCAGGTCAATAGGCCCCACGGTTTGAAAGTTATTGCAATTTTTTGGGTTTTGGAGACCTCCTAAGAATGCTTCAAAGTCAGGTTTGGGGCATTAAATGACCTTGAAAAGGGTCAAAAAATGGGGGACAAGCAAAGCTTGTTAGTAAGGCTATAGAGCACTTTGAGAGCTTTCCGAAAACGTAAACGGTTTGTCAATCGGAGCTACGGTTCAAAAGTTATGCCTCCCAGAAGTTCGGTTACCGTTTCTGGATTCTTCTAGATTTGCACCGACTTCTAATGCAGCTTCTGGAACCTTCTATTTTGTCGGTGGATGCCTACTAGCACTTTCTAGAATGTACTCCTAGTCCTTAACCCTCCAGGGTCTATTTAAGGAGATTTTTGGCATTGTAAAAGGCAGTTCGAAGTGGAGTTTGAGAGGAGGTCCTAAAAGGAGAAATTATCTCCAGATTTATGCTATTGTAAGCCTTAGGGCATGTTTGAAGTTTATTTTCTCTGCACTGTTTGTACTAGCCTATTTTCTCAGTTAATATAATTTTCCCTTTTCTGTTGTTTCCATTCTGTTCTTGGGTTGTGTCCCCATCACTAGGTTTTTAGGACAACATTTTGTTGCACTTAGTAAAGATGGGCCTCTAACTGCACTTTCCCTAGTTGGAATTTCATGGCCACTTGGAAAATGGTAGTTAGTAGGCTCCTTTAAAATATTCTAGGGTTCCAAAACTAGAGGATGTGTTTTGTGATTTTTCCAACCAAGCTCTAGGTTAAGTGCCATGAAGGATTTCACCTCTTCTAGTCTATTGATTTCTAAATGGTAGGAGTTTGGGAGTTGGTGAAGGGTTGAAAATTTAGAAATAAGTTATTTTAGTCTTTTTGGTCATTCCAAAGTGTTGAGTTCATTTCCATGAACCCATTTCCTATTGATTTCTTTTTAAACCATGCCTGCCTTGATCACTTAGGTCCGTGTTGCTTTGTGAAGGAAAGGGAATGCTAGAGTGGGGCTAGAACTTGGTGCTTTGGGGTTTGAAGAAATTTTGAAAAGAGTATTCAGAAACCTTTTTTTTTGGGTCTTGTTTGAAATTGGGTGAAGTTAGATCCAAAAAGCCATTTTAGGAGGGTTAAAAGGGGCTCATAGGGCTACTAGGCCAAAATGGGGTTTGAGGCTTTTTGCAAGTGTATGATTACAATTAATGCTCTAGTCTATGGTAAATAAGTTTCCTAAGATAAATTAATATATTATAACTCTTGGGAAAAACTTCTACAGTGTTTTCCTAGTATTGACCTTGTTGTGGCAAATTGGTGCAAAACCCATAAAGTGGGCAAGATTGGTTCTTTGTCCTTGGATTCATGGTGAAGTTGGTGAGCGTGTTTCTTTGATCCATTAGAGGATTGAAGTGTACTAAAACCTTTTAAGAAGGTTGAAGAGTTGATAGCCAGTTGGTTGATTGCAAGAGTGGAAGCCCATTTGAAGCTTATTAGTTATGCCCTCTGCATCAAGATGGTGGAGTAGGGGGGTGGGAGGGAGGGAGGGAGAGAGAGAGAGAGAGAGAGAGAGAGAGAGAGAGAGAGAGAAGAGAGAGAGAGAGAGAGAGAGAGAGCGAGTATGTAGGGAAAGATAGAGATAAAGAGAGTATGGGATGGAAGAGGTTGGGATAGAAAGTAATGGAGAGAGAGAGAGAGAGAGAGAGAGAGAGAGAGAGAGAGAGAGAGAGAGAGAGAGAGAGAGAGAGAGAGAGAGAGAGAGAGTAGGGGATGGGAGAGGATGGGATAGGGGGAGAGAGAGTAGTGGGATGGGAACATAGGGGGTGGGAGAGGGAGAGAGAGAGAGAGTAGGGGATGGGAGAGGGTAGGAGAGGGATCAACCATCCATTCCATGGAACCCATTGTTGGATATTGCTCTAGTAAAAGTCAGAATATGGCTCTTATGGGTGGTTTGAGGAAATATATGCCAATTATGGGAATCATGTTTCTTTTAGGAACACTTTCTCTTTCTGATATTCCACCTTTTGCTTGTTTTTGGTCTAAAGACCAAATTCTTAGTGATAGTAAGTTATATTCTCCCATTTTTGGGGGAATAACTTGGTTCACAGCAGGATTAACTACCTTTTACATGTTTTGTATGTATTTACTTACTTTTGAAGGGGACTTCCGCATAAATTTAGTTAATCCATATAACAACCATATTACACTATATTTGACTTCTATGTGGGGAGAGGAGGAATCCAAGATATCAAATAGAATGAGAGCGAATTCTATGTCGAATCAAATTATAGAAAGTAATAATTTCTTTTCCAAAGAAGCATTTAAAATTTCCAATGAGATGGAAGGATTGTACAAAAAGAACAGAGGTTTGGTTATCACTTATCCTTTCTTCTTCCATAAAGGATCTTTTGCATATCCCAAAGAATCGGGCAAGACAATGCTATTTCCTTTAGTTATATTGGGAATATTTACTCTATTTATTGGATTGATAGGAGTTCCTTTTTTTTGAAGCGGAATGAGTTATGACATATTATCTAAATGGTTTACTTCATCGATGACCCCTTCTGATAAGAAACATATGGAAAATTGGCCCGAATTTTTACTAGACTCAATCCCCTCAGTTGGTATAGCATTTTTCGATATATTGATTTCCTTTATTTTCTATATACCTATTTACTTCTTATCAAAGGATGTATATCATAAAAAAAATCCTAAAATGAAGATTATTATGGACCAATCGATTAATATTATCTATAATTGGTCTTTTTATCGAGCTTATATAGACATATATTATGACATAATCTTTATTAAAGGTATACAAGGATCAGCTAAAACAAGTAATTCATTTGATCAATGGGAAATTGATGGATTCCCAAATGGAATAGGTTTTTTAGGCCTTTTTGTAGGAGAGGAAATCAGATGCTTAGGGGGGGGGACGTATATCTTCCTATATATTCTTTTCTATATTTTGTATATTAATATCTATATTAATATATTTATTTATTTTCATAATATAAATAATGAAAATTTTAACAATAGAAAACTAGAATGTTATATTGAAGTTGTGCTCTTTATTAGCATTGATGTTTATAACATCATCCTATTTCAATATCATTCCCTAAATAATATTTTTTATAGATTGTTAAAATTCAGTTATTTCATCAACTCGTTTATGTTTACATAGAACAATATAGAGATAGATAAAAACGAAATGAAAGATTATGAAATAATTGATTGAAATGCTTGCTTAAAAATGAAAGACTACGATCGCTAATATGAAGTCCATTTTCATACTTTACCACTTCCTAATAATTCATTTCAAATCCTCGAGCAGATTGAATAAGATTTCACATATCCTATCAACTAGCCCATGATTCAAAGGTTATACAGTCTACATAAGGTATAAAGATGAAAAGGCCAAGGACCTTCTCTTGATCGAAATCAATTCTCTCGAATTGATGAATATAGCTTGCTCATAATTTGAAATAAATGAGTAGGCTAACCTTGGGTTTTAGATTATTCCCAATCTACACAAAGATGTTGGTAACATTGCTAAAATTATCAATGAAGTTATAATAAATAGTTGAAAAAAAGAATGTGTCAGAACGAAGAGAGGTTTACTCCAATTCAGCTAAATTGGGCAATTTTTTCACTCTTTTTATGGTGGATCTTACTTATAATTATGGAACCAAGTGCTTGAAGAAAAATAAAAAGAAAAACAGAGCTCTCCTCAAATAGGATTTGAACCTATGACCAATCAGTTAACAGTCAAGCGCTCTACCACTAAGCTACTGAGGAATAACAAAGGTATGATAACACTTAAAACTACAATTTGTGAGTAAATAACCCTAATTTGAATAAGCAAGCATCTTAATGAGTAAGAGCCCTTGGTTCTTTTCTTACCAATACGCTGTGCAAGCCTGGTGCTGATGAGAAAGAGTTATAGAAGGTCATACACAAAAAACTGTCTTATAGAATGGGATCTTAAATATCTAAATAAATCAAAGCTTCACTATAAACTTAGCTCTTGGTATTCGCAGTTCTCTTAATAGTTTGAGAGCAGCCGTAGTCATTTTACTATTTTAGTCTCTAAAACTACTAGAGAGATTCATAGTCTCTCTAGTAGTGAACTATTTTGGGCAAGGAGGGATTTGAACCCTTGACACTATGGTTCGTAGCCATGTGCTCTAATCCTCTGAGCTATAGGCCCTGTCTCCACCAGATAAAAAATATTATTGCATTTAGCAATGTGGAATGGGAAAAAAGAATGCCAGGGTTTTTTTTGATTAAAAAATTAAAAAAGTAAGTAAATAAGTAAGCTTTTTATTATTCTGGCATCGAGCTATTTTTCCACAGGGCTTCCCCTGTAGTATCGTCATCGCAGTAAAGTTTAACCACCAAGTTCGGGATGGATTGGTGTGGTTCCCCTATGCCTGAGACACCAAAATTTCAAACCATAAACAAAGAAGGCCATAAGATATTGGTTAGTACTTGTGGAGCTCTCTGCTTGGTAGGGGCTCCTTTTTGGGGCCTTGTCAAGTAGAAAGCTCAGAATGATACAAATGGAGCTATGCAATAAGCACTTTGTGGATTCTCTCAGCGAAATAAAAAAAATCATTTTTCATCTTTGATTAGGAGTCAAAAAGATTTGATTCCCTTTATTTTATTCATCCATCTTTTTTTATTCTTTATCATATCTACAGTAAAATGTTCTATCAAAACATACTCTATGTACTCGAGCAGATCAATCGGGTCATGTAGTAACAAGGTTCAAATCTTTCGGTCTTTTAGTATGCCTCGGCTGCATGCATCATTGCACTTCCACTTGACACCTATCACCTAACGGATCATCTCACTATGACCTGAGAGAGCACTCATCTTGAGGTGGGCTTCTTACTTATAGGTGTTTAGCAATTATCCACTCCACACTTGGCTACCCAGCGTTTATCGAGGGCATGATAACTGGTACACCAGAGGTGCATCCTTCCCGATCCTCTTGTACTAAGGAAAAGTCCTCTCAATGCTCTAACACCTACACTGGATATGGATCAAACTATCTCATGATGTTTTGAACCCAGCTCACATACCGCTTTAATGGGCGAACAACCTAACCCTTGGAACATACTACCACCCCAGGTGGCAAAGAGCCGACATCAAGGTGCCAAACCTTCTGGTCAATGTGAACTCTTGAGAAAGATCAACCTATTATCCCTAGAGTAACTTTTATCCATTGAGCGATGACCCTTCCACTCGGCACCATCAAATCACTAAGGTTGACTTTTGTCCCTGCTTGACGGGTCGGTCTTGCACTCAAGCTCCCTTTTGCCTTTGCACTCGAGGACCGATTTTCAGCCGGCTCGAGAAAACCTTTGCACGCCTCCATTACCTTTTGGAAGGCCTATGCCCCATAGAAACTATCTACCTAAGAATGTCCCTTGGACAGTAGGTTTAGTCACAAGGTTAGACTTCTAGCTTTTCTAGAGTGGTATCTCACTGATGGCTCATGCCTCCCTGAAAGAGGGCCTTCTTCGCCTTCCATGTAAGTTGTTCAAAAAGAGCCCAAAGTCAATCCCAGGGAACAGTAAAGCTTCATAGGCTCTTTTTTTCTAGGTGAAGGTAGTTTACATCTTCACAGACATGTCTATTTCACCGAGTCTCTCTCCGAGATAGTGCCCAGATCGTTACACCTTTCATGCAAGTCAAAACTTACCCGACAAGGAATTTCGCTACCTTAGGACCATTATAGTTACAGTCACTGTTCACCGAGGCTTTAGTCACTGGCTTCCCTGTCCTCAGGTCACCAACTTCCTTAACCTTTCAGCATTGGGCAGGTGTTAACCCCCATACAACATCTTACAACTTTGCAGAGACCTGTGTTTTTGGTAAATAGTCACCCGGGCCTGGTCACTGCGACCTCCTTTGAGGAGGCACTCCTTCTTTCAAAGTTACAGAGCTATTTTTCTGAGTTCCTTAGAGAGAGTTATCTCACACCCCTAGGTATTCTCTACCTACCTACTTGTGTCAATTTTAGGTACAGGTACCCATTTGTTGAAGGTTGTTCAAGCTTTTCTTGGGAGTATGATGTGGGTTGCCCAGTGTGTTGTCTATCTTTTTACTTTTTTGACACCATGCTGGAATTCAGACATTGGCTTGAGGTATTTTCTCTACCCCTTTTTGACCTTGCTTTTTTAGGGTCACCTTCTGACCTTAAATCATAAAACCATAATTAAGACAACTAACTTAGCCTACTCTGTCCCTCGAGACCAACAAAGGCTAGTTCAGGAATATTAACCTATTGTCCATCAACCATGCCTTTCGACCTAATCTTAGTCCCTGACTCACCCTTCATGGATGAACCTTGTGAAGGAATCCTTAGGTTTTTAGGGCATTGGATTCTCACCAATGTTTGCATTACTCAAGTTGACATTCTCGCTTTTGCTTCGTCCAACTCTACTCGCGCAAATACTTCTCTTTGATGTGGAACGCTCCCCTACCAATGTATTTTTTATTACATCCCATAGCTTTGGCAGATCACTTAGTCTCGATCATCTTTGGTGCAAGAGCACTCGAGTAGTAAGCTTTTACGCATTCTTTCAAGGACCGCTACTTCTAGGTGAACCTCTTGACTGTCTTTGCATTCCTACCTCCTTCATCACTCAGCGATCATTTAGGGGCCTTAGCTAGTGATCTTGGTTGTTTCCCTCTTGATGATGAAGCTTATCCCCCATCGTCTCACTAGCTGACCCTTGTTTATCTCTAGTATTCATAGTTTATCTCCATTTGGTACCGCTCACGCAGCCCACACCGAAATAATGCTTTACCCCTAGATGATCTAGTCAACCGCTGCGCCTCAACACATTTTGAGGAGAACGAGCTAGCTCTAGGTTTGAGTGGCATTTCATCCCTAACCATAACTCATCTGCTAATTTTTCAACATCAATTGGTTTAGACCTCTACTTAGCTTCACCTAAGCTTCATCCTGGTCATGGATAGATCACCCAAGTTCGGGTCCATAAGCAGTGACAATTCAATTGCCCTATGAAGACTCGGTCTCGATACGATTCTAGTGGGTTCCCTTAACCAAGACACTACTTAAAATTTTCTAGCTCATTCTTCAACAGGCATGCAGTCAACTCCTACTTGATTCATTCAGTTTCTATCAAACAAAAATTTTTTTTGCATTTCATGTTCATTGTTTTTGCCAAACAATTGCATTCATTTTTTATTTTGTTTTTTCTGTCATAATAAGGAATCAAAGTAGGTCAACTCCTCCCACTACTTTGAAGCATTACGGTTTCATATTCTATTTCAATCTTCGTTGGGGGTTCTTTTGACCTTTCCCTCACGGTACTATTTTGCTATCGGTCACCCAGGAGTATTTAGCCTTGCAAGGTGGTCCTTGCTGATTCACAAGGGATTCCACATGCCCTATGCTACTCGGGTTAGAGCATAAACTGTCACAATGCTTTTGACTACTGGACTTTCACCATCTAGGGTGTTGTATTCCACTATTTCAAATAGACTTCGCCTAGCAGCATGATGCTTAGATTTCTCTCCCACAACCCAGTTTTAACAGTTTAGGCTGATCCCATTTTGCTTGCCGCTACTATGAGAATCGTTTTTGCTTTCTCTTCCTCTAGTTACTAAGATGTTTCAGTTCGCCAGGTTGTCCCTTGTCTGCCTATGGATTCAACAGATAGTTAAAAAGGTTAACCTATTTGGGAATCTCTAGATCTATGCTCAATTTCCACTCCCTGAAGCATTTCGTCGATTAACACGCCCTTCTTCATCTTTGGGTGCCTAGGTATCCACCGTACGCCCTTAGTTTTTTGAACCTTGCCGCTCAAGGCCATCTTAAGGAGCTACTAATATTAAAGATATGAAAGCATCTTATCAATTTCCATGAATGATAAAATAAATCATAGATAAAACTACCAATTATGACTGATCTTCTCCGTAGAATCATCACGGGGTGGAGATAAGTGGACTCGAACCGTTGGCATCCGCCACAGGGTCAACCACTATCTATTGAACCCTCTTGATTAAGTCTACCATAGAAGGTCCACAATCGACAATAGCCTTCCCCTCGAACACAGCTCATAATTTTCATTGTATTGTGCTCTTAGAGAGAGAGAGGGAGAGAGGGTGGAATAGGGAGGGAGAGAGAGAGTAGTAGGATGGAAGTGCAGTGGGTTGGAGAGGGAGAGATAGAGAGAGTAGGGAATGAGAGAGATAGAGAGGGGATTGAGAGAGAGAGTAGTGGATGAGAGACAGTGGGATAGAGAAAGGATAGAGAGAGATAGAGAGATAGAGATAGAGGCTATAGGGGATGATGGAGATAGATAGAGTAGGGGACGGAAGAAGGTTGGAGAGAGAGAGAGAGAGAGAGAGAGAGAGAGAGAGAGAGAGAGAGAGAGAGAGTAGGGGATATGAGAGGAAAAGATAGAGATAGAGAGTGGCATAGAGTGAGAGTCACATAGGGAGAGAGAGATTAGGGGATAAGAGAGGGTGGGATAGGGGGAGAGAGAGAAAGTAAGGGATGGTAGAGTAGGAGGTGGTAGAGGGAGAGGGAGAGGGAGAGAGTAGGAGAGAGTAGGGGATGGGAGAGGTGGGATAGAGAATGAGACAGGGTGGTAGAGAGAGTGTGTGGGATAGTGAGGGAGAGGGTTTGATAGGGGGAGATATATAATAGGAGATGGGAGAGTATGGAGAGGGAGAGGGAGAGAGAGTGGGTAGAGAGATGGAGGGATAAATGGAGAGAGAAAGATTAGGGGATGGGAGAGGGTGAGATAGTGGGACTAAGAGAGAGAGTATATAAGGGGAGAGTAGTGGGTGAGAAAGTGGAAGATATATATATATATATATATATATATATATATAGAGAGAGAGAGAGAGAGAGAGAGTAGGGGATGATAGAGATAGATAGAGTAGGGGATATGAGAGGCTAGAATAGAGAGAGTGCATTAGAGAGTGTGAGAGAGATTAGGGGATGATAGAGAGTTGAATAGGGGGGAGATAGAGAGAAAGGGATGGGAGAGTAGGGCATGGGAGAGGAGAGAGAGGGATAGATAGATAGATAAATAGATATATAGATAGATAGATAGATAGATAGAGAGAGAGAGAGAGAGAGAGAGAGAGAGAGAGAGAGGTGATATGGAGGGAGAGAGAGAGAGTAGTGGATGGGAGAGGGTGTGATAGGGGGAGAGAGTATGGGATTTTAGTAGTGGTGGTAGAGAGAGAGATTGAGAGGGAGAGAGTGGGAGGGAGAGAGTGAAGGAGGGAGAGAGAGATAGAGAGAGAAGGGGATGGCTGGAAGAGTACAAGATAGGGAGAGAGAGAGTAGGGGATTGGAGAGGGTGTGATAGAGAGAAATGGAGGGAGAAATGGAGAAAGAGAGAGTGAGACTATGGAATGGGAGAGGGTGGGATATGGGGAGAGAGAGAGTAGTGGGATGGAGGTGTAGGGGGTGGGAGAGGGAGATATAGAGAGAGTAGGGGATGAGAGTGGGTGGGAGAGAGAAAGAGAGAGTAGGGGATGGGAGAGGGTGGGATAGGGGGAGATAGAGAGTACAAGATGAGAGACTAGGGGGTGGGAGAGGGAGGCAGGGGGGGGGGGGGAGAGAGAGAGAGAGAGAGAGAGAGAGAGAGAGAGAGAGAGAGAGAGAGAGAGAGAGAGGGTATGGGAGAGGGTCAGATAAAGAGAAATGGAAGGATAAATGGAGAGAGATAAGGAGAGAAGGCAATGGGAGAGGGTAGGAAAGGGGGGGAGAGAGGTAAAGTAAGGAATGGAAGAGTATGGAGTGGGAGAGAGAGAGAGATAGATAGATAGATAGATAGAGAGAGAGAGAGAGAGAGAGAGAGAGAGAGAGAGAGAGAGAGATACAAATATTAGGGGATAGAAGATGGTGGGGTAGGGGAGAGAGAGACAGTAGTGGGAGAGTAGGGTGTGGGAGAGGGATAAATGGAGAGAGTAGGGGATTGGAGAGAGTGGGAGAGAGGTAGAGAGAGAGTAGGAGATATGAGATGTTGATATAGAGAGAGGGTGGGATAGAGAGAGTGGAATAGGGAGTGAGAGAGATAATAGGGGATTGAGGAGGGTGTGATTGATGGAGAGAAAGATGGTAGGGGATGGGAGAGTAGGGGGTGAGGGAGGTAGAGGGAGAGAGAGGGAGAGAGAGGAAGAGGGAGAGGGATAGAGAGAGTTAGAGAGAGTATGGGATAAGAGAGGGAGTGATAAAGAGAAAGGGTGGGATAAAGAGAGAGGAGGGTGGGATAGGGAGGAACAGAGAGACTAGGGAATGGGTGAGTGTGGGATAGGGTGAGAGGGAGAGTAGCAGATGTGAGACTAGGGGTGGGAGAGAGAGAGAGAGAGAGAGAGAGAGAGAGAGAGAGAGAGAGAGAGAGAGAGAGAGAGAGAGAGAGAGAAGGGGATGGGAGAGGGTGGGATAAAGAGAAATGGAGAGAGAGAGAGAGAGTAGGAGATAGGAGAGTAGGAGGTGGGAGAGGGAGAGTGGGAGAGGGAGTGTGAGGCATAGGGAGAGGTAGAGTGGGAGAGGGAGAGAGAGAGGGAGGGAGGGAGAGAGGGAGGGAGAGAGAGAGGGAGAGAGAGAGAATGTTATGGAAGAGGGTGGGATAGGTGAGAGGTCACTAGTAAATATGAACTAAATTTTTAGTGAATATTGGTCAAAATTTCAACGCAGGTTGGTCGAAATTTTGACCAAGCAGTTTGTGATAATTTTTCTCATCAAAATTTTGACGAACCAATGTTTGGTCAATATTTCAACCAATACATTTGTCAAAAATTTTTTATTTTTGCTAGATCTAATTTGTTAGTGTTGATCAAAATTTCCACCAATGTTTTGTCAAAAATTTTTTAGAATTGGTGAAAATTTTGGCCAATTCTTTGTAGAAAACTACCAAGAATTGGTTGAAATTTTTTAATAATTGGTGGAAATTTTGACCAAGTCATGGTAGAAAACTATCAAGAATTGGTCAAAATTTCCACCAATATTTGGTCAATTTTTTTTATAATTGGTGAAAATTTCGACCAAGTCTTGGTAGAAAACTATCAAGAATTGGTCAAAACTTCCACCAATGTTTGGTTGAAATTATTTTTACGTGGTATCAAGCAATTTTTTCTTATCCAAGCCATTTAATTTGCAACCTTTTAAATCTCTACAAAGATAAAGTTGGAGTAGGAGAATTTTTCTTCTCAAAGGTGTTGTCTAATTTTTAAGTGTCCATTCCATTATCCATTGAACTAGATATGTCTTGTTTGTTGAACAGATAATGGAATGGATACTTTATAATCAAACAACACCTTTGAGAAGAAAAATTCTCTTGCTCCAATTTTATCTTTGCATAGATTTAAAATGTTACAAATTAAATGGCTTGGATAAGAAATAATTTCTTGATACAACATGGAACAAAGAAGAACATAAACATATAACATGGACATGTATTGTTTGAAATGAAAGCATCCAAGAATGTAAGCAAAACCAGAACTATTGAAGTGTAACATGCCTCATTATGCACTCTCGATATTGCTAAAGTTGATAGAAATTCTTTCAACTGTGAATAATGATATATTATATAATCAAAGTAACAAAGGAATTTCATATTCATGATAGTCAGTTTTCAAAGTATAGTACAGTACAGTACACAAGTTGAAGAAGAAAAGTATCCTAAACTAAACACCACTATATGAAAATTATGCATGTTATCTTGACGCAAGAGCATCCTAGGTTTCTTTGCAATCCTGCACTTTTGGTTCTTTTTACCTATTGGTTTTTGAGTGAACTCTTTGGATGCTGAGTTATTCTTAGTTTCTACCAAGTTCATTTGGTTGTTAAGTGAATTCCTTTAGATGCTGAGTGAATCCTTTGGTTGTTAAGTTCCTTTGGTTGCCAAGTGATTTTCTTTGGATGTTGAGTGAATCCTTTGGTTGCCGAGTTCCTTTGGTTTCTGAGTGATTTTCTTTGGTAGCCAAACATTGGAGGATGCCACGTTCATAGTTGCTACCAAGTGATTCCTTTGGGTGCCAAGCTCATGTGGGTACTGAGTGCTAGTTTCTGTGAAGTATTCATTTGCCAAGTTGTCTATGTCTAGTTCCAGTTTGGGCTGACTTGGCTCACATTTAATTTTAGTAGGTAGTTAATATCTTTTCTGAGCCAACTTGTGGCTTTCTAGAATCTTCTATAAGCCATTTTGGCAAGTATTTAATGATGTCTAGGTTTGATTTTAGGGGTAGTTAGTTAGAGGAAGAAATTTAGCTAGGGAGAACTAAGAGGATCGAGAGGAGGATTTGAACTTGAAGTTGGTTGTCTAGAATGTATTTGTAATTGGCCATAACCCACAAGGCTTTTCAGTTGAGCATGTATGTTGAATATTTGTGAATCAATATAAATATTCCTATTCTTTCTCTCCTTGGCATTGTTCTTGTATTTTCTTCAGTTGTGTTAAACTCTTGTAGGGTGGTTTCGATAGCTAGATGAGCCTTTGGCCTTAGTTATTCACCCCTTTTCCTATGTCAGTTGGTATCGAAGCTTGAGGCTTATCCTTGTGGAGATTGGATCATGTAGAACTCTGATTTGGATTTGGTTGTAGGGTGGAAAATCTGTGGATTTGACCTATAACTTGCAGTGGGTTACGATCTTGTAGGATTCTAATTTGTAAAGATGGTTCATGGTGGAGGAAATAATGTTGATAATGCTATATTGGAACAATTAAGACAAATTGTAGCCAGATTAGATGCTGTGGAGATAGCCTAGAGGAGAGGAGCACATATTGATGATGTAAGTGATGATGAAGTAGCAACACCAAACCATAATCTAGAACCTAAAGAGGATCAAGATGAGGAATGATTGTTGTGAGTGTTGTCTAGGAAAAATTCAAAGCCTATTGTAGAAGTTGTTCCTTATGATGGAAAATTGGATACCAATGTTGTGCTAGATTGGATCTCTAATATGGAGAAGTTCTTTGAGTATGAAAACACTCCTAATAATAGAAAGGTGAAGATTCTAGTCACTAGGTTAAAAGGTCATGCATCACTATGGTGGGAGCACTTGCAAACTAATAGACAAAGAAGAGGAAAGGAGAAGATCAAAACTTGGCCAAAAATGGTGAACAAGGTAAAGAATAAATTCCTTCTTGCTGATTACCAAGTTAGCTTGTTAAGAAAGATGCAAAATTTGAAACAAAAATATGACTGTGAAAGAATACATGGATGAAATCTATAGATTGGACATCAAATTTGGACATGTAGATGATGATGTTGAGAAAATTGCAAGGTACATTAATGGATTAAGATCTAAAATACAAGATTAAATAAGTTTTGTGAAGTCAGAAAGTGTGGAAGAAGCATATCAATATGCCTTGAAAGTTGAGGAGATTTTGACAAAGAAGCATGAACAAAGACAAAGAGGTAGAGGTGGTAGATTCCAGAGAGGCAGAAGTAGATCTTATGGTGAAGGTGGTAGATCTAACAATTTTATGCAGGATAAAGGAAAATCTGAATTGAAGAATGATGACAAAGGCAGGATCAAATGGAAAAGTGGTAATTCATACTAAGGAGGCAGTAACTCTTATTGAGGAAGAGGAAATTCTTATTCTAGAGTTGGTTTTCATGGTAATTGTTTTAGATGTGGTAAAGAGGGACATAGATCTTTTGAATGTAGATCCTCTAAAAGTAGGCAAGGTAATAGAAATGCTATGATACAAGAAGATGATGAGGGTTCACCAAGTGGACCTGAAGTTGGAAAAAATTTGATGGTGAGAAGAACCTTATGTAATAAGGGAAGTGATGAGGCACCTATTTTAAGGAGAAGTATTTCCAAGACAATATATAAGATGGCTAGAAAATGCTACAACGTGATCATTGATAGTGGAAGTTCTACAAATCTAGCATCAAAAGAGCCGATTAGCAACTTGCAATTGCAAAGACTAAAACATCTCAAGCCTTATCATGTTTCATGGATCAAAGATGAGCATAAGATATTGGTAAGTGAGCAATGCCTTATGAAGTTCAAAATTGGACATTACTTTGTTGAAGTTTTGTGTGATATTATGCCCATGGATTGTCATCATATTTTTTTGGGTAGACCTTGGCAATATAATAGATATGCTATGCAGGATGGAAGATTGAATCAATACACTCGTTGGGTGAATGAGAAGAAACAAACATTGCTGCCTTTGATTGAAAGTCTAGATGAGGTTAATTGTACTGCTATAAAAACTTACATGGTTAATGAGAAACAAATTGAAAAGGAAATGAAAAAGAATCAATTCTATTTTGCCATAGTTCCTAGAGGACCAAGTGTTGGTAGTACTGATCATGTAGCATAAGCTAGTAATGACTGAGTGACAACAAATAGTGATAGCCGAGTACTAGTAGAAATTACATAATTGCTGAATGAGTATAAAGACATTATTGCTGATGATATTCTTGATGGTTTACCTCCAATAAGAAGCATAAGTAATTGTATGGATCTGATTCCTGGAGATAGTTTTCCAAACAAAGCACCATATAGATTGACACCTATAGAGAATGAATAACTTAATAGACAAGTGCATGAGTTGTTATAGAAAGATTTGATTAGAGAAAGCTTGAGTCCATGTGTTGTACCTACTATATTAACACCCAAAAAGAATGGAGAATGGATAACATGTACTAATTCTAAGCCATTAACAAGATAAAGTGAAATATAGGTTTCTTATGCCGAGGATGGATGACATAATGGATTGTTTGAGTGGAGAAAAGTATTTTACCAAGATTGATTTGAAGAGTGGCTATCATTAGATTAGAATTAGAGAAGGTGATGAATGGATGATTTCTTTCAAGACAAAAGATGGTTTGTATGAATGGTTGGTTATGCCTTTTGGTTTGACTAATGCACCTAGTACTTTAATGATGTTGATGAATGAAGTTCTGAAAAGGTTTTTGGGTAAGTTTGTGATTTTTTATTTTGATGATATTCTAATATTCAATAAGACTAAGGAAGAACATCTGGAGCATATTAGATAGGTATTGCAGAGGTTGAAAGAGGAAAAGTTGTTGATTAATCCGAAAAAGTGTTCTTTTATGCAAGAGGAGATTGTGTATTTGAGATTTGTGATTTTAGCCGATGGATTGAAGATGGACCCTGAGAAGGTTAAAGCAATTTTGGAATGGCCTACACCCGAGAATGTGGGTGAGGTAAGATCATTTCATGGTTTGCCTAGTTTTTATAAAAAGTTTATAAAGAATTTAAGTGCTATTTGTAATGCTATGACTGAGACAATGAGGGGAGATAAAAAGGAATTCAAGTGAACACATGGAGCTAATAAGAGTTTTGAGACTTTGGAACAAAAGGTTGAGGAATTACCTATATTGCCTTTGCTCGATTTCAACAAAGTATTTCAAGTTGAATGTGGTGCAAGTGGTAATGCGATAGGAGATGTATTAAGTCAAGAAGGTAAGCCTATTGCTTTCTTTAGTGAAAAGTTGAATGATGCTAAAAGGAAGTATTCTGTGTATGATCAAGAATTTTATGCTATTGTCGAAGCATTGAAGAAGTGGAGACATTATTTGATTCCTAAGGAGGTTGTGCTTTATACTGATCATAAAGCTTTACAATACTTGGGAAGTCAACATAAATTGTATTAGAGACATATGAAGTGGGTTGAGTATTTGCAGAGTTTTACATTTGTGGTAAAGCATAAGAGCAGAGTTACTAATAGAGTTGCTAATGCATTGAGTAGAAGAAATTCTTTTTTAATTGAAATGAAGGTTTAAGTTCTTGGTTTTGATGAAATGAAAGAGGTATATGATGCTGATTATAATTTTTTTGAGGCATGGAGAGAGTGTAGAACACCAAATCTGATAGATCACATAAGTAAGTATGATGAGTATTTCATTCAAGAAGGTATGTTGTTCAAAGTTATTTAGTTGTGTATTCTTAGAAGTTCTATGAGGTTGAATCTGATTAAGGAAAAGCATAGTGGTGGATTACTTAGAAATTTTGGAATTGATAAGACCTTGAGTTTTCTAAAAGAGAAGTATTATTGGCCACAAATGTATAAGGATGTTCAAAAATTCATAAAGAATTGTCGAGTTTGTCAAGTTGCAAAAGGAGTGAGTCAAAATACTAGTTTATAAACACCTATTATTGTTCATGAGAAACCTTGGACTGACATCAGTATGGATTTTGTTCTTGGATTACCTAAGACAGTGAAGGGGTATGATTCCATATTTGATGTAGTAGAAAATTTTCCTAAGATGGCTCATTTCATACCATGTAAGAAGACATTAGATGTTGAACATGTTGCTGAGCTTTTCTTTAAAGAGATTGTGAGATTACATGGATTACCAAGAAACTTATTATTTTAGAGAAAGACAGTAAGTTTTTTTGGTTATTTTTAGAAGACTTTATGGAAGAAGATGGGTACTAAATTGAAGTTTAGTTCTACATTCCATACATAGATAGATTGATAGACAGAGGTTGTGAATAAAATCTTGGGTAATTTGCTAAGATTTTTAGTTGGGAATAAACCAAGTAATTGGGAGATGATATTGGGACAAGCTAAATTTGCATATAACAATTATGTGAATAGGAGTACAAGAAAAACACCTTTTGAGATTGTTACTAGAATGCATCCTAGAGGTATATCAAATTTGAGAGATGTTGCTGGTGAAGAAAAGAGAAGCACTCTAGGAGAAGAATTTTCTAATTTTATGGAGTCTTTGCATAAGGAAGTGAAGTTGAGGTTGGAACAAAGGAATAAAAAATATAAGGAGAATTATGATTAGTCTAGAAGACACCATGATTTGCAAGTTGGTGATGAGGTAATGGTTCATTTGAAGAAAGGAAAATTTCCTGTTGGTACATACAGTAAGGTGAAGATGAAGAAATTTGGACATTGTAAGATCTTAAAGAAGTTTGACAGTGGTAATGCCTATGAAGTTGAGTTACCTAATGACATGGATATATCTCCTATATTCAATGTCATTGATTTATACAAGTATCATGAGTTAGATGATGAAATGGTTGTACCTGATGATTATACTATGAAATAGTTTGAAAAAGTTGAACAGATTTTGGATTAGAGAATTGGCAAGAGTACAAGAGGAAAAGATTACTATGAGTATTTGGTGAAATGGAAGAATAGACCAATTGAAGATGCCACATGGATTTCCCAATTTGAGTTGGATTCAACTCAAGTTGTGACACTTTCATGATTTAGGAGAATCATTTCTCCAACCCTAGTTGTCTAATGCAGGAGCATCCTGGGTTTCCTTGTAATCCTGCACTTTTGATTCTTTCTACTTGTTGGTTGCTGAGTGAACTCTTTGGATACTGAGTCATTCTTAGTTGCTATCGAGTTCCTTTGGTTGCCAAGTGAATTCCTTTGGATGCTAAGTGAATCCTTTGGTTGTTTAGTTCCTTTGTTTGCCGAGTGATTTTATTTTGATGCTAAGTTAATCCTTTGGTTGCTAAGTGATTTTCTTTGGTTTTTTAGCATTGGAGGATGCCAAGTTCATAGTTTCTACCGAACTCATGTGGGTGCTGAGTGCCAATTTCTGTGAAGTCTTCATTTTCCAAGTTGTCTATGTCTGGTTCAAGTTTGGCCAACTTGGCTCACATTTAATTTTAGTAGGTAGTTAATATATTTTTTGAGTTGACTTGTGGCTTTGTAGAATCCATTGTAAGTTGTTTTGGAAAGTATTTAATGAGGTCTAGGTTTGAGTTTAGGGGAAGTTAGTTAGAGGAAGAAAGTTAGCTAGGGAGAACTAAGAGGATTGAGTGGAGGATGTGAACTTGAAGTTGGTTGTCTAGATTAGAATGTAATTATAATTGGCCATAACCCATAAGGCTTTATAGCTGGCCATGTATGCTGAATATTTGATGAATTAATATAAATATTCCTATTCTCTCTCTCCTTGGTGCTATTCTTGTATTTTATTCCATTGTGTTAAACTCTTGCAAGTTGGTTTGGATAGCTGGGTAAGTCTTTAGCCCTAATTATTCAACCCTTTCGTTGCATCATATGCCACAAGAACCTCAGCACTGGAACAACTAGTTTTGAAGTTTACTAAAAATGAACAAGGCATAACATTTACATACAAAAGAGATAAAAAAAGTTTCATAAAATAGTTATAACAATAGTTATAAGAAAGAACTCTTTTTCAACGTTCTATGAAATTCTACCTTCAGTGGTATAAAGTTTAAGCATACCAACATTAAGCAATATAAATCAGTTTGTAACAGGAAGAACAATGCTTACAGTATGCTAAAATCATCAAGGTAATTACATATAATCAACACCAAATGATAGAAATTGAGCAACAACCTGATGATAATGATGCTATTCTATAAAAACTCAACACCACAAAAAATGGAATAAATATTCAATATTTAAAATACCAAGAGTAATTTGAATTACACATATATGACATTCCAATTCATTCATATATACAACCATTTTCATTTGGCATGCCAAATTTATCATCTTAAGAGAGATTATATACCAGGATATGCTAAGAACCACTCTCTAGGCTAGCTAAATTAGTATGTGATCATAGCACAAAACCTTGTAGTTACTATTAACATAGAACCAATCTTTTTGACTATAAATATATAGAAAGAATTTGACCTAGGTCTATTGTGTAACAAGCACTTAAAATTAACACTAGATAGAGCCTACCTATCATCTTACCAAAAGACATTACGATTTAAGAATGATACAAAATAAAATTAGCATTGACATATAACTACATCCTTCACCCTTTCTATCCCTAATACTAGCCATTCCAAAGGAAATTAGATCACACAATGTTTAGCATTTAATATTTGAACCTTTGTTACTCTTAAAAATTTAGTGCCTACATATATAGCTTGACCAATTAGTATGAGAAGAGAAGAGTTAGAATTACCTCCTTTGCTTCCTAAAAACCAATAAGCTCAACCTCATCTATGAGATTAGACTTAGGTGGAAAATTTGGAAAAGAAAAGTTTCTTTCTTTCCCATATCCTAGTTGCCATCCCACATGAAGAAATGCACGTTCACTAGCTTGGATGCTTGCTACACCAATTGCCAAGCCACTTAAGACCTTTTCCTTTGTAGGAATAGTAAAAGTTACGTCAAACTTAAACCATGTTCACATATAGATACATTATGAATAAGAAACTAATTATGTTCTAAACCATATAAGAGTTTATCAATCTTGTAATAAAATACATTTGTTTTAATATAGCATATCAATAGGAACTATCCAAACAATGCCAACCAAAATTTCTAACAATAAATTATTCCTAGAGTTTTTTTTCATTTTGAAGAGTAAAAGATTTCAAATAGAGATAGAATACACCATTCTTTTAAAAAAAAATGTCACACTTGTAATTTTTATTGATAATTTGAGGATTATAATGGGGCCCCAACCCATTAAAGCTATTTAAAAACTATATGAAATACAAGATCCAGATAAATCTAGAAACCTGTAAGTCTCTAATGAATAACTGTAGACCAAATGAGAATTCATGTACCAAAATGAGAAGGGTCTAAACTACCTAATAAATGACCCCATAAATAGACAAAAAATGGCATTATACCAAAATCCACCATTCTCAAGTTGGCATGCAAAGAGATGTGTTTATATTTTGGAAACAGGGACCTAGCCATATCTATAATAAGCTGATAGCCCTAAGATTTTCCCAGTGAACACATATTTCACATAGCACCCAATTTTCTACCCTACTCCCTTACCATCAAAACCAATAGAAACTTGAACACTAGGCACTTTAAAAGTGTGCTTTTAAAGCATAAATCAAACCATCTTTTGAAATAACAAGAAGAATTAACAAAATTGGAAATTTCCAACACTCATTACAGAGAATTATTAGAAGTCCATCTACATCCATTGCAAGATCTCAAACCAAAAAAAATAGTTCTATTTTACAATAAACTAGTTAAATCTCCCTGTGCAAGGTTATGAGTTCCCCCACCAAGCTTTTAGCTAGTTACTTTGCCATGCCTGTATAATCTTCATTTGAACTATCAAATAAAATAATTACTCTGTTGTTCCCATAATACCTTCATTTGAACTATCATATAAAATAATATTTTCTATAGAAAGGAAAACTACTTTTAAGACCCACTCTTAATAGCCTGATGATGAATGTAAGCATTAAGTTTATCCTTGAAATTAATAAAAATGAAAGCACTAGTTCTGGGAATGTTCGTACTCCCACTACCATCCTACCCTAGTATTACTATAAGCTTAATAATCTTTTAGGCATCAACATCAAAAATCATAATGGTATTTTGGAGCCTATCAATCTAAAACATCTCCACAGATGGGAGAATCCCGATATGAAGAGCCATGTTCCATTATTTCTAAGAGAGCCAAAGCTTGAGAGCACACCACAAATATCTCAAAAAAACATATCCTACAAAGCAAAACATGACAGAGGAAAAACTTATCTTCCACCATAGGTATCACATCTATACATGCCAACCAGTAGGAGCACATACCATGCACTGTGATCCTTGGCACATCTTAAATAGAGCCATGTGGGACAAAGTCAACATTACTTAATAATGATGATCCATAGATTCACATGATACACTCCTTGAGCTCAGGCAAAATCCATTGGCAAAGGTAATGTGAAGCTAAATAGTTAACCTTGAATTAGGAATGAAAAACCTAATTAACCATTAAAATGACTTGTCTATGAGGATACATTAACTCTAATTCTAATTCATTTGATATCTCTAATCTTTTAAACAAAAAAAATGCCCACCATAAAGAACATGTTATTTGACTAATGTTTGGCTTTTTTGGACTTCATTTAAAAAAATTCCCTAGTCCAACCAAGGATTCCATGAGACCTAAGATTTTATTTGGAACACTTTTAGCATGTCTAAACTAATGGTAAGGATGGGGTCATACTCGATTGCATAGTTTCGTCACAAATAGGGCTACTAGAAGAGCCCCAGTTAGGCCTCCTTCTAGATTTGTAGGGCTTATAACACCTTCCCCTCAAAGATTCATCTCACCTACTCTAAAGAACATCTAATACATTAGACCTATTCTCAAGGATTTTTGAGGTCTCAAGTCTTCAAATGACTGTACAATAGAGTTATTAAAAATGAGATTTTTTAAGGGTTTGGGCAGCCTCCCTACTATTCCCATTTTTTCACCACCTACCACATCTTGTTAAAACTCATCCTTCACAAAATAATATCTATTTGCACTCCCATTGATCCTTGAAAAGGAAAAGTCATGAAATTGCTTCTTTTTCTCTTGAGAGCACTTTTATTGTTGACTGCTCCTAGCCAAGTACTACCTAGCTTGCCTAGGGCTTTGTCAAATAAATATCTAGACTTGTTTGTTGAGCCCTTGCTTGTATTGTCTTACAAGTTAGGGTCTGCAGTCTTGGAATCCAGAGAACCATGGTTTTCCCATGGTGGAAACAAGAACTACAACCCATTTTCCATTAAACACCCCAAAACTAGTAGTGCATAGTCAAATTTTCAAGAATTAAATAAAACACTCACAAAAACTAAAAAAACCAAATCTAATGCATATACAATGGAGAAAAAATAATGTACAAACTATTCCATCCAACAAGGTCACAACCACACTGCTATTTGCTTCCAAACAAGGCAAAAACCAATAACTCTTATTGTAGAATCATGCACAGACTGCTACAATAGTACCATGGGCATACAATAATGAATGTCAAACCTTGGTTAGGGTTTCTCAAGGCTTAAATAGCCTTCATCAAGGTTGGTGTGTTATGTTAGGGCCTTTTTAATCACCTAACTTAGTGAAACCGTTACAAAGGAAAAGTTTCTTATACACACACACACACACACACACAAATCTTGAATACAAAACTCAAAACAATTTTTTTTAAAGCAAATGTCAAACCAAAAGTTAAACTAGAATCTAAATTGAAAACTAGCATCTCACAGTAATTTATGGTTGCAAGCTAACTATTTGGGCTTATTTATAGTAGGAGAGCATATTTGTTAATAACTAGAAAGTAAAAGCTAGCTCTAAGGCTTTAACTTCCATTTTGAAATCTCCTTGCATTGCAAGGTTGAGATTTGAGTTAGTCTAACTTTTCTAAAGATTGGTAGTTGCATAAATTAGAAAAGATGGACACAACAAGGTATTTGAGATAGGATATGGGCAAAGTAACAGAGGATACTAATGCAGAAGGGTAACCTAGTTGAATTTACATTAGAAGCACTCAATTACTAGAAGCTTGGGGGAATGGAAAAAGTGCTTTGTAAGATTTTTTTAAATACTCTATAGTTTAGATGTCTATATGCATAAACTAATGTAGCAAGTTTTGATTATTTAAAAAATATAATAAGCGGTAGGAAAAACATGCAACTTTAAATGCTGATTGACTAAAAAAAGTGAATGCTATGTATGTTGAAACAATAGGATATGGAAGGCTATACATGTAGATTTTTGTAAGGGGAAGTAGTGGATTGGCTTTCTCCATGGTTGTTAAAGGGAATCTCTAGTTTCTCTTCATCTCCTATAGCTATTATGGTGTCAATCCTTGTATCGTTTTCTAGTTTTTACTATGCTTTTGTGGATTTCAAGTAAAGAGAATGGATTTTACAATATGAGTCTCTTTGATTCTTGGTATGCCCTAGGATTACATATGTTATTCAGGGGATGGAAAATGATCTATGATATCACACTTTCCTAGAAGCATGATGGATGTAAATAGTTGAATTGAATAGAATTCGTAATTACCATTGAGTATCTCAAGACACCTTTTGCTATAGCATATGGAATATATGTCATAATTCAAATATTATTAAAGTATGCCTTGTGTCTAAGAACTTATGATATATATTTTTATATGAGATTTAAGGAAGCATACAACTAGCTTATGGGAGTTTAGCACATTTCTAGTTCTATTTTTATTGTTGATTAATATTTGGTTGGTAGGCCTATTTTTATGTGTTTTTAAACACATGGATTAAAAATTGGACTCTATCACATGTATGGAAGAAGGCACCAGTCCTCTTATGGCTGGATATTTCTTTCTAACACACTAAAAGACCATTCTAGTTTAATTTTTCTTGGCTTCATACCCAGATTATAAATTACTACACTTTTTGCATAACTCCTAGAAGGATTCTAAATAACTTAACTTCATCAAAAAAGTTAAAAGGTCCTATTAACAATCAAATAAATAAGCATGTGAAATGAGGGAACATTAGTCAGTTAATTTTTGTTTTGACTATTTCTACTCCATAATGCATGTATAATAGTATGCCACTTTGTAAGGAATTTGAATCATAATTGAAACTAGTCAACCTATTTTGGGTTTTCTGTTTGAATGTAGGACCTGTATACAATAGTGTGCAAGCTTCTTATAACATATAAATATATTAACTTCTTCAATAGAGGGATGTAAGGATTTTCCAATACTTTTTGATCCTTCATGCAATAGTTTTAAGTCCTTTTTGTGGCTACAGTTTTCCACATTCAATTGAGAGACTAATGGGTTATTTTTGCTGCTTTATAAGTCCCCAGTGATAAATCATTAGAGACAAAAAAGAGGTATATGTTGTTCCTTTTTACCATATTTTTATTTCATTTAGTAGTCACACTATAGATTTTCCTTGAAATTTGATACTTCAATCAAGATAAAAGAGAATAAAAGAAAATAGTTAACAAGAGTGTCTTTATGGTCTTAAATGTCATGGGCATATTCATGAGTTTCAGAGGGTTCTCATTTTTTCCTTCTCAAGTTTTTTTGTCTTCTTTAATCCAAACATAAGCCTCTTAATGTGTGATAGCTCCATAAATGATATAATAATTTATGAGAATGAGAATGTAAAAGCACATATAATCATGAAAGATGATAATACATGTGGATTTTAAGTTTGAAGAGACATACAAAATTAAAGAAGGGTGTCACTAATATTAAATTTGGGAGGTAAAAGATGACAGCCCATTGACAATGAGCATGTCTCAATGAGTGCAATTAACTACATACATCTTTTGCACACATTTTTTTGTAGGCATTCATCTTGTAGTTGGTATTATTGAGATGTTATTTTGTTGCAAGTAGTGGAAAAGTTGTTAGGTAGAAAAGATGGTAAAAACTTAAAAGAAGTAAATTAATAACAGCTCAGTGAAGCACAATGAGTTGGAAGAGGCGAGATCAAGGTATCGAGGATAGAAATGACCCTTTACTCTGAATAGTAGTATAGAAGAGAATGTTTTATTCAAAATAGACACCCCAAAAAGGTAGTACTTGTAGAAAAGAAGTTAGAAGAGTAGTTGTCCAAGTGATTGGTCATGGTGGCAATATCTATTTAGTTGAAGCTTTAACATTTCCTTGAGTCATAGAGACCAAGTGATGAAGTACAATGTTTTTCTATGGTCATGAAGGGTATAAGGAACAAGATACATGAATTTGAAAGGTTGGTGTAGGACCTAGAAAATGGGCTAATGTCTAACATACTATGAGCAAATCACAAACTCAATAATCATATGCTAACACCCTATAGTCTACCATGAAAGCCAAATGAATCAAAAAGGGAAAGAAAATCTAAAACTCCCTCTTTCATTTGTAGCTCCCATGTCCTTCTTTCTTCCCCATGTGATGTAGCTCCAAATTTCCTATAATGCACACAATATTGAAGCAAAAGTCTATGATAATGATGGTGCTATGAGAATACTTGAACTTGTGATTATAGAATGAGAGATGGAGTGAAAAATAGTAAAAAAACCAAGGACTAGAAATGAGAGAAAGAATGCTCCTTTTATCATCAACACACAAGGTGAGAGCATTGGATTTGTAACCATTGGATATGCAATGTGGCAAGAGATTCCTTTGAGAATCCATGTCTCATATGACACAAGATTCCAAGTGTATGATTCTATGACACATGGAAGTCAAACTTGGCTAAAGATGGTTGAGAATCTATGGCATGTCATATGACATCTCAAGCCTACTTAAAGCCAAGAATCTATGACGAATGAAGCCAAATATGGACATGCATAAGAGAATAAGAATCTTGGATTATGACATATCTTAGCCAAATGTCAAAGGAGAATCTATGAGATGTCACACCCAAGTGTCATGATGATGTCAATATTTTGTAGAATACTTGAATTAAAAATCCTTTATTCCACAAAATAGAAATTAGTAAAAAATGGGATTAATGGTGGAAAATATGAGTTAGGAAATTGTGAATTTCCATGGATGGTGAATGATGAACCAATTAATTAATAAAATATCAATAAATTGAGGAGGTTAGTTGAGACAAATAATTAGTGAAATGCCATAAAATTAAATTATGGGTTGTTTAATCCTACAGAGAAAATTAGTAAAATGATTGGCCAATTGATTAAATAAGTGTGGTAGTATCCTTTGATGAAATGTGATGATGATATGAATTGAATATGATGATGACAGGTGGACCAAAGCCATGGTCAAATTGATTGATTGATTGAAATTGATAACATGCCAAGGACACATGACATGAACTAAAGATATGTAACATTTAACTAACATTGTAAATGCTATAGGATAGAGATTGTGATAAGGTTGATCATAATAATATTGATAGACATAGTCAATATTATTAAAGTGGTTTGATGATGTCATTATCTGACACTAAGAGCCTTGAGAATGTCAAAGATCATATGACATGAATGATAGTTTGACCTAGCACTGAAAGCCATGACAGTACTAAGGCTAGATTGATAAGATTTGATAGATTGATAGGTTTCCAAGGCATTGAAAAACACAAAAATGCCTAGGATCAGACAAATTATGATTGATTTTGGATGTTTGACATTTTTTTGGGTTGACTAGGATTGATTTTGGGTGATTTTGAGTTGATTTGGGGTGGTTTTGAGCTGATATGAAATGATTTTGAGTTGGTATGAAATGATTGTGAGTTGATTTGAAATGATTCCATAATAATGTTGAAATGGTTTCAAAATTATGTAAAATTGATGTGAAAGAGGATATGAATGATGATAGACACTATTGATATGTGATCAAGTTGGCCAAAGGTCGGGGTTAGTGGAATGAGAAAATGGGATGAATTAGTATGAAGAAGTGATGTCGATTCAGGGGCTCGAGAGTATTTTCAAGGGTTACCACTCAAGATAGTGACCAAATAACAAAAATGATAGCTCAATTTTTTCACAATGAAGATACAAATCCAATGCAATTGATGGTTCAAAAATTGGAGTTGAAATGCAAAAGTTATGGCCTCTGGAGTGCAGCATAGGGGCTCTAGGAGCAATTTCGAGTATCCTACTACCCCAAGTATGCCCAAAATGCACCCAAGTGCACCCAGTACACACTTGGTAAGCCCAAGTGTGGTATAATAGTACCAAGTGCACCCTAGGTGTACTTGGGAAGCCCAATTATGATCTAAAAGTGCAGAATACATGATTGTGCCCTAGGAAGCTCTAGGGGCCAAAAATAGCTTGATTGGACTCAGAATAACCTGAAACTTTGTGTGCATGGATTGAATGGTGGAAAGAGGTCAGAACATGAGTGAAATCAGTAAAACATGGTCACATTTGGTCAAAATTAGTCAAAAAAATGTCATATTGAGTTTGGACTAGGTAGAAAACCCTAGAAGGTTGACAAATAGTGTGGGATGATGTATGAATGTAGGAATGCAAGAAGAAGATGACTTGGTGCATTGAAATACATGATCATGGTGTTGGATGAAGAGATGAACTATAGAGGATTGAGGAGACATGATGAGGACTAGTTAGAGTGAGGTGAAGATTTTCTCTTTCAAAAGGTGCACTATATGCCAAATGGAGCTTCATTTTGATCAAACCGTAGACATGAACCATTTTTGAGCGTCTACATTTTGCCCATCTTTGATACAATGTGATTTAGAGCATTGTGTCAAAGAACATTGATGAGAAGGCCATAACAACATGCCCCAATAAGAATGATATATATGGGTACTCCCTTGAGAAAGTGACTAAGATATGCATATGGTAGGTCAATTTGTTGATAATGAGATGCAGGGTAGTAGATGAAGAAGACATAGAAGATGAAGGAGATGAGATGAGGAATAGTTAGTATGATGGGAAGAATTTTTCTTTTGTAAAGTGCAGTACATGTCAAATGGAGCTTTATTTTGATATGGAAAATGGAATGCAACACATCATGGCATAAAAGGCAAGTGCACAAAATGCAAACCTTTTGCGTAAACAAGCATGATGCAGATAGAAATGACCTTGTCATGCCTAAGGCCATATATACATGCCCCAGACTCTCAAAGGTACATTTTAACAGATAGAAAATAAAAGACGACCATGGACCATCCTTACTACTCTCATAGATCATTTTATATCATCAAGTAGCATAGGATCATGATCAAAGAAAAACAAAGGAAAAAATAAATCACTCACTAAACAGTGTGAGCCACTAGCTATTCTTGTTGATTATTACTATCATTTTAGTGTTTTAGGTCTGGAGATAAGGTTTGACAAGTTGTTCATGTGATAGTTTGGTTTGTTGATTCAGTTGATAGGTTCATAGTGACATGTTGGATTGACTGTTGGTTCATGTTTCTCAAATAGTGTAATTATTGTTGAAAGTGTAGTGCTTTGAGTTTTAGTATGTAAAGTGAAAGTGTTCATGCAAAAGGGGTGATTATCCACGATGACTATTTACAAGGTTTATTATAGATTTTCAGTAGGTTTTGTGATTTTTAGGGGTTTTGAGGATATTTGATGTTTTTGTGTGACTAATTTCTTCAGGACATTTTATGATTTTTAGGGTTTATTTTAGGATATTTTCTTATTTTTAGTAATATTTTTAGGACATTTTATGATTTTTTGTGCTTTTTTAGGATATTTTAGGATATTTTATGATTTTTTTAGGATCTTATTTGAATTTTTAGGATTTTTTTCAGGACCGTATTTGAATTTTTAGGATTTTTTCAAGATCATATTTGAATTTTTAGGATTTTTTCAAGATCATAAAAGCATATACAAGTGTTAGCTTTAATCCATTATGGGATAAATCCAATGGATAAAAAGTTATTAGGGATATGTCCCCAATTCAAATTCAAACTTGTGCACCATGTAGGTAATATGCCCCCAGACAAGATGCAAACTATGTACAAAGGCCAATGATAGAGTATGTACAGGCTGGTGATGCGCTAGGTAAGATAACAATGGATATTAACTAGTTCATAAGCCATGATCAAGGAGTAAGGTGTGTTGTAATATGAAGGATATGATCAGGAAATGACAAAAGGGGAGAAAACTAGATCGAATCTTGATAGATGGAGGAAAAATAACTAATTACACATGGCACCTGTTTGCCAGGTTTTCACCATGATACTTGCCCAAAGCGCCTATTTTCAAGGTTTTCACTTTTGGATGGAAATTTTCTCTTGACTCAAATTTTCATGCCAAGATGACTATTTGTGAGGTTTTCATCTAGCCATCCATTTTTTCATGACTTTCTTCATTTTTTTCTCTTCTTTTTTCATGACCTTTTGCTTTTTAAAAATATTTTTGAGGACTTTTTTTCAAATTTTTTTGATATTTCTTTAGGACTTTTAGACAAAATAAAGAACATTTTTGACAAATTCTAAGAATAAATCTTTTGTTGGTGCTTCTAGTGCTTCTAGCTAATTATCTCTAGACCCACAATTGACCATAACTATGCAGAAGTTGTTCTAAGTCTATAGCTAAGATCAAACCATTGGAAAGGCCTCGAGATATACCATCATGTATCATATGTAAGACAATATTTTTTTCTTGCAAATCAAAGAATTTGAGGATAAATGAATCAATGGTGTTGTGTGGGATGTCACTGATGATAACATGCTCAAAGGCTTGTTGGATAGAGGTTGTATTTTGGTTATCAGATAGAGTAGGTAGAAGGATTAGGGGATAAATTGCTAGATATAAGGAAGGATTGGGAGGATTGAGACCAAAAATTTCCCACATGAATGCTAATTGGGAGAGCTATAAGAGACTTTGTGGCATGTTGAACACTAGAACACTAATATTCATGGAATCACTTTTTTCATCTTATATCCTTGGTAGCCGCTTAGCTTTTGATTTTCATGGTCTAATGATGCCTTTTGATTTTCACCAAGAGACCTATCCTTGTTATTTTTTTCTTTGCTTTCAATTTCATAACTAGAGGATGGATTTAACTCCTAACAATATGCCAATGTGTTCACTTCAGGAGAAATTGCTTCTATATGATTGTTTTTCATAATGCCTCCATATATTTCAAAATCTATTGTGAGAGTGTCATCATTGTCGAATAAATAAAAAATCAATGGTCCATGTTGTTTCCAATCCAAAAATTTAGGATAAATCGAGGGGGATGTCATCATCAATGTTGAATGGGCTTTGGTTGAAGGTATGGATATGGGCATTAGATTCAGTTGTATCATTGGGGTCATGCTCAAAAGCTAGAGGATTGATGGTTTTAGGTGGGATATCCTTAGATGCCTTTTCATCATTCAAAACATCCATAGTCTTACACATAGTATTGTATAACTCAGAGGACCTATTCGCATTGGTTTGAATCTAAGCCCCAAACTAGGAGGTCATCCTTTTGTAGTGATAGGTTCAGTTATACCTTTTTTCTGAGATTCAAGACCATTACATCCATCATAACTTTGTTTCTACATGATAGTAAACCCAAGGCCATACTTGCTAGGAGATATCAAAATGGGTTTTTGTTTTGCTTGTGCTTTATCAATACAAACATAAGTATTCTCATTGGTAGAAGTGGTATTTTGTGTACTGATCTTAGAATTTTGTGCTTGAAATAGTTGTGATTTACCATAATATTGGGAAGAAATTGGTGACTCCCTAATGTGGGATACTTGAGACATGAAGTACTCTCCACACCCATTGTCTTCAATCTTCATCTGTTCCTTGTCCTTACTAAGTAGTATATCTGCATCCACATATTTAGAGGAATCTATGGGTTGTGCTTCATTGTTTTTTGGGACTTGGTATGCAGTAGCATCCATTAGATTAGCACAAAATTGGAAAGAATTTGGATCACCAGGGATGGTAACCTCCACATTGTTATAGGAAAATTTTAAACATTGATGGTATGTAGAGGGTACTACTTTCATAGCATGAAGCCAAGGGTGTCCTAGTATCATGTTGCAATTCATTTCTATATCTAGGACATGGAATAATGTGTCTTTATTAGCTAGGCCAACTCTGATGGGAAATATGATGATGCCCCTAGAGAAGTGTTCACCATCATCATAAACTTTTATTGTGATTCTTTGAGAGGGATCGACATCGTCTTGAGAATAACCCAAACCTTTGACAACCTTAAGAGTACATATGTTCAGTCCTACTCCTCCATCTATTAAGGCACATCTGAATTTGGCATTATGGATGAAGACTTCGAGATGAAGGGGATCATTGTGGTTAGTTTTTTCCTTAGGAATATCCTGAGGGGAGAATGTGATATGTTGTGAGGTAGATAGGTTCCCAACCATGGCTTGGAACTATGACAAATCCATGTTATTTGGGACTATTGAGTCTTTAAGGGCTTGATCCAAGATCTTCTAATGTTGGGGAGATGCATACACTAGGTCCAAAATGGATATTTGTGTAGGGGTCTTGCCTAGCTATTCAACAAGGCTATAATTAGATGAAGAAGGAGAATTAAGCCTACTAGGGGGTGGAGGTCTAGTAGAGGCAATAGGTCTAGATGGGGCTCTAGGCAGAGTGATCTTGGTATGACATCTAGTGACAATGAAATGAGGGTCTTCAGCCTTTAAAGTGAATGTGGATATGCAAGAATTAGACTCATTGAAATAGTTGATGGTGTAGTCATATCCAGTGCATGTGTAATTCACATTACCTTGTGCATTTGAGTTTGAATTGGAGGGTTTCTCTTTGTTGTGATTACCCAAAGGATCTTTGAAGATAATGTGATTAGAGTTGGATGCTAGCAGTGATGGATCACCTATGATTATACCATTATCAATGAGGTCTTGTATTGCATGCTTTAGTTGGAAACATGATGAGGTCTTGTGTCCTTTGGTGTAGTGTTAATCACATAATTTTTTGTCATCCCACCAATCTACTTTAGTTAATGGCTCATCTTTGATAGGGGGTAACTATAGGAAGTTATTATTGAGTAACTATTGTAGTGCAATCTCAAGAGGTATCCCCAATGGTGTGAATTTCCTATCCTTGGTTCGAGGATGTCTTTAGGGTTTGTCCTATGTGGGAATCTCAGTCTTCTATTGTGGTGCTGATGTTTGATTGGGAGTTTGTGAATTCATAGGGTTTTCACCTTTCAAAGTTAGTTGAGGTTGTGCTGTGCTAATTATAGAGGCATCCATAATGCCATCATTGGTCATATTCTTGTTTTTGGAGAAAAACTTTTCCTTGTCATTAGACGAGTTGGTGTTTTTATTTTCTTTATTTATCTTGAGGATTACCTTATAGATAAGAGCATCTTCAATGCTAGCCCCTTTTTTCATCAGTTTAGAAATGGTGCTCGGACTCTTGATTTTGAGTTCATACATCAAGTCAGGGACTAAGTTTTCAATACATAGGTTAACTTGTTGTTCTTCAAGAATGTCTAGTGAGCATTGACTGACTAAGCTTCTCCAGGGAAGTAAGAATGTGATAAATGGTTCTCCCATCTATTTTTTAGTTGAGCAAAAATTGGAAAGTGTCACCTCATTTGTAATGTTAAAGTAAAAATGGGAGATGAACTTTTCTACTAGCTCTGACCAAGATTTGATAGTACCAGGAAGTTTGGAGTACCAGTCAAGTGAGGGCCCACCTAGAGAATGAGGGAACAATCTCATGAGGTAGGTGGGCTCATCACTAAGTTTAGTACAAGAGGCACAAAATTATTGGATGTGATCAATAGGGTTGCCTTTTCCTTGGTATTTTTCAAACCTTGGAGCCTCAAAGTGTTTTGGGAATGGAGGCATATACAGACTTTTGTCAAATGGATTAGGACGTAGGTCCCTTTCTATATATAGAGCCTATTTCTTTTGGACTCCCAATGCCTTGACTTGTTTGGAAAGTTTTTTGAATTATTGTAATAGCTCTTCATTAAGGATTTGCATGATATCTTTCCCTTCAAGTCTTTTGTGCCTATGAGTAGACCTTTTTCTATAGTGGGAGCTATGTCTACTTGGTTTTGACATTTTTGTGTTTGATGAGTTTGGTGATGTATCACTAGGTGGTGGAGGTATTTTAGTACTTTTAAGATAGAAAGGTCCCTATTGTGACACATGTTGGGGTAATTTTTGTCATATTTGATGTGGGACTTGTTGTGGCATTGACTATAATTGATGTACCATGTGTTTTTGTTGTGCCCTTTGTTGTGGTTGTTGTTGGGATACCTCTGTTGGTTGCATGTGAGACCATGTGTGTGATTGTTGTTGTAGAGGTATCTATTGAGGTTGTTGTGGCACATGTTGTTGTTGTAACAAATTTTGTTGATATGTGATTTTTTTCTCAAGGTGTCATTGGTATTCCAACTATTGTTTGAGTTGCTCTTGTTGTTTAGCAAAAATGGCTTGTTGTTGATATATTGCATGTAGGTCAAGTGGGTTCACATTGGACTATGTATGATGGATGTTGGATGTCTATACCACTTGTGGTTGTTGTTGTTGTGGTTAGTGTTACTATTGATATGTGGGTGTAGACTTGATTGTGTTTTGGAAGTGTTAAGTCCTTGTTCCACTATAGATTGATGTTGTCATGGAGGTTGACTAAGTCCTTGAGAATTGAACATCATGTTTGGATTTTTGTTTTGGTACCTTTGTGTGTTAGATGTTCCTCCTTGAGACATCATATTCAATTGACCATGATATGTGTTCCTTTTGGGAATGGCTGTAATGTCAATAAGACTTTTCCTTTGTTCATCAATAGAGATTTTTGTAGTTGATGTTTCACATAGTGTACTTGTGGGAGGCTCCATAATATTTGACGTCATAACAGTTGGTAGAGTTAGGAGCAAAGGTGCACTTTGTTGATTTACCTATAAAGGAGGTATGTCTAGCATCCCTAGAGAAAAAGTCCCTTTAGGTGCATCTTTTTTTTGCATCATGTGGATAAAATCAAGTCTTAATATCCTCTTGGGATACTTAGGAAGAGCCTTATTTCCCTTCATTGGTTGTCGTTCATCAAACAATGGATTAATGTTGATGTGTTCAAATGTACTTTGGAGAATTTCAATTGTTGGTTCTTGATGGGAACTTATAGGAGCCATTATTGCATTTAAAAAATTAAAAGGTTGCTTTCCCTTATCTAAATCCAAATTGATCATGGGTTGTCTGTTTTCAATTGTTTTGTTGGTTTGATGTTTGGACTTAGGTCCCTCCACATTCAGGTTGAATTTGAAAATTTCTTGGGCTGCCAAAGTTTGAAGTTCTTGCAAAATTTTTTGTCTTGACATGCCCTAGCCATTTCTTCATCAGTAATGCCATAGTTAGTGTTAGAGTCATCACTTAGGTGTAAAATACCTTGTTGTGTGTTTGGCATATTATAGTTGAAGGTATTTGTGTTGGGCTTGCTAAATTCAAAGGAGTGTGTTTGTTCATCCTCAGGTGTGGTTGGTACACTTCCACCTCTATGTGGTATCGACACAAATATAGGTTCAAAGTTAGGGCTACATTGAACAATCCAATGTGTCGAGGAAGTTTTTGAAGGAAACCTCATGGTAGGTGCATTTAGGGTTTGTTTCACCATCTCTTGGTTATGGTGATCTTGCGGATACATGTTTAAGGGATCTGTAAGTAATGATTGTGATGCCTCAATTTGGTCTTCATCAAAGGTTTTCTAGTTTTTCTTTCTCTTTTTCTATCTTGGATGAGGTTTTGGTTGTGTTGGTGCCTTAGGAAACAAAGGTTGATAAATTTATTCAAGCCTCTGAGCTGATTGTGTCCTAGTAAGTGCTAGCATGATACCTAAGGATATAAATGAAGTGAAGGAAAGCCTAAATAGACTTTTTGACTCCCAAGTATGCACCTAAACTACCAACTATGCTTAGATAGTACCAAGTGCACCCTTGGTGCACCTGGGAACCTAAAGGTAAGCAGTTGGTAACTAGGAGGTATGTAATGGGTAAATACAGGTGTTAGGGTGCCTAAAATGCAAAATGTAAATGTTTTGAGTGATTTAGAGTGTTTTGAAATACTTATGGATGAAATGCAAGGTGTGGAAGTGTAGATTATGGTTTTGAAACCTAGAATGAATCCCATAATTACAAAGTGTGCTCTAAAACTACCAAGTGCACTCTGAAACTACCAACTACGCACTTGAAGTGTGCAATTGGTAAAACAAGTGAAAACTTGATAATTAGGATGTGGGTATGCAAGATATTACTATTTTTTAGATTTTTACGTATTTAAGGATGTTATGCAACCTAGGAAAATGTCAAATGAAGTTGGGTTTTGATATGCAAGATGCAAATGTCCTAGGGAAACTATGCAAATGCAAATGCAAAGAGACATTTTGGAGGTTAACTAAAGGAGATGAAAATGGCTATGTAGTATGAAAAATGAAGGTTAGGGTTGCATTTTGGACTTGGTAATGATGCTAGGGTTTTCTAGTGTTGATAATGACATTTGGGATATGAAAAATGAGGATAAGTGATCAAGAAGGTAATTTGGTTGATAGAGAAGTTGATAGGGTTTGATAGTGGAAGTGATGCTAAGGTTTTGAATAATGAAAGATGAAGGGGATATACCACTAAGGTGAGTCAAAATGACATTTAGAATATGGAAATTTAATGGAAAGGGTGTATGCAAGGTTTTTGAACTTAGTGGAAATCTTTAGAAAGTACTTTGTTTAGGATTTTAACCTTGTGATAATGGACTTTGGATCTTGACCAAAAAGTGATTAAAGACAAAAAGATCAATTTGGTAAAATATGACAAGGTCAAATATATCAAGACATAAACAAGATTTGACTAAATAAAATGATAGGAAAAGACAAAAGGGCTAGTCAAGATCCATCACCCATCAACATTAGGAAAAACTGTAAGACTCATACTTTGTTCAATTTTTTTACTAAGTTCAAAGGTTTTGGGCTTCAAAATGACATTTAGGTGACTCAAAATGGTGGTTATGCTGATTGGATATGAAATATGCAAAGATCCTAAGGTGAAAAATAATATTTTAGATGCAAGATGTAGTTCTGGGTCAAATGCAAAATAAGGAAGTACAAAGACTCCTAAATGCAGTTTTGAGGTCCTAAAATGTAGTTTTCAGGCCTAAAATGGTCATACAAATGCCCAAATACAACCTAAAAGCACCAAGTGCACTCTAAAAATACCAAATAAACCTATGGTGTAGTTGGGGCTAGTTTGTGCATAGTTGGTAGTTTCATGGTGCAGTTGGGAAGCTAGGTTGAATATCTACTGAATCTAAGAGAGGTGGTTGCCAAATTGCTATGCCAAGAAGAAAGGATGCCAGGGTTGATGTTAGGATGGGTTAAGAGATGTAAAATGGAGGTTATGGCCTAAGGAATTATGTCATAAGTGAAGGAAATAAAGGTTAGGAGATACAAAATGTAAATTAGGGCATGTTGAGATAGGGGGCCTATCCAAGTACCTAGGAACACTGTTGAAGCCTCAAAATGTTGTCCGGAAGCCCAAACTAGGTTCTTAAACTACCAAGTGTACCTAGATAGTACCAAATATGCCTATGTTGTATTTGGGTCTAGTTCAAGAATATTTGGTAGTTTTAGAGCATAGTTGGGAAGCTGGGTTGAAACTAAAGCAATTTTGAGAGCTGGGGTTTCCAAATTGATGTCATATTGAGCCAGGTAGTAGAGGATAGTGCCAAGACCAGAATGAAGGTTAAAAATGATGTTTAGGACACCTATAATGATGGTCAAAGTGTGAAATAAGAAGTTTTTGTGTGAAAAGATGCAAGATGTAAGTTTGGGGTTTGAAATGCAAAGAATGAAGGATGCAAACTAAACCCTAATGAATGTAACGTGAAGGATGAGGGATGCACAATGAAGAATAGAAGATGCAAGAGGAAGCATATATGATTCAAATATGAGGCCTAAACTATGGTGAATGCAAGTGGTTCTATGCAAGGATGCAACCTAATGTATGCCAAGAACTTCTAGGGATGTAGTGTTCCATGTTTCCCAGGTTTAAGTTTGAAAAGTTTTGACCAAAGTTGTAATTTTTTGGTAATGTTTGATGTTTCAAGAAGGTGTAAACAATATCCAAGGTGTAAAATTCAATGTTTACTATTATTTTGATCAATGTTTTACACACATGCAAGACACATTAAGACAAGAATAGTTTTTGTTAAAAGTGAACAAAAACAACATAACCTAGGCTTATAGGACTGTATACACTGAATTCTGACTTGAACCAAAGTTTAGTCATGCTTATCTAGAGAGGAAAACCTAAGATCTTGGCACCATAGGCTCCCTCTTATAGTGCACTCATTTCTCAAGGCTACCAAGATCCACTTCCCAAGGGACTATTACCTCTACTAAGGATCGCGAGAATGTAGGATGTCTTCATGGGCATGGGTGACCCCTTGAGCTAGTGGATAGAAAGGATTTGGCCACTATAACATGATTTTTAGTAAGGGTATTCCATTTTTCAATTGAATGATAAACTTCTACAGAAGGGCTCCTAACCCCAAGAACTAGGGTTTGATGCACCATTAGGGTACTGGAGGAGAGCTATCATGCAACAATACCACTGACATGGCTTTTATTGTAATCAAATTTTATATAGTGGCTAGAATATTGACCTGGCTTTTAGCCCATTACTGCTTTGAAGTCATCCCCTAGCACACCCAATATCTAGTATCTTGGTCTAAGGTAGGCTTCCCATAGAAGTTACATAGATTTCTCTTATACCCAAGATCTAGTAATGGAGAGGGGAGATGATAAATCAAATGTAAACCCTAAGGTTTTAAACATTGTGGACATGCCAAGCAGAAAAGAAAAAGTTTATTTTAAGTACTAAACACAGTGTTAGGTAATCTAGGAAATCCACACACACATGGTTTTGACAAACACACAATGGTTTTCAACAACATCCAACAAACAAAAATTTGTAGTTTTCATTACTAGTCTTTAGCCAATGATTGCCACATGCTACAAACAAGCCATCAGTAACAAAAAAATATCTAAATTATGTCCTAGAAGTAAATGGAAGTCCTAAATGTAGATTATAAGTGATATGTGTGCTCTTTGTGACCTAGGTGTGCTTTGGCAAAGAAGAATGCACCCCAGAAGGCCAAAATGAATTAGAATGCTCCCAAGTGTGCTTAGAGTGTTCTAACTACACCCATGTTGCACTTGGGGATCAATAGGGTGCAGTTGGTAGTTGCTAGGCACAATTGGGAGGTAAGTGGCAAGTTGTGAGGAAATGGTGCCTAAATAAGACCTAGAAACTAAAGATTTTGATACCTATACTACCAAGTGCACTTAGACTATGTAGAGTGTGCCCATGGTATAGTTGGGGCCCAAAATGGTGCAGTTGGTAAGTTGTGGGCATAGTTGGTAAGTTAGGAGCAGCAGACAGGGGTTATGGTGTCTCCTAGGCCCTTATAATTGGTCCTAGGGGTCCAAGGTGCGTCCTAATAGAGAAGAGTGCACCCTAGAGCACCAAGCTAAAAAAGTGCATGAAATGAAAGAATATAACCATATTAATAGACCCCCTAATTAATCTAGGTGTGATAAGGAAGTGAAAATAGTCTTTATACCCTTCCAAGTGAGCTACTTCCTTGTACCTTCTAGCACAAAACAAGAAAACCCAAGTTAGATAAGAATATTCACGTCAGGCTCACCAAAATGTAGGACCTAGAAAATGGGCTAATGTCTAACATACTATGAGAAAATCAAAAACTCAATAATCATACACTAACACCCTCTACTCTACCATGAAAGCCAAATGAATCAAAACAAGAAAGCAAATCTAAAACTCCCTCTTTCATTTGTAGCTCCCATGTCCTTTCTTCTCCATGTGATGCAGCTCCAAATTTCCTATAATGCACACAATATTGAAGAAAAAGTATGTGATAATGATGGTGCTATGATAATACTTGAAGTTGTGATTTTAGCATGAGATATGGAGTGAAAAATACCAAAAAACCCAAGGACAAAAAATGAGAGAAAGAATGCTCCTTTTATCATCAACACACAAGGTGAGAGCATTTGACTTGTCACCATTGGATATGTGATGTGGCAAGAGGTTCCTTTGAGAATCCATGATGCATATGACACAAGATGCCAAGTGTAGGATTCTATGATGCATGGAAGTCACACTTGGCTAAAGATGGTTGAGAATCTATGATGCATCATATGAAACCTCAAGCCCACTTAAAGCCAAGAATCTATGATGAATGAAGCCAAATATGGACATGCATAAGAGAATAAGAATCTTGGATTATGACATATCTTAGCCAAATGCCAAAGGAGAATCTATGAGATGTCACACACAAGTGTCATGATGATGTCAATATTTTGTAGAATACTTGAATTAAAAATCCTTTATTCCACAAAAATAGAAATTAGTGAAAAATGGGATTAGTGGTGGAAAATATGAGTTAGGAAATTGTGAATTTCCATGGATGACAAATGGTGAACCAATTAATTAATAAAATATCAATTAATTGAGGAGGTTATTCGAGAAGAATAACTAGTGAAATGTCATAGGATTAAATTATGGGTTGTTTAATCCTATAGAGAAAATTATTAAAATGATTGGTCAATTGATTAAAAAAGTGCACCAATATCCTTTGATGAAATGTGATGATGATACAAATTGAATAGGATGATGATAGGTAGACCAAAGTGATGGTCAAATTGATTGATTGATTGAAATTGATAACATGCCAAGGACACATGACATGAACTAAAGATATGTAACATTTAACTGACATTGTAAATGCTACAAGATTGAGATCAATTAATAAGGTTGATCATAATAATATAACCAGACAAAGTCAATATTGTTAAAGTGGTTTGATGATTTCATGATCTAACATTGAGAGCCTTGACAATGTCAACAATTAGATGACATGAATGATAGTTTGATCTAGCACTGAGAGCCATGACAATACTAAGGCTAGATTGATAAGATTTCATAGATTTATAGGTTTCCAAGGCACTAAAAGCCACAACAATGCCTAGGATTGGACAAATGATTATTCTTTTTAGATTCTTGACATGTTTTGGGTGGTTTTGAGTTGATATGAAATGATTTTGTGTTGGTATGAAATGATTGCGAGTTGATTTGAAATGATTCCAGAATGATGTTGAAATGGTTCTATAATGATGTGAAATTGATGTGAAAGAGGATATGAATGATGATAGAAACTATTGATATGTTATCAAGTTGGCTAAAGGTTGGGGTTAGTGGAATAAGAAAATGGGATGAATTAGTATGAAGAAGTGATGTCGATTTAGGGGCCCGAGAGTATTTTCAATTGGTACCACTCAAGATAGTGACCAAATAACAAAAATGATAGCTCAATTTTTTCACAACAAAGATAAAAATCCAATTCAACTAATGGTTTGAAAATTGGAGTTGAAACACAAAAGTTATGGTCTCTAGAGTGCAACATAGGGGCTTCAGGAGCAGTTTCAGGCATCCTACTGCCCCAAGTGCATCCAAAATGCACCCAAGTGTGCCCAATATGCACTTGGTAAACCAAAGTGCACTATAATAGTACCAAATTCACCCTAAGTGCACTTGGGAAGCTCAAGTATGCTCTGAAAGTGTAGACTGTGCCCTAGAAGGCTTTGGCGGTGAATAACAGCCCGATTGGACTCAAAATGACTTGAAATTTTGTGTGCATGCCTTGAATGGTGGAAAGAGGTTAGAAAATGAGATAAATTAGTCAAACATGGTCACATTTGGTCAAACTTGGTCAAACAAGGGTCAAACTGAGGTTGGACTAGGTGGAAAACCCTAGAAGGTTGACAGACAGTGTGGGATGATATATGAATGTAGGAATGTAGGATGAAGATGATTTGGTGCATCAGAATACATGATCATGGTGTTGGATGAAGAGATGGATGATAGAATATTGAGGAGACATGATGAGGACTAGTTAGAGTGAGGTGAAGACTTTCATTTTCAAAAGGTGCACTATATGCCAAATGGAGCTTCATTTTGATCAAACCATAGATGTGAACCATTTTTGAGCATCTATAATTGGCAAACAAGACAATTCAAGATTGTGACAAGAGAGAGCACAAGATAAGATAGACATGATTTGGCATTGATCAATGATGATGTATCATACTATCAATTGATTTTATTTTTTATATTTCTCTAATTTTTTTGTATATATAAAAAATTGTAAAATACACACACACACAACCAAACACATCCAGAGCCCCCAAAGAGATTTTCACTTGTCCATATACTGGGTTCTCATATCAAATCTATGTTCAAGCCAATAACTCTAAGTATAGGTAATAAGGGCTAAAAAGATTAGTTCTTGGGAGAAAAAGATAAGTTATACCAAGTCTTGACAATAGCTTGACAATGAACAAAAACACATTAGAACTGCAATAGATCAAACATGGGAAAGATGACTTATAAAACCAATAGCTAGAGAAAGACAATGATAATTAGTTAAACTGCATAATGGTTATTTAATGTTTCACGTCTGCCAAAGGAATGTGAAGGTATGATTAAGTCTACCAATCCATACATGCCAGTATTGATTATGGATAGTCTTGTAAGATATGCTATGGTGACAATGAGAGGACAAGCCAGAGAAGATGATTTCCTATAGATGATAGTTAGAAAGTGACAATAGAATTCATATGAAAGTGGTATAACAAGAGGCAATATGCATGATTGATGTCAATGGATGATATATCAGTAGGGAGAGGTAATCCAAACAATAAAGAATTTCTCTACGCTAAAAGTAAAAAGTGATACCAAATGGAACTATAATACTATTAACAATGCCTTCAACAAAGTGACAAGGTGCTTCTTGTATAATGTGAAGCCATGAATAAAAAACCAAGCCATTAGTAGACAATAAACTAAAAGCTTACAAATTATAGAGACGTAGTCACAACAATGATTCAAAATAATAGTGTGTGTTTTAAAAAGTGAAAGTGTATTGTATCAAAAGCAATGATGTCAAATGAAAATTTATTCAATCATGATATAAAGATCATGGCAGGGATCATGAGTGATAAGAGAGGGAAAACTATAAAGGAGGTTGTAGGAAAGAAGAAATTGAAATCATGATTGGAGATAGAATATAGGCTTACATTGACATTGATTTTCAAAAAGATGACACTAACTCAAAAGTTGAGGTTTAAAATTTGGTTATAAGATTAGATTCGTGACTTTGAAATGACACCTTTTGCATAAATATTGAATTAACAACAAACCAACATTAATGATACGTTAAAGTTGCACAAATTTTGAATGTTAATGAATATATAATCATTATAAAACAACATAGTGCAAACATTAAAAAAAAACCAACCTCAAGGAGGCTTTTTTAATTTCTTGGATGATCAGAGGTTTAGAAAGTTTGACTATGTTTATGGATATCCCAAGCCAAATGGGAAATTAGTCAAGTCCTAACAATAAATAAAGTTAGATCTCTACATTGACTACAATAAAACTATAAACTATGAACCAATATTGAGTGCCACAACAATGAAACTATAAAATATGTACCAATCTTGAGTGCTAGAACTCTAAACCTCCTTAAAATTCTTGAACCATTAGATTTGAGTGCTTAGGATCAAGTTTGTAATAATTGGTATCTGCTTGTGTATAAAAAATGAGGCATTCAAAGCCCATGGAATTGACAACAATAAATTCATTCCAAAAGTATAGTTTGCAATTCTCCTTAAATATGGTGACAAAAATGACAGGCCATATGCTTTGGCTTATCAATGAAAGTAATAAATTCTATCAAAATCATAGAAATATCATTACATCCTCAACTAAATAGATTATATCCCTAAGATCTTCATTTCACAATATGTCTGCCTATATGAAACTATAACAAAATCTAACTTTTAGAAAAGAAAAATGCATTTAAAGGCCACATATTTGTTACAAGGAGCTGATTTCTCCTATTTAGAAACCATGCAACACAATAAGGCTAATCATTAGATAAACTATCTCATGATCATGCCTACAAAACACAATAAGGCTAATCATTAGATAAACTATCTCATGAAGAGAGACACTTGCATGCAATACACAAAACAATTTTTTTTGAATAGCTTATCAATGTAAGTGAACATATTTAATAGGTGTAATTTATTAGTTTAAAACCCTTAGTAGAACTTTCTATTGTGCACTATGCAATTGGGGAGTAAAATTTACATGGGAGAAGTGTGAAAGATGCTAAGGAAGAATGTTGGAAGGGGAAACAATCAAACCAGTAATTTGATCACAAAAATATTTGTAGTACAATTGCAAAAGAGGAGGAACACATGATTTTCATCTACTATGGAAATAAGAAAGAAATGAGAACCATCACATTAAAGATAAAAAGCCCAATAGCCATACCTATTGATCTGAAGCTACATTCTGTGCATTTCAAAAGAAAAATCGCTTGGAAAAATAATTCAACATAGTTGTAGTAATAATATTGACACTATTGTGATGAGTGCATGCCAAAGCCAAATGCAGTGGGTTGTACAAAGCACATGTGGTTTTCTTTCCACAACCTGGACATACATATTTTTAGCAAAAATTTTCATTCCAAAAAACCAAAGACTACTGAGAAAATAAATTCAGACCAATGAGAAAGCTACAAATTTGAGAATAAAACTAATATTTAATAGAAAATGATGAATGATGCTTATTTGATGGGATTAATTTCCTTTTTGAATGATTCCCAAGGCACAATTAAATGGAAAAGTTAGGTGAAAACATTACTCCCCACCTATGGTAGGCAGAGACTAACAAATTGATAATTCAATTATCAGTAGCATACATTAATCTTCTTAAGGATGAGTGGTTAGTGATTAATATGTGATGATTACAACTGAAAGTTGAACTTGCTAGTAAGATAATAATGAGAGTGTACCTCATGTCTATCCTCCATTGTCTTCCTGAAGACATCGTATAGAAGCTGATCAGGCTGACCATGGTATATAGAAGAGCTCTCTTCTACATTGTGCACTTTCTTCCCACACCTTTCTTCTTTTCCTATGTTTCTCCCATGACCAAATTTAGTGTTTCAAAAAGTATTGACATTGAAACAAATAAATAATTAATGAATAGACAAGAAATACCTAAGATAGAGAATAATAGTACATTTGCATGATGTGTAAAAGACAGACAACATACGGATCTCGTTTCTCAACAAAATAATAATAATAAAAAGATGGACTTTAATGTAATGACTTTTTCTTTCAAGAGTGGGAATCTTTATTTTAGACCTAGTTGCAAAAGTTTTCATAGATAGATCTTACATTAGGTTCAAAATGTAGCAACTTTGAAATGGTCCTATACTAATTTTATTTAAATTGAGCAAAACCATAACTCAGTATTGATGAACATAATTTATATTTGACAAAGAAAATAACAACACTTGTTTTGAAGAATATCTTAATATTTGAATAGAAAGAGTGACTCAAATCAATAAGTTGTATCTTAAAACCTTAAGATGTCAATCTAATTTAAATTATTAAATATTAATTCTAGAAAAATTATTTTGAATGTTGAACCATAGAGATCTAAGATGAAAAACAATGATAAGCCTTTTGAAATCAATCTAAATACCTAAATAGAAAGAAATAAAACAACAACTTATAGACATCCCAATGAGAGAGAAACACACAAAAAACTTCTACAAGATGAAAACCTTGTATAATACCTTTGACACATTTAGGAATCCTTTTGTTTTGATGGTTTCCAAGCTTCATAGCCAGTTGGGCCTCTACATGATCCCATGGAAATGACACCTAGAAGTTAGCCAACAAAGTGCCCAAACTTCTAGCTAAAACTTTAAGCACTTGATGTGGCTCAAGTCCTTCCTTCTTGCTGAATCTTCTTTCTTCTATTTCTTACTCCAATAGGCAATTTTCTTTATAAGTACTATAATCGAAACAATATAGTTTAATTTTATATGCAATAGTATTAAAATTAAAGTTCTTTATACACACGAAAATATTCAAAATTTCAGAGTGACCAAGCTCCTATGCTGTAAGAACATTTGTAGAGAAGGTCTACAAGCGTGGTTAGTAAATTAAGGCTTCAGATTGCTTCTAATTTTTAGGGATTACATAAACTTTGTACAAAAATCAAGAATAAAGGTGGTTTCTCCCCATTGAACAAAAATAATGTACTTTATGACATTATGTTATTAAAGAAGGAAAATGCTACATATGAATTAGCAATTAAAGAAGCAACAGGCTATGTGGGAATCATATGCATAGACCATTAACTCAAGGAAAACATATATTAACTTTCAAAATAAAAGGAATATGGAATGTATGCAAGACCAGTCTTTGATATATCAAATTCCAAATCCTTTGAATCCTACCAAGTAGGGCTAGATTCTACTCCTTGTTTAAGCTCAACAATAATGAAACCACCCATAGAGCTTTTAGTGTCATTTTTATTTTCTTCAATCTCAACATTAAAAAAAAGGGCATCCAAAAAAATAACATAGGAAGAGAAGTTGAAGAACCTAAAACAATAGATTTCTAGCTCAACTCCACACCCAGGACTCAGTGTATGCTGACTGATCTGCACAAAGCCACAATGGAAAAAGCCACTGTACATAGGTAGATTTGTCCTGAAGGGAATGAAGTCCCAAATTTTCTCCTGCCCATGCTCATACCTTTAGGATTACCCACAAATTAATGAAAGTTTCTCTTTTTTATCTATGAATCATGAATTAATGAAACTTTTTCTTTTTTGTTATAATATTGAACTGGTCTAAATTCAACTTTGGAAAACATAGGTTGGTCAAAATTTTGACCAAATCAAGCATAGAATTTTTATTTTTGACCAATGCGAGAATGAAAAAAAAAAGGAATTATAGCTTTGGTTGAAAATTTTGGTAGAAAAACAAGTGCAAATATACTAGTGGGTAGAGAGTAATGAATGGGAGAGAGTGGGATAGGGGAGAGAGATAGAGAGAGTAGGGGATGAGAGAGGCTGGGATAGGGAGAGAGATATTTTTCACATAGTGTGTATGAACTATAGTGTGCACATGCTTTATAGTATGTATGCACTAAATCAAAATACCAAAAAATGGTTATAAGGAAATTTTGGGTCCCTACTGACTCATATTCTATTTTTTGTTTGTTGTATATTCTGCTATTCTAAAAGAAAGCATGGGTTTCATGATATTGGAAGCTAGAAAGCACCAAATTTAATCATTTGATACACTATTTGAAAGCTTTTTGAACATTATTTCTATAGAAAAGGTCACTATAGTTATTTTTAAATATTTTCTGTTACTATAGAGACAGATTTCATTAGAAGTTGTCAAGTTGTTTAATATTTAGTGAATTCATTGAAATTTGTATGTTTGAATGAATTGTTATTTGAAAATGGTTAGAAATTTGACAATTTTTTAAATATATATTGTGTATTCATTGAAATAATTGTAATTTTTATATGTATTTGAATGATTTGTTAGTTATAAATTGTAAGTAATTCTGATGTTTGATTAATTTGACATATAGAAATCATTAGCATACCAAGGAAGAAACCAGAAACTCAAACAATGAAAGAGAGGGAGAGGGATTTTGAAATTAGAAGAGATAATATTAAACTAATACATGAATAAAGAAAATTACAATTCAATAATGAAGAATTTCCTTTCAAAGAGGAACACAAATGGTCAATACAAAAAAACAAAGAGGAAGAATTGGAAAGACAAAGAGAACAAATGACACTCTTACATTGAAGAAGACAATTGAATTGTGAAGCTACATCATCTTCCAATGTTGGAGTCATATCATCATCTCATGTTGAAGAGACACTAATTTCTACATACAAAAATTTACACACTCCATCATTTCATGTTGAAGGCATAACATCAACATATCAAGTAGGTGATATTCCATCTTTTGCATCTTTTTGCCAAGGAAAATCATCTTCAGTTCAAGGTACACAAAACACTCAACCTTATATTGATGTTCAAAATGTTGAAGGAATGGAAGAGATTATAACACCTTCTAGATGAGAAGTAGGGGATGGTCAACAATTTTACAAGATGTCATGCTTAAATGGTACATGCTTATTTTGTGGTTCTTTGCAACTTTTATCAACTTGTGAACATATGGAGAGTAAACATACAATTGGAAATAAAATCGTAGATAATGGAAAATATTTGAATGGTTACAATTATGGTTACAACCAAGATTTGAATGGTTATAGCCCATTTTCCACTAAGTTTCATTTTTGAGCAACTTTTACAATTTTTCAACTATGCAACTTTGCACAAAATATGCAAGTTTTTTTATTTTTGACTTGATTCGACTTCAATGACTTGTAAAAGGTTCCAAAATACCTAAAACCAACTAAAATCACATAATCCTAGGCTTTCTTGAACAAAAACATTTTTAAACTCAAATTTTCCTAATGAGCAACTTTTACTTATAAATTGCATAAAGTGCCATAGACATACAAAATGGTATCTTTAATTGACAACCATAGACTTTTCATCGAAGCTCAATTAGAGTCTTGGAGGTTAAGATTGGTGAAAAGATGAAGAAAATAAGAACCATTGGATGATTCAAGGTTAGGAAGCTTAATTAGAAGTGGTTAATTGATAGAACCCTAGACCCTCTACATCACTCTTTCACCCAACCAAGAAACTAAAAAATATCAAAACTTTACACAAGTTTTATGATATAGTGGACAAGTATGATTGGGCCCAACCAAGTTCACAATGTAAAAATGTGCAATAGAAAAGCAATGTTCCCTAAACCCACAAAATAAAAACTATCCTTTCTACAACTCCAATGCCATCCCAAAGGCTATGGTGGATGTATTTCACCTATCTAAGATGGATTCAAGAGACTTCAAGTGGTTTTAGACCCTCAACCCAATCCTAGCACTCAAATTCCTCAAAATTGCCTAGTAAGCCTAATTACCCCCAACTAGGTCTCTAGTAAGAAAGATGTTAAGTTTTCTCCCAAACTCTCCAAAAGAATTCTCAAATAAAATAAAAATTTTTTGATACCAATTTCATCCTTCTTTAACATATCTCAACCTTAATATAGGTTGTTTTGTACCAAGAAAAAAATCCTCTAACTAGGCACCCTTTTTTAACATAAAATAGAGTGGCTTTCCAAAGAAACTACCTACTTCCCTTTCTTCCAATGCTCTATATTATCAATAATATCCTAAAATGGACCCAATGAAAGTAATATCAGGTCAATTTGATGCTCCAACCTTTGCAAGTAATAAACTCCCAAATTGGTCTCTTACAAACCGTCAAACCTAGAGCTTTCTCAATGTATGACTTCCCAAGCCAACTTCAATCAAGTAAAGGTTTTTTGACCATATCTAAGGAATATTTAGACATAATATACCATAAAATACTCCTCTTTAATGGATAGATCTCTTGTTTCTGCTCCTTAGGCATGCATTTCATACACCCACAACCACCTAAACTCCATTAGAGGTCTCCAACCATGCAAAATCCTATCCAAACATTTTTAGAAGTATTATTTACATTTTAATACAGGTTAATTCCATGGGAATCATATTACTACATCCATGGAATAACCAATTACTCCCTAAGTGCCCAAAACTTGCAAAAATTGATGAAAAGTTGCTTGCAATCAACACTTTTGGTAAAATGGATTCCTATTTTCCTTAATTCCCCTTCAAACATCATAAATTATATATTTATCTATCCTAGTTCTATTACAATGGTTACAACTATTATTTGAATAGTTATAACTCCTTTCCAACCAAGTTAAATTTTTTAGCAACTTTTACAACTTTTCAATTTTGCAATTTTGCACAAAAAGTCCAACTTTTGCAAAGTTCACTAGATTTCACTTCTAAGACTTGGAAAAGGTTATAAATTATTCAAAAACAACTAAAACACCTAATCTTAGGCTATCTTGACCAAAAATTAGAAAAGACCTAATTTTCCTTAATTAGCAACTTTTGATCATATCTTGAACAAAGTGGTGTAGGTATATATATCTTACTCATATCTCTCTAACTATTTGTCTTGTGATCAAACTATCTGATCCATTAGCTCCAAGTTGCTAGGTAAACCCTAGTCCTAATATTTTACCATCCCATTGATCACTCAAACTTTCTTGGTCATGCCAAACGTAATTGACCTTGAGAGTCACTAAATGCCATAGGGTAATGATCTTTGACAAGGAATATCTTGGAGCTCATGTGAGGTATGGAAGCAATTTTGGGTGCTACAAGATTATTTTTTTGACACCTACAATAAACTCTCTCTCTTTTTGAATATTTGATTCTATTTTGATTTTGTGGCCCCATTTCGAGTGATATTGAAACTTCTAGTGTTGGCTAGTACAAATTCACCAACTAGTGAATCTCTTTAACTATTCATCATGGGACCAAACTTTCTTCTCTGATATGTTCAAGTAGCTAGGTAAACCCCAATCCTAAGCGTGTCTCATCCTATTGACCACTCAAACATTCTAAGGGATGCCAAATAGAATTGACTATAAGAGTCACTAAATATTGTGTGTCGATACTTAGAAGAATGAAAAAGATAGAAGAAGTTGAATACTTAAAGAAAATTTCAAAGAAGAAAAAGTATTATACAAACATGACCTAACTTAATCCAAGGTAAAATTTCAATGTTCAATCCATTATCTCAAACTTTCGTTGCAAAATCCAAAAATTATTAAAGGAAATCTAAGCAAACATTTGTATTCAAATTCAAGAATAAACTCTTCTAGCATCCAACTAGTAGATTTGTCTTCTTCCAAGTATTATAGGACCTCCCAAGGTGTTCCTTTAGTTAAATCAACCATCTTTCCTTCCTTCCATGCCATAACTAAAAAGTTGCACAAAATGTTGTGGAGCAACTTTTAAAAGCTTTTGACCAAATTGCAATTTTTGTATTTTTGATTATTAGACCCTTGAAACCTTTTTGGATGGAACCAAACAAATTCAATAAAGGTATTTAGAAATAATGTGGCCCCCTAGAAACCAATATGCCTCTTTTTTCCCCTAGACCCATTTGAGCAACTTCTTAAAAACTTAACAACTTTTGGCATTTCAGATCCTAATTAACAAACATTATATTTTATGAGTTCCAAATAGTTGAGAAAGATGTAAAATCACTATTTAGGACCTTTTTGGGTCATATCCCACTTACCAATTACTTGTATAGACTTTGACCCACTTTGACTACCTAGTGTCCCTCTAGTGTTTATTAGCTTTCACATACCTAAATAAGGCTTAGTCAAACCAACTTGATCTAAGAACACAAACAAACCACCATGACTTGGTTAGAGCCACAAAAATCCTTAAATAAAAAAAAACACAAACAAAGACAAAAAAAGGGTTTTTAGGTTCTCTACACTTGGATAATGATAGATAAAATATATCCAATAAAAAAAGCAACAACTATAGCTATAGGAATCATAAAAAGAGCATATATAACGTCATTTCCATGAATGAAGCTCTCAAAGAGTTGGATAGGTTAGCAATATTGATATCAAATTCCATGAATAAATTAGAAACTTCATTTTAAGTCTTCTCATGTTCTAAATATAAAGAATATATAAACTCTTGACATGTTTATGATGACACCAAGATTCAAGCTTAGATATTTACATAATGTAGCCAACTCAAGAGTCAAATTTCAATGTTGATTATATAATAGTAAAAAGAATTCAAATTTCACTCGTATCTTCTCAAAAAAAGCTCCAAATAATTTAATCATGCTCAAAAGTGCTTAAAAATTTTACAATTTAAATCCAATTTAATTTCATAGTCTGATTGACATGTCAAAAGATACTATCAAAGCTTATTATAATGATTCCTACACTTATTTTGGATGAAAATTACATTAAAATGAAATACATGAAATACTTAAAATTTAAACAAGAAAAATAATATATAAATATATATATTATAATAACCATTAGTGTCATACATGAACAAACCAATGCATCAAAGTTGCAAGTCTAATAACGGCATGCATCAAAAATATGTCATGCATCAAATATAAAATGTCATATATACACCAAATGTATGTTGAATAATATAAAATCCAAGATATATGTCCACTAGTGCCTACGCATGTGTCCATCCCTTTATCTTCTCCTTCCCACTTGGGAAGGAAAAAAATCCCTAGAGTACTTTGGTTATTGCATGAAGGGAGATGATGGGGATGATGGGGTCTTCCTTTGATGCTTGCTCATCCTATTGTTTAGGCCCCTCTCTAATTGGAGTTGATACAAACAAAATATATATGATTCAATAATTATTATACATTGAAATCAAATATATGTACACACAAAATTAATTATTTTCTTTTTGCCATCAAATAGTCACTTTGTACATCCACTTCAAAGACTCGTAGATGATCGGGAGTAACAAAGCCATACAAAATTCAATCAATATAATTAGTTGATCATACTTATAAATACCATTTGAAATTTCAATACAAACTATTATAAATAACAACTAAAACTATGAAATCTCTTTCATACCTCAGTCAAAGGCTTTGAACTAGCCATCACAGTAACAAATCCATGATTGATGGACTAGCGAATATGAGGAGGAGTCTTAGACATCAAAAATTGCAAACTATATAATATAATTTAAATGTCTTTTTTTATAGAATATAATATAATCAAATTAATTAAATTAACATGAAACAAATATACCTCTATAAAGCTCGCATGATTCCTAGGCTCAAAATTCCTTGTGAATGTCGATGGTCTAGTAGATAACTAATGCACATGGATTATTTTTTTTCAATACTTCATATGATTACTTAATAAGTATATGTATTAATTTAAATGATTAAATCAATACATACTTGTTGACTTGTCGATGAGACACAAAATGGGGCCAACGAATTTGTGGTAGGGCCGTCAAAACTCTTACCCTAAATTTTGAACATTGTCAAGATATCCTAATTAATTAGTCATTCACTATATATATGAAATATGGTCAAATTAGTTTATTATAATTATAATTTACCTATGTGTCAATGCCAAATGTTGTTGGAATTCACAATTGGAAAGAATACTTTTGAGATGGGGGGGGGGGGGGGGGGGGGGGGCAGGGGGTGAATTAGAAGTACCAATCTTTTAAGCTATACAACTTTTTAACTGAATCAATACATGCATCTAACATCTCTAATAAGCATGAAAGTAAAGGCATGAATGAAAATAGATAACACAAGATTTGATCACCCAAAAACTCTCCAAAATGAGAAGGTAAAACTGGGGTGGGGATGACATCCACAACTTATAACTGCAACAATATGTAACTTGTCAAGGTTATAAAGTTTGACCATCATCAATTGTCTAGCTTATGAAAGGCTTGCCCTATTAAAGGCTCTAACACCCTATTAAAAGTGACTTATCTCAAGGTTTTAAAAACATTCACTTGGAATGTCACCTTGTTAAAGGGTTTACAAAATGGTTGTTAAACCAACCTACCTTCATAGGATTCTCATTCTCCTAATGCAATGGCTAGAAAGTATAGTAGAATTTGTTGACCTAATAACTTACAATCTTCAATTTCTAATTTTAGATCCTTGTTTTATCAAATCTGATCTGATCCTTTTTAATCTAATATAACTTTTTTCAAAGTGTTGATACTCTATTCTAGTCAACTTGATTCTACAATACTATTCCTCTTCCTCTAAGTTTTCACACCCCTTTCACTTCATTCAAATATTTACTCATATTCTCTCATGCATTCCATACAATCCACATGATAAACAATGATGGGGTTTCATCCTCCTTAAAAAAGGTTTTGAGACTTAGGGTTACGTATGAATCTATGATTGAGATTCATCAATCTTTCCCACTCAATTCTTTCCCTTTTTTTGATTGGTTGCATGGTCTTTACATTTTTCTAATTGGTTGCATGTTGATTGCATAGGGAATTTAATAGATTCAATCTTATCTTTTAGATCCTTTGAAATTCATCTTGAGTCAGCTCAAAAATGGTTTACATCTAAGTTTGTAAGGGCACAAACTCTTATGCCAATTCTATGTTACTCAACACTTACTAATTGCTGATGCTCGACACACATAGGAATTCTATCTTGCTTGGCTCCTGTAGTAACTCTATCTTGATCAATACCTATACTTTACTCCACACGTATACTAGCTTGGCATCAATTGTCACTTAACACTTGAAACTTGGTTGACACTTGAATAACTCAACACCTATTGAATGTTTGGCTCAACACATACTATAGCTTGACATCTATATTATACTTGGCATCAACTTAGAAGTTTCTTAAGTGTGTTGAAACTCAATTGTCAAAACCAATTTGAGACCAACAATCTCCCCCTTTGACATGAGTGTGAAAAATACTGAACTAAACATTATGAATCTAATCTATATGAGTATAATATACATCTTGTTCAACATATGTACAAAACTTCAAAACTATTCAAAATTTAATAAAGATACTTCAAAATTTGTATCTCCCCCTAAGCTGATGTGCCTTTATTGTACCCAAAAATTCTCATGCTAGATTTGTCTCATGCTAATTATTCTTTGCCTTATTTATCCTCTTCTATCTACTCTATGTTTTCTCCCCATTTCACACATCTACCCTTGAAATTTTTGCATCCTTTTGCCTTTATCTCTTTAGCTATCCCTTAGTTTTATCTTCTCAAAACTCAAAATTTTATTATCTCCCACAATTTATTATATCTCCTCCTTTGGGTGAGTCTCCTTAATTTATTATCTCCCCCTTTTTTGACACTTATGTCAAAGGCTTTTATGCATTAATTGAATACTTAGCCAAAAAGGATTTTTTTACCTCCATTATGATCTTTAGAGAGCACCCCAATTGTCTAATGCAATTTCTAGTGCTTTAAGGTGGATGGTTGTCTCTGCTAGAAGGTGTACTAGGCCTTCCAATGTAGAAAGATTGGGATCTTTCTTCAAGAAATTCTCTACATAGGCCAATTCCTTCTACAAAAAATCCATGCGAGGGGTGATAGTAGATTATAGATGTATCAATTTGGCCTTTATATTTTCCTCATCTACTTTTAGCACAGCTAGTTGCTTTTGAGTGTGAAGCATAGTAGCAAAATTCTTCTCACTTTGAGCTAGATTCTTGGGTAGTTGCATGCTTGATATTTTCAAGTTCCTCTCCAAGCTCATTATCTTTTGACTATTCTCTTGTGTGAAAATTGATGGATCAGACAACTTTGAGCATAATGAGAATATGTTCTCAAGTACTACTTGTACATTTTTAATCTTCTTGGCTAGCTCCACCTAAGATAGTGCTATCTCACTTGATATTTGTTCATTTACTTTCATTTGGAACTTCTTTTCAAACCATTCTAATAATTTTGCATTAGTATCTAGGTCTTTATTTTGTACATGGTCCACTACACTAGCTAATTGCTTCATTATAGGCTTGGTTTCATCAAGTAATTGCAAGCTGAATGCATCTAGAAAGATATCTTTGATTTTAATCAGAGCTTTCCTTTGCCTATACTCATTCTTGAGTAGCTATTGTTTCTTCTTCTTCTTGAGTGCCTCTTACACTTCATTAATATGATCTATGTTCATTATTTTATAGTCATACCTAGGAATGACTATGTCTTCATCAAGTGCAGGGTCTCCATAGTGAAGTACCCTTGCAACCTTGGTAGAGCTCAAGCCTAATTCTAATATCTAAAGTGGTACTTCATCTGTGCTTAGTTGCTATGTTGTTTTGGTGGGAGTCCCTATTGTAGGAAAATTGATCAGTGTTTGAATTGCCTCTTGTTCTTTCTCCTTGAGGTTCTCCTTGTCCTCTTCAATTCCACCTTGATCAATAATTGTGATATGAGGTGGTGCACCTTGTCCTTGTGCTATAGGAACAAAAATATCCTTCTATCCTATTTGCTCCTTTGTTGGCTCCTTGGCAGTTGAAGTCACTGTGATTGTGGAATTAATTGTAGCTGATGCATCTTGTGTTTCTTGCTCTTGTGGTTGTCCACTATTAGCTATTGGAGTATGTGAAGGTGGTTGTTGTAGATTCAACTTCTCCTTTGTAATCTTAGCTAAAACTTTCTAAAGTTCCTCCACACTCACTAAGACTGCGTTGGTACATAGTTGTGATTGTAGAGTAGTCTGGTGAAGGATCTTTTTAAGGTCCTATGTAGTTAGTGGGTTTATGTTCTGATTAGAAGTGTTAGGAACATCCTTTACAATTACTATCTCTGCAGGTGTGGGTGTTATATGTGGAGGACTTGGTGGTGGCATTTGTGTGTCTTGCACACTCTATTCCTATTGCTACTCCTTAATAGTTTCCTTTTCACTCTCTTGTGTGTCTTTCTCCATCGTAACATTTTCCTTATCCTTGTTGTTGGTCTCAAATAGGTTTTGAAAATTGAATGTCAACACACTTAAAAAATTTCTAAGTTGATGCCGAGCTAGAAATTCAATAGGTGCTGAGTTATTCAAGTGCCAAGAAAGTTTCAAGTGCTAAGTGACAATTGATGTTGAGCCAGTATATGTGCCAAGAAAACTATAGGTGCCAAGCAAGACAAGATTACTATAAGAGCTGAGAAAGACAAAATTCCTATATGTGCTAAGCATCAAAAATTAGTAAGTGCCGAGTAACACAAAATAAACATAAAAGTTTGTGCCTTCACAAACTCAAATGTAAACCATTTTTGAGTTGACTCAAGATAAATCTCAAAGGATCTAAAAGATAAGACCAAATCTATTACATTCCCTATGCAATCAACATGTAACCAATTAGAAAAATGGAAAGAGCATGCAAGCAATCGAAAAATTTGAAAGAATTGAGCGGGAAAGACGGATGAGTCTCCATTGTAGATTCATAGCTAACCCTAAGTCTCAAAACCTTTAAAAGGAGGTTGAAACCCCATAATTCATGTGTGAGAGAGAGTCATGTGAATTGTATGGAATGCATGAGAGAATTCTAGCGAAGTTGTGAAGGAATTGAAAGGGGTGAGAAGACTTAGAGGAAGAACAACATATATTTTAGAATCAAGTTGATCAGAATAGAGTATCAACACTATGAACATAGTTATATCAGATCAGGAAGGATTAGATCAGATTGGACAAAATAAGGATCTAGAATCAACCATTGAAGATTGTAAGTCATGAGGTCAACGCATTCTACTCTACTTTCTAGCCATTGTATTAGGAGAATGAAAATCCTATGATGATAGGTTGGTTTAATAACCATATTGTAGAATCTTTAACAAGTTAAATCCTTTAGCAGGGTGACATTCCAAGTGAATATTTGTAAATCCTTTAGATAGGTCACTTTTAACAGCATGTAGAGCCTTTAATAGGGCAAGCCTTTCACAAGGAAGACCATTGATGGTGGTCAAACGTTGTAACCTTAACCAGTTACATATTACTATAGTGATAAGTTGTGGGTGTCATCCCCACCCAAGTTTTACCTTCTCATTTTGGAGGATTTCTAGTGATCAAATCTTGTGTTATATATTTTCATGCATGTCTTTAATTTTATGTTAATTAGAGATGTTAGATGCATGTATTGATTTCAACTAGATAAGTTTTAGAGGGTAACATATAGTTACTTCTGATTCACCCTCCTCTTAGAAGTAAATCTTTCCACTTGTAAATTTCAACAATTGGTATCAGAGATGAGTTTTCACAAGGAGACGCCTTAAAACTTGGAGAAAAAGATCTAGAAATGGAAGTCTACAAACTTGGCAAGATCATAGAGAACAAGGAGATTGAGATACATCTAATTCTACATTCTCTAGAAGAAGCCAAGGAAGAATTAAGGAAATCCTTAAAGAGAAGAGAGAGAGATTGTCATAGCTAAAAATGATACACAATACAAGGAGATTGACACCTCAAAAGTGTTTGCCAATGGATATTCCAAGGAGTTTGATGCAGCAATACCAGATCTAATGGAGAAGAATAGAGCCCAAGTAGAAGAGATTAGAACTCTCATGATTGAACAAGAATCTCAAGGCATGATGCTTTTTGAAGTGACTAAACAGAAGAAATGAGCTATTGAAGATAAGGCTATGATAGAGGAAGACAAGAGAAACCTTGCTAATAGATTGGAGGAAAATTCAATTTAGCTTACAAGAATTTCCAACATGTAGCTAGACATCCTAAGCCAGATGATGAATGCACATCATGAGTTAAATGTCAAGGACATTGAGATCTCCACACTAAAGATGAAAAATGAATAATTGCAAAATGACTTGAGAAGAGAGAAGGAAATAGTAGAAAGTTTCAACAAACCTAAAGAAGCCATCAAGTACTTTGAACAACTACTGAAATCACTAATTTCTCGTAATGATACTTCAAAATTAGGATACACCTGCACCAAGAAAGGAAAGTCATCCAAGACTACAAAAGAAAGAAGTGATAAATGTAAGAATACTGAATTCACTTGTCATTTTTGTGGTAAAAAGGGACATACCTCTAATGTGTGTAGAAGCAAGGTTTCCAATCAGCATGCCAAACCTAAAAACATGGGTCATTGTCACAAGTGCAACAAGCAAGGACATCAGGCACATGACTGCAGGACTATAACCATCAGAGTACTATTATTTAAAGGTCACTGCTACAATTGCAAGAAGTATAGACATAGAGCTTTTGAGTTGTAGGAGGAGGTCTGTCAATTGATGGAGGTTGCAAAAATTCTTTCCCTTCCTCATGAGGGTTTTTATTTCGATCTTATGGAGGGTTTTCATTTTGATAATGTGGAGGGGTTTTGTAATGCCCTGCCAAGGGATCCAAAGAATTTCACTAAGTTTTCCAAACAATTTTTTTTTAAACATGAAATAAAAACCATTCACAACACTTTTAGAAGCAATAGCAACAAATCAATAAAAGTAAACATAACATAACATAACAATTACATTCTTTAAAGATCCCTTAATGTGGTATCACATCTAACATATCTAATCATCTAACATCACATCCTTATGAAATAACAATGATACATCCAATGTTTTTAAACAATATACAAGTGTCCTTTTTGTAATTACATTTTAGTTTAGCTCAATCATCTAGTATACATGATGCAAGGTATGAAAAGCTTAAAAGAACATACATCTGCATAAATAAAGAACATCATCATCCAATACTAATCCATGATGCAATAACATAAATGAAACCACATATCATACATGATACATCATCACAAAAGATATAAACATCCATCATAAGAGATAACCATAAATCAAAAACACAAATAACTAAGTGCACGGTTCCTCCCAACCATAAATAGCATCATTAGACCATCGTGAATCTTAGCCATCCTTCCGTGCATAACATTCCAAAGCACCGAAGAGATCATTGGTATTAACATAGTAAGAATGTCACTCCTAAAACATCCTACTAACATGAAAACTAAAGCATAATAAATCATCAACTAACATATTCAAATCATCAATGTAAGGAACATACAAGCAAATGCATCCATCAAAAGGTATATCATCTATCATAATGATCCAAGAACAGAATGAAGATAAATACCAACCAAGAATGCTCCAACCACAATGTCTATGGACGGATCTCAAATGATAAGAGTGGAAAAACACTACCACACGACTGCATGGTACCTAAGCGGTCCATTCCCACCATGCTAAGGAGATAATCTCAAGTCCCAAATAGGCTATCAATTCACAAAGCACAAATCTCTATAAGTCTAAGAATCCTAAAAGTATACTAACTCAAAGGTTCCATCACCGAAAATCAACATCTAATTTCTAGAGGCACACAATGAAATGTAGGAAACCTACTCTGCAAGTGGGAAAGTGTCATCGCATTTATCATGTACAAGTTACCCTGGCAGTTAGCTAAACTCCACGGGTCTATACTGATCTCATGCAGCCACTAGTATCCTCTCATACTGATGAGGCATACTACGAAATGCATGATCACAACCATGCATTCTCACTACTCCCATCCTAGCCTGTACAAGTGCTCAAGGCATGAGTGAGAACATCAACAATTATCTTTTTAAGTTCATTTAATATCCATTTAGTGTGTAAATATTATCACTTATTAACCAAAATTACAATGAGTTACTCTGGCAGCCACTTAGGGCCCTGACCCCCATTGCAAGCCACTTTCCAACACTACAAGTAGATAACCTACCCTAAGCTCATGGAATCATAAATCACCATAGTCATATACAAGCAACTATAAAGAAAATCCAAAAGATAATGAAATAAAAAGAATCATCAAATATCCATGATAAAAGCATCAAATATCAACAATAAGAATCATCAAATCTCCATGATAAGAATCATCAAATCTCCATGAGCATTTGAAAAAGCATCCATAGAAAATTATGACCACAACAGTTCTCTCTTGACAACTAAAGGCATCACTGATAATCATAAGTATCCATTGGTTCTCAATAACTAAAATATATCTCAAAATAAATCACCATATCCATTGGTTCTCAAAAAGCAACCAAGAATATCTCAAAATCATACTGATCGAAGACTCCAAAATGGTTGAGTCACAACATGTCACAACATGACATCATCAAAAAATAAATTAAAATTTTAGTCCCATCATGACGACTGGAAAGTAATCCAAGGATAACTGATCGATCACCCAAAAATGATTAGCTCAAGTGTCTCATACACATACATCTCAGCTTCACACATGAAGACTGATGAACAATAACAATTAGTAAATAAAAACATTTCATAGAGCATACAATCACATTACCATGGTTGGGTTTATAAAGATCAAGACCAAATAAGATCAACATGCCATCATATCTCATAACCCCCGAGCCTCTGGTAACAACCTAGGACTGGTCAACACTAGTCAACCCAAAACCCAAAACAAGAATCATAGAGAATACACGTTGCAAACACATGTTTTGGTTTACTAAAATCATTAACTGTAGAAGTTTCCAATTTTCTGTTTGGAAGTATACTTCAAGTGTCTAAGTTTCATCATTTGACCTACAAGTCAACCCATTTATTCCTCGACAACATTATCCTTCCATTATTAAGAATTACATTCTAAGAATAACTTAAGGATAAATATTTAGTAAATTGATCATCATTGACGTTTAATTAAATTGTCCTCTATATTTAACCATGATCCATATTCTAATTGATTATCCTTTCAACTTTTCTAGGTTCATTATTCGTTATATTATAAGAGGACCAATTATCATTCTTCGAATAAGAGATCATAACTTTATTAGAATGATCAATTAATATTGGTTCACAATCTTTGACTTTTTATCATCCTAATAATTCTCAATTATATATTACTAAGTCTTCACCATTAAAATATCTAAAGTCATTATTCAAGTCATCGAAATAAGACCTATCAATTTTGATATCAGTATTTCTACAATCTCATTAAAAGAATTATATCAATTAAATATTCATTACATAACTTAATTATTAGTTAAATCCTATTAACTCTAGTTACTTGATTTAATTAATAATTTCACAACCAAACCATCAACAAAATGAATATTAGTTGACCATTAACTAACTAGAATTCTGTAAGATAAAAGACAACTATAATTCAGTACTCAAATGATCATATTAATAATTCAATAATAATAATTTGTTAATATTTAATAACAAGCTATATTGGGAATCTTATTAATAAATCTATAATGACCACATTCGTCACTCTGCAACAATGTTCTCATTTATATTTTAATAATAACAAGTTATAATAAATCCCCAATGCCAAGTATTATTATTTCAAATAAGTTTCCCCTATGTACGTTGATTCAATTAATTGATACTCCTCCAAATGATTAACCAATTCAATTTGATTAATATCTTTTACAGTACTTCAATCATTAACTAATCTCCTCTAGATTAACTCTGATCATATTAATTGATAACTATTTAAACTATTTAAACTATTATTTATTAATAGTTTGTTAGACCCAACAAACATTAATAAATAATAAACTCATCAAAACTAATATTAATCAATCTAGAGAACTTTACATAAGCTTCATTAGCTAACTCTTAATACCATTAAGGTATATCAATAATTTAGTAAATAATATATAACGTATTAATAATACCATAGTAATTCAAATTATAACAATGTTATAACAATGACTCCATGTCAATTAAATCTTAATCCATTATCATTAAAGTCTCCTAATTTAAAATCATAATATAAAATTACCATCTCTAAATTATTTAATATATATTAAGTAGTATTTAATTCATTCCATGCTTTGATATATTATTTTTGTGAAGTTTAAGCATAAAGAACTCTTGATTATGGGAAATGGAGAAATATCTGTCCTTGAATAAAATAATTCCAGTACGAAGGCCATATCTCTCTAATGAACCATTGAATTGAGCTGAAATTGAAATATGTTGGAGAGGGCCAAGTTGTGCCAATTCTCAGTGTAGCGATCGAATAAATTCGATCACAATAAAAAGTTATGAATGACTGATTTTGAGTCTATCCAAGGGGCAACGACAGGGCAGTTTGTGATGAATTAAGAATTTCTCCTAAAAGGTAATTGTTCTCTAAATTTACCCATTAATTTCTAAATAGGTTTGACTATAGATTAAGAAACCCTTTTCAAATCTATTTATCAATTTGATAGAAAGGTTACATCTAACCACTCAATTTTTCAACTTAGAATTTCTATTTGAATTTTAAATCTTGTGTATCTAATTTCACAATATAAATTCGAACCCAAATCCGATTAAGATCTAATTTATTTCTCATTTGGAACTATGATTTTTTCTATTGTCTTCTTCTCAACCAATAAAATATCTAGATTCCAATTTCAAATTGTAGATTCAATCACAAGGAGTATTCAGACACATATAACAGACATGATGAAGGCAGGAAGAGAAATAGTGCAAAGAGAATGTGCAAATATCATGAGTGCACCTGGACACTGATGCTAATCCGCCATGCCTCAGAAGTCCATATAAAATCCCTTCCTTCTCCATCATTCGCAATTCCTCCAAGATCCAAGCCAACCGAAAACCGCCAAGTGACTAGTGTAGACACCTAAAAACCTTTAGAAAATAAAGTATTTTCATTTTTTGAAAAATTTCTTATGACATCATCATTTATTAATTAATTATTTACTTAATTAATTAATTTAATTTTATACCATTAAATCCCTTTATCTTAATTAAAAATATTTAATTAAAGAATCCCTCCCAAAAATGTTTAAATCTTATTTAAACATTATTTCATTATTTATTAATTATTTAATTAATAAATTGACCAAAAAACCCAAAAAAAATAAAAAAATTATTTTTTGCCCAAAATTTGGCCAATTTCCTTAAGACCACTAACCTCTTCCAAAATCTTCTAATCCTTCTTTAATTTTGATTAAAGGCTAATCCCATCATTTCCTACCCCTAATCCCAACTCAAAATATTTAATTAAGATTAAATATTAATCCTCATGTTTATTAAAAAAGTTTTAATAAATATCTCCTCAACCCAAACCCTTGAAATAAATAAAACTTTATTTATTTTCTAAAAATCTAATTTATCCTCATCCTAAGAAGTTCTAGACTCTTCTAGAAAGTCTTCATCCTCATCTTAGAAAGTTCTAGACTATTCTAGAAAGTCTTTATCCTCATCCAAAGTCTAGACTCTTCTAGAAGATGTCTTTAAACCTAATCTTAATCCCCTCCTAACCTTGTCACATTCTCTAAACATGGGTTAAGACTTACTAACCCAAGCCAAAGTTAACAAATATCTCCTCCTTCACCCACCCTCATTAAATGCCATCCACTTTCCTATCCCTAAGTTAATCTTAAACCATCCTAATCCATTCTCTAATCATTTGCACAATCCTAAGCAAGCTTAAAACCTTTCTAATTAAGCCTAGGTCGAAATTCCTTTCATCTCCCTCAAAATATCCCAACCATAAAACCTTATGAAGTCCACTAGGCCATAAATGACTCTTCTAAGCTCTTTTATTGCTCTTACAAGCCATTATGAGGGTCTTTATGAAGATTTTATCCCTTGAGCCTCCTTTGTCGACTCATCCTTCCCTTTTTCTCCATCCTCTCACCCTGTGACATGTGTCACTTCCTGATTGGCTGTAAGGAAGCACAATCCATGTGCTCTCCTCTCATGCAATCTGAGCCCTCCATGAGCTTTTTCCCATCCTTGCATCTTAGCCCTCAATCCATAAAGCCTCTTGCCTATAAATTGGATCCTTCCCCTTTGCAAAACAACACAATCCATGAAGTAAAGTCATAATGGCATTTTAAGAAGCCATTTTACATCAAAACCATACACTCACACCCAAATTCCAACTCCATTTGAAGCCCTTTTTGAAGCATAAGCTTGAGCATACATCCTATCTATCTAGACAAAGCCACTCAACAAGAGAGCTTCTCATTGAGAGACTCCATTAATGGCTCATATTCTCAATTGAGAGCTCATCTTAGTCTATCTTGGAGTTTATGAATTTTGTTTAGTTTGTAGAAGCTTTATTTAAATTTGGTTTCTATTAGCATACTAACATTGCTCATATACAACTAGAAGTGCTAGAAGAAGCATAAGAGTATGTCGAAACATATGAGCATGTAGAAGCATATGAGCTTCTCAAATGCATGTAAGCTTTGAAGCTTTCATTTTAGCTTGAGGCTTGTAGCTTCCATTAAGCTTTTCCAAACACACTAGGAGAGCCTCTATTTAAAGGCTTCTAAGATGTATCTAGAGTGTCTCTAGAAACAACTAGAAGATAAGCATGAAAACCAAGCATGAATCTTCTCCAACCTTCTAGATGAGTCTTAAGGTTGTAGACACCATGGGCTCAAATAAAATGCTAACTTCTAAGTGTAGACAACTTGTGCATTCTTAGAGTGCAAACTCCTGTGTTGTCTATATGACAACTCTCGAGAATTTGCCAACTCCTATGTGAGAAAATATTAAAATAATGCACATTAATTAATATAATATTTACTTTACTCTTTCCAATTTTAATTAATTAATTTATTAAATCTCATGCACTAACTTTAATAATTTCACTTTTCAATCTTAATATATTTATATTTTAATCACATGAGATTTAGAATCTTTTAATAATTTTAATATATTTTCCACTAATAAATTTTATTTTCCAAAACTTAATTGCTAAAATATTTATTAGCTTTAATAATATTATTATTTAGTCATTTATTTAAAAATGAACTCCAAATATATTATTATTAAAATAAATATTGTCACATTCCAAATTTAAACTTATAACTTTTAGCTTCAAATTTAATTATTTTATTTAATTAATTTTCCAATTAATAAAATAAAATAAATATTAAAATATCATATTAATTTTCTATTTAATTAAATCATTAATTAAATCTTTTAATTAGGCTTAATTAATAAAAAATACTCCAAAGACTCACAAGGTAAAAATATTAAAACCCATCATAGCCAAAATACATACAAAAACAAATCAAGGGTTTAAATCACGAATTACGTCATCTGACACATTCGAAGGGTACTCAACTTAGATACTTGTTCTAATTTTTCAATTAGAAAAAATGACTTAAAGGGTTGAGATTTGGACTTGAGAATTTATCTCCCCTCTCTTATCATTGAGATAATGTGATAGGGTACGCTCATCCTGGCGATTCGGGGAAGTCGATACTTGGTACCTGCAACTTGCATAAAAACTATGCATGTACAAACACAATATATACTAAACTAAATAGACATTAGTAGGAAGTGGTGCATTGTGTAGATCTCGATTAGTAGGTGACTACGAATCCCTTCCTTAACCACATCAGACATGCCATACAAAAGTAAACACGCAAAGCAAACACACACACCATACACATGCAAGTATGGGGTAAGTATACATAAGAAAACACATATGATAATAAATCATCTTACTAATCATCATTAATAACTGCAAACACTAAAAATAATTATCATGCATACATGAAATGTAAAGTACCAAGTAATCTCATCACATAATAAACTGAATCCATAGTAGAATATCTGATAATCTCAAAAGAATGCTGCTAACCAACAACATAAAACTAGCTCTAAAAGAGTTCAGCAATGATAACAAAATGTAAACTAGGGGCAGGCACTACATCCACCCCCTAAGGATTAGGCTTACTCCTGGAAGCCTACAAGAATGTAAAACTAAGATACTCACTATGTCAGTCCCATTGATCCCTTTTCCTCCCTATAGGAGAATATGATTCCACTGGAAATATTACAACACACTTAGAGCAATATGATTTTGGTTTAATGGCAAATCAAAAATCACATTGATCCAACATTTGTTCTTTTAACAACTACTAAAATAGATCCCCTAATACATTATAAACAAGAGCAACTTAATGCTCGCAAAGATAAACAAAGGTTTACTACCTTAGAACATAGATAAAAGATACATGTTTGCAACTAGAATGAGTTTCAATTTTTAGTTTTGCTTATGTTTAAGTTTAAGTAGAATTTTTAGTTTTGAAAGCTAAAATAGATCCCCTAATACATTATAAACAAGAGCAACTTAATGCTCGCAAAGATAAACAAAGGTTTACTACCTTACAACATAGATAAAAGATACATGTTTGCAACTAGAATGAGTTTCAATTTTCAGTTTTGCTTATGTTTAGGTTTAAGTAGAATTTTCATGTGCAAGTAACAGTTTAGGTTCTATTTTCAGTTCACCTAGTTTTAAGTTTTCAATTTGAAAGAAGTACACATGATAGTTCAAAGTTTTCATTTTGTTCAACTAGTTAATAACTAGTAGAATTCCAATATACCCAAATCTCTCAATGTTGAAACTCGGGCTCTGATATCAAATGTAATGCCCCGCCAAGGGATCCAAATTTTTTTACTAAGTTTGCCAAACAATTTTTTTTTTAAACATGAAATATAAACCATTCACAACACTTGCGGAAGCAGTAGCAACAAATCAATAAAAGTAAACATAACATAACATAACAGTTACATTCTTTAAAGATTCCTTAATGTGGTATCACATCTAACATATCTAATCATCTAACATCACATCCTTATGAAATAAAAATGATACATCCAATGTTCTTAAACAATATACAAGTGTCCTTTTTGTAATTATATTTTAGTTTAGCTCAATCATCCATTGTACATGTTGCAAGGTATGAAAAGCTTAAAAGAACATACATCTGTGTAAATAAAAAACATCATCATCCAATACTAATCCATGATGCAATAACATAAATGAAACCACATATCATACATGATACATCATCACAAAAGATATAAACATCCATCATAAGAGATAACCATAAATCACAAACATAAATAACTATGTGTATGGTTCCTCCCAACCGTAAATAGCATCATTAGACTATCATGGATCTTAGCCATCCCTCCGTGCATAACATTCCAAAGCACCGAAGTGATCATCGGTATTAACATAGTAGGAATGTCACTCCTAAAACATCCTACTAACATGAAAAGTAAAGCATAATAAATCATCAACTAACATATTCAAATCATTAATGTAAGGAACATACCAGAAAATACATCCATCACAAGGTATATCATCTATCATAATGATCTAAGAATAGAATGAAGATAAATACCAACCAAGAATGCTCCAGCCACGATGTCTATTGACGGATCTCAAATGATAAGAGTGGAAAAAGACTACCACCCGACCACATGGTACCTAAGCGGTCCACTCCCACCGTGCTGAGGAGATAATCTCAAGCCCCAAACATCATATCAATTCACAAAGCACAAATCTCTATAAGTCCAAAAATCCTAAAAGTATACTAACTCAAAGGTTCCATCACACAAAATTGACATCTAATTCCCAGAGCCACACAATGACATGTAGAAAACCTACTTTGCAAGCGGGAAAGTGTCATTGCATTTATCATGTACAAGTTACCCTGGCAGTTAGCTAAACTCCACGGGTCCATACTGATCTCATGCGGTCACTAGTATCCTCTCATACTGACGAGGCATACTACGGAATGCACAGTGACAACTATACGTTCTCACTACTCCTATCCTAGCTTGTACAAGCACTCAAGGCATGGGCAAGAACATCAACAATTATCATTTTAGGTTCATTTAATCCCAATTTAGTGTATAAATGTTATCACTTATTAACTAAACTTATAATGAGTTACTCTGGTAGCCACTTAGGACCTCGGCCCCCATTGCAAGCCACTTTTCGACACTACAAGTAGATAACCTACCCTAAGCTCATGGAATCATAAATCACCACAGTCCTGTACAAGCGACTATAAAGAAAATCTGAAAGATAATCCATAAAAAGAATCATCAAATATCCATGATAAAAGCATCAAATATCAACAATAAGAATCATCAAATCTTCATGATAAGAATCATCAAATCTCCATGAGCATCTGAAAAATTATCCATAGAAAATCATGACCACAACAGTTCTCTATTGGCAACTAAAGGCATCATTGATAATCATAAGTATCCATTGGTTCTCAATAACTAAAATATATCTCAAAATAAATCACCATATCCATTGGTACTCAACAAGCAACCAAGAATATCTCAAAATCATACTGATCGAAGACTCCAAAATGGTTGAGTCAAAACATGTCACAACATGACATCATCAAAAAATAAATCAAAATTTTAGTCCCATCATGACGACTGAAAAGTAATCCAAGGATAACTAATCGATCACCCAAAAATGATTAGCTCAAGTGTCTCATACACATACATCTTAGCTTCACACATGAAGACTGATGAACAATAACAATCAGTAAATACAAACATTTCATAGAGCATACGATCACATTACCATGGTTGGGTTTATAAAGATCAAGACCAAATAAGATCAACATGCCATCATATCTCATAACCTTCGAGCCTCTGGTAAAAACCTAGGACTGGTCAACACTTGTCAACTCAAGACCCAAAACAAGAAGCATAGAGAATACACGATGCAAACACATGTTTTGGTTTACTAAAATCATTAAGTGTAAAAGTTTTCAATTTTCTGTTTGCAAGTATACTTCAAGTGTCTAAGTTTCATCATTTGACCTACTAGTCAACTCATTTATTCCTCGATAGCATTATCCTTCCATTATTAAGAATTATATTCTAAGAATAACTTAAGGATAAATATTCACTAAACTGATCATCATTGACGTTTAATTAAATTGTCCTCTATATTTAACCATGATCCATATTCTAATTGATTATCCTTTCAACTTTTCTAGGTTCATTATTCATTATATTATAAGAGGACCAATTATCATTCTTCGAATAAGAGATCATAACTTTATTAGAATGATCAATTAATATTGGTTCACAATCTTTGACTTTTTATCATCCTAATAATTCTCAATTATATATTACTAAGTCTTCACCATTAAAATATCTAAAGTCGTTATTCAAGTCATCGAAATAAGACCTATCAATTTTGATATCAGTATTTCTACAATCTCATTAAAAGAATTATATCAATTAAATATTCATTACATAACTTAATTATTAGTTAAATCCTATTAACTCTAGTTACTTGATTTAATTAATAATTTCACAACCAAACCATCAACAAAATGAATATTAGTTGACCATTAACTAACTAGAATTCTGTAAGATAAAAGACAACTATAATTCAGTACTCAAATGATCATATTAATAATTCAATAATAATAACTTGTTAATATTTAATAACAAGCTATATTGGGAATCTTATTAATAAATCTATAACGACCACATTCGTCACTCTGCAACAATGTTCTCATTTATATTTTAATAATAACAAGTTATAATAAATCCCCAATACCAAGTATTATTATTTCAAATAAGTTTCTCCTATGTACATTGATTCAGTTAATTGATACTCCTCCAAATGATTAACCAATTCAATTTGATTAATATCTTTTACAGTACTTCAATCATTAACTAATCTCCTCTAGATTAACTCTGATCATATTAATTGATAACTATTTAAACTATTTAAACTATTATTTATTAATAGTTTGTTAGACCCAACAAACATTAATAAATAATAAACTCATCAAAACTAATATTAATCAATCTAGAGAACTTTACATAAGCTTCATTAGCTAACTCTTAATACCATTAAGGTATATCAATAATTTAGTAAATAATATATAACGTATTAATAATACCATAGTAATTCAAATTATAACAATATTATAACAATGACTCCATGTCAATTAAATCTTAATCCATTATCATTAAAGTCTCCTCATTTAAAATCATAATATAAAATTACCATCTTTAAATTATTTAATATATATTAAGTAGTATTTAATATACATTATAAAAAGTCCACTATATAAACTATATTAAAATTTCTTTTTTTTTAATTTTCTCTCATTTAAAAATATATTTACTTAGATTGACTAATAATTAATTACACTTCTTCTACTATTAACTAATCTTAATTAAATTTGATTTAATAAATTAGATAATAAACCATATAAAACTAATGCATATTAATAAGATTCTAATAAGGAAAGATTGTAATAATATCTTTAATTCATTCCATGCTTTGATATATTATTTTTGTGAAGTTTAAGCATAAAGAACTCTTGATTATGGGAAATGGAGAAATATCTGTCCTTGAATAAAATAATTCCAGTACGAGGGCCATATCTCTCTAATGAAGCATTGAATTGAGCTGAAATTGAAATATGTTGGAGAGGGCCAAGTTGCACCAATTCTCAGTGTAGCGATCGAATAAATTCGATCACAATAAAAAGTTATGAATGACTGAGTTCGAGTCTATCCAAGGGGCAGCGACAGGGCAGTTTGTGATGAATTAAGAATTTCTCCTAAAAGTTAATTGTTCTCTAAATTTACCCATTAATTTCTAAATAGGTTTGACTATAGATTAAGAAACCCTTTTCAAATCTATTTATCAATTTGATAGAAAGGTTACATCTAACCACTCAATTTTTCAACTTAGAATTTCTATTTGAATTTTAAATCTTGTGTATCTAATTTCACAATATAAATTCGAACCCAAATCCGATTAAGATCTAATTTATTTCTCATTTGGAACTATGATTTTTTCTATTGTCTTCTTCTCAACCAATAAAATATCTAGATTCCAATTTCAAATTGTAGATTCATTCACAAGGAGTATTCAGACACATATAACAGACATGATGAAGGCAGGAAGAGAAGTAGTGCAAAGAGAATGTGTAAATATCACGAGTGCACCTGGACACTGATGCTAATCCGCCATGCCTCAGAAGTCCATAGAAAATGCCTTCCTTCTCCATCATTTGCAATTCCTCCAAGATTCAAGCCAACCGAAAACTCCCAAGTGACTAGAAGTGCTAGAAGAAGCATAAGAGTATGTAGAAACATATGAGCATGTAGAAGCATATGAGCTTCTCAAATGCATATAAGCTTGGAAGCTTCCAATTTAGCTTGAGGCTTATAGCTTCCATTAAGCTTGTCTAAACACACTAGGAGAGCCTCTATTTAAAGGCATCTAAGATGCATCTAGAGTGTCTCTAAAAAGAACTAGAAGATAAGCATGACAACCAAGCATGAGTCTTCTCCAACTTTCTAAATGAGTCTTAAGGTTGTAGACACCATGTGCTCAAATAAAATGCTAACTTCTAAGTGTAGACAACTTGTGCATTCTTAGAGTGCAAACTTCTGTGTTGTCTACATGACAACTCCCGAGAATTTTCCAACTCCTATGTGAGCAAATATTAAAATAATGCACATTAATTAATATAATATTTACTTTACTCTTTCCAATTTTAATTAATTTATTTATTAAATCTCATGCACTAACTTTAATAATTTCACTTTTCAATCTTAATATATTTATATTTTAATCACATGAGATTTATAATCTTTTAATAATTTTAATATATTTTCCACTTTTAAATTTTATTTTCCAAAACTTAATTGCTAAAATATTTATTAGCTTTAATAATATTATTATTTAGTCATTTATTTAAAAATGAACTCCAAATATATTATTATTAAAATAAATATTATCACATTCCAAATTTAAACTTATAAATTTTATCTTCAAATTTAATTATTTTATTTAATTAATTTTTTAATTAATTAAATAAAATAAATATTAAAATATCATATTAATTTTCTATTTAATTAAACCATTAATTAAATCTTTTAATTAGGCTTAATTAATAGAAAATACTCCAAAGACTCACAAGGTAAAAATATGAAAACCCATCATAGCCAAAATACATACAAAAACAAACTAAGAGTTTAAATCATGAATTACGTCATCTGACGCATTCAGAGGGTACTAAACTCAGATACCTGTCCTAATTTTTCAATTAGAATAAATGGCTTAAAGGGTTGGGATTTGGACTTGAGAATTTATTTTCCCTTTCTTATCATTGAGATAATGTGATAGGGTATGCTCATCCTGGCAATTTAGGGAAGTCGATACTTGGTACCTGCAACCTGCATAAAAACCATGCATGTACAAACACAATATTTACTAAACTAAACAGGCAATGGTAGTGATGTATCGTGTAGATCCCGACTAGCAGGTGACTACGACTCCCTTCCTTAACTGCATCAGACACATCATACAAAAGCAAACACACAAAGCAAACACACACACCATACAAATGCAAGTATGGGGTAAGTGTCCATAAGAAAACACATATGATAATAAATTATCTTACTAATCATCATTAATAACTGCAAATATTGAAAATAATCATCATGCATACATGAAATGTAAAGTACCAAGTAATCTCATCACATAATAAACTGAATCCATAGCACAATATCTGATAATCTCAAAAGAATGTTGCTAACCAACAACATAAAACTAGCTCTAAAAGAGTTCAGCAACGATAACAAATTGCAAACCAGGGGCAGGCACTACAGGTTTCATTTTGATTTTGTTGATTAGGTGGGGATTTGGTGGTTGATTATTCAGATTTCTTGATAAGAAACCAATTGCATTTTAAATAAATAAATAAAATTGAAGAAAAAATTTAAAAAAATACAAAACAATTTTAAAACATATAAAACAATGCAAAAACAAGAGTAGAAAACATACTTGATGATCCTGATCTTGATCTCTAGCGACGAGGAAGAATTTTGAGAAGAGCGAGAAAATTATTCAACTTCTATGAAATGCATGCACATTATCAGGGGAAAAGAAGGTACCAACAAAATAGAAAAGAAAAAGTGGAATGGGTCATGGGTTTGCAGGCCATATATGGGTTTTTTTTGAAAGTGCACATGCTTTTAAAATTTTCAAAATTTTAGTTGTGTGTCATCTTTTTAGCACCACTACTTGGTGCATTCGCCCCTTTAACTCTTTTGTTTACAAATTCCATCTTTTAAGAAAAGAAAAAAGAATTTAGATTCATAATTTAATTGAAGCTACCTTTTAGTTAGCCTAGATATCCTAAGAAATTGATCAAAGGAAACATCATCTAGTAATGAAATCAAAATATGATACCCTGTGCATATAGTCAACCTAGATATCTGTAAACATTCATCATTAAGGTTTTCATAAAATAGATTTTTCCTTGTAAAATAATAATGGGATTAGTAGTTACTGCAAGGGACTCCATGGGAGGTTAGTGCATTTGATTATGAGTATAAGATTTTATAGTAAAAGAAAGGATCAATCTTTAAGGTACTTGGAAGTTGGGCTACTCTCAGGGGAAGACCATCTTCATTGCTCATGAGAAATTGATCAAAATTATTTAGTGCTCCTATACATCTTACATGAGTGCACCCAAGAATGTTCACATTGCCTCTTGCATAAAATGAATCCAATATTACAAAATGCCCCTAACAAATAATAGTTCAAGTGAAATAAATACATTGAAATTGAGATAGAAAAAGAGGAATCTAGTTACCAATAGGCATTTCAATTGCATCTATGGCCATGCTATATGTTTCAAAATTTGTAGTTAGCATTACCTCTTTGGTTTTGTTCCTTGTAGAAGGTGGGATAGAAAACAAAGGATCAATGATCAGTAGGAGCTAAAAAATGAGATTGTTAGAGCACAATGAAATAATATTGTTAATGGTGTAGAGTGCTCACAAAAAAAGTGAGCATGAGCCCAATCAAAATCATTCAATGAAACTCTATACCTTCCAAGGGTCTCTAATACTCTCTTCTCCAACACTTCAACTTCCCAAAAACTTCTAAGACAACTTCCAAAATATTCTTCACACACTCCACAAAGTGACTTAAAAGCCTACTTTGAATCCTAGGGATCAAACTTCAAAATGATCACATCACAACCCCCTGACTCCAACCAAGACTTGGAACTCTTCAAGGGACACACAAGGATCAGGTTTCCACCATAGTTTGGACTCCCCAAATTCTATAGCCATCAAATGCACTGAGAGGTCTAATTTCTCCTAGTAGAAGTTTTATGGGTTTCAGGGAAACAACTTGGAAATTTCCTAAAGAACTTGGTAAAAAAATTATAGTTTTAGACACCTTTTGGGCCTTCTATCTATCCCCCAACTTAGAACTTCCTAACCTACTCCAACACCCATGAATTGACATAGACTTTTGAGGCCTAATTGGTCAAAAGAAGTTTAGAACACCTAGAAAATAGAAAGAATGGGTTCCTAGGTTTAGAAAATCATGTGGAAGGTCTTCCTCCAATTTATCCCAACATGAAACAACCTTCTAAAAAGTTCTAAACTTCCACCCCTTCCTTTTATCTAGAAACCCTCACCAAATTGGTTGAATACATGTGAAAATTCAACCTAGGGCTCACTCATAGGACCTTCCAATCTCTGGATGCAAATCTACAATTAAGGAATCTATAAGTACATGTCCTAACCTTGTAAAATCTATGAGGCTATACAATTTCAACCATGGAGTTACAAGTTATGACCAAAAATCCATGAATACCCTCAATTTTAGGGTTTCCTAACCCAATCTTAGTTAAAGATAGATATCTTCTACCAAACTTAACAAAAGTGAATGAAACAAAGTACAATGGAATAATAATTTAGAATTCTATCAATTTATTCCATCTAATCCACTTAGCCAATCTATACAATTCCGTACGGACAATAAATGCTCAAAATATCTTCTTACTTCTCCTCAAATTTTATTTGTCTATACAATACTTCACACCTCTAATTATTTCTAAAGTGTCGATGCATAAATTCATCATCCCCAATGGTTACAATAGTAATTTAAAAGGTGGGACTGTTGGGTGAAAAGTTGCATTTTTTCATAAAAAGTTGTCAAACAACAAAAATTGCTAATCAACAACTTTTACAACTTTTTTCTTAAGACATGATTACTTGTTCATTTTCCTTTCTACAAACCTTATTAAGGTAGAATGAAGATAAAAACATATCAGAGACTCCTATTTACACAAATTAAGCAATTTTAAGATCTTTTTGGACTAAGTGAACTTAGGCTTATAAGAAGACCTAAAGTTCCTCTACAAAACATAATTTCATTGCTTATTACATGCAAAATTAAATAAAAACATCTTGTTGTGGATCATTATACATTTCTTTCACAAGGTCACCCTATGCCTTGATCCACATTCTGCCTTGGTGCCCTACACCATCATCCTCTAGCCAAAAGACACTCAAGTCCCTTGAGTGGGAATGTCTGCAAAATTCCCACTAGTCTTCTCAATATCTTTCATAGACATCCAAGTTGCTTCCGCTAGTGGTTTCTCCTTCCATTTGATCAGGTAATCATAATAGGTATTCTTTTTAGTCTTCTCACTAATCCTTTTTTTTAAAATGCATTCAATTCTTAGTGGGCTTTGTCTTGGTAGGTCCTAGAAAATATCCTTAGAACCTACATCATCAATATCAGTAGAAGTGGTATATGCATAAATATCAGATACATTAAAGATTTGTGAGAGGCCTATATTAGGAGGTAAGTCAATCTTGTATGTGTTAGGACCACATTGTTCATATTATGATAGAATCAAACCAATCTTCATAAAAATGGCCATAACTTCTTCTAAATGTAATGAAAATAGTCCAAAAAAAATCCTAATCAAAGATAACTGATATATGTTTCTCAAAATATAATTTATAGGTCTATATCATTGAAAATGAGTTTGTGTCAACCAAAATATTAGAGAAATTGTAGGAAAAAATAACCAAAAAATTGAAATATACAACTTCAATAAGTTTTCTTCCATTCTAAATCCTTCCTCTAACTTCTCCAACTTAACCAACATCATGTTTTGGAGACCAAATGTATATAATTTGGAATCAAAATAAACTCTCTAACCAATGTACAAATATCTATTAACATCTTTAAACCAAATTTTAGAAAGTTGTCACCAAGTTGTAAAAGTTGTCATTACAATTTTGGAAACATTTGAACAAATTTTACCATTATTATCCAAATTACCTCATAATTTTCATAAACTCTTAAAATATTATACATATGAATTTAATAGTTTAATTAAACTATCTCCATTATATTTTAATAAAATTGAGTAGTTTTATCACAATTAACATTTTTTAGGACCTTCTAAGTTACTATGCTTTTGATGACTTTTATAGATTCATGGGCAAAAGTCAATTGATTAGTATCAAAATCAATCACAAAATTTGCATCTTTCTTCTCAAGTTTTTTTGGAAACTCTTCCCTTTTACCATCATCATCACCATAAATCTAATCAATCTCTACTATTTTTTCATTATTATCCTTTATCTTAAACAATAATTTAGCATAATCATTTTCAAAAATGTCTATCTTCATGCAGTCTTCAATTGGTTCAACTTTCTTATTAGATTCAATCAACTCTTCCTCTTTTTTTTCTTCTATCCTTTTTTCTCTTTGTTCTTCCTTAAATTTGTTCTCTTTTTCCACATCTTTTGCAACTTCTTGAACCTCCAAAAAATTAAATCCTTCATCTCCTTGACCATTTTCAATTTGTCACTCTAGGTTTTTAAGAAGTATGTACAACTTCTTTGTATTCTCCTCTTTTTATTTTCCTAGTATTTTAATCTCCCCTTGTATTTTCTTTTATTCTTCCTTCTTCTTCTTTTGTGAATCCATACCCTGAAATTTACCATGCATCAATTCCATAAAAAAATCCATTTTCAAGAAATACTCTTTTACCTTTCTTCTTCCTATCTTTGATACCTCTCCTTAGGCCTTTCTCCTCTTTTCTATCTTGGTCTAGTCCCTTGGTATCTAGGTTTCCTCTTCAACCTATAAAAGACAAACACATGACCACAAAATACCCTTTTTCTAGACCTTTTTAATCTATTATACCACTTGGTGTAGAGTTCTCACAACAAAAGTGTAAATGAGCCCAATCACAACTCTTCAAGGAAAATCTATACCTTCCAAGGGTCATTAAGACTCCCTTCTCCCACACTTCAACTCTCCACAAACTTCTAAGACAACTTCCACAATCTTCTTCACAAACTCCACAAAGTGACTCTAAAAATCTAGTTTGAATCCTAGGGCTCAAACCTAGAAATGATCACACTACAACCCCCAACTCTAGCCAAGACTTGGAATACTTCAAGTTACACACAAGTATTAGGTTTTCACAATATTTTGGAATCCCCAACTTCTACAACCATCAAATGCACTAAGAGGCCTAATTGCTCCTAGTAGCATTTTTATGGGTTTTAGGAAAACGACTTGGAAATTTCTAGAAGAACTTGCTAAGAAAATTATAGTTTTGGACATGCTTTTGGTCCTTTTATCTATCTGCCAACTTGCAACTTCCTAACCTACTCCAACATCCCTGAATTTATATATGCTTCTCAAGCTGAATTTGCCAAAAGAAGCTTGGAACACCTAGAAAATATTAAGAATGGGTTCCTAGGTTTAGAAACTAATGTGGAAGGTCTTCCTCCAACTTATCCCAACATGAAACAACCTTCTACCAATTTCTAGACTTCTATCCCTTTGTTTTTCCTATAAAGTCTCACCAAATTGGTTGAATACATGTAAATATTTAACCTAGGGCTCGCTCATATAGGACCTTCAAATCTCCTGATGCAAATTTTCAATTAGGGAATCTATAAGTACATGTCCTAACCTTTTAAAATTAAAGAGGCCATTGAATTCTAACCATGGAGTTACAAGTTAAAGACCAAAAAGCCATGAAAACCCTCAATTTGAGGGCTTGCTGACCAAACCTTAGTAAAATAGAGATATCTTCTACCAAAATTAACAAAAATGAATGGAATGAAGTGAAATGGAATCAAGATTCACAAATGTATCAATTTATACTATTTTATCTAATTAGAAAATTTGTATAATTATGTACACAATAAATACTTAGAAAATATGCTTACTTCTCCTTAAAATTTGATTTGTACATACTATACTTCACACCTCTAATTATTCCAAAAGTGTAGATGCATAAGTACATAATCTCAAATGGTTACAATAGAAATTTGAAAGGTTTAGACTGTTGGGCAAAAAGTTTCATTTTTTGACAAAAAGTTGTCAGCAACAAAAAATGCAAATCAACAACTTTTTGCTTAAGACATGATCACTTGTTCATTTACCTTTGTACATACCTTATTAAGGTATAATGAATATAAAAACATATTAGAGACTCCTATTTACTCAAAATATGCAATTTTGGGATCTTTTTTGACTACGTGAACTTAGGTTTATAAGCACACCTAAAGTTCCTTGACCAAACATAATTTCATTACTTATTACATGCAAAATGAAATCAAAACATCTTGTTATGGATCATTACATGTATTTCACAAGGTCACCCTATGCCTTGATCCACATTGTGCCTTGGTTCCTTGCACTAGTTAGAGCCATTTTAAAAAATATTGTTCAAGAAAAAATACAAGTGTAGGATAGAACATGCGATGTACTTGAACCACCTGAAGTATCATCCTCTTGGGCATCACCCTTGATCCTCTTCAACATCCTCTATAAAAACAACACATATACATTTTATTTAATGACATAAATAAAAGAGTATACTATAAAAACCCTCATTAAAATTTTGATATAATTAAAAATTACATTAATACTTAATGTATATGTCTCAACTAGGGGCATCAACTCATCCTCCCTCTATTGTATTTTAGGAGTCTAAGTTCAAGTTGAAACCAATTTCTTTAACCTTATTGATAGATCATGAAGCATGTTTTGCACTACAACCATAGGATCAATGACTAACTCAGAATCAATCATGAATTTATCCTACTCATCATGTGGCTCCTTGTGGACTACTTTTTCCTTTCCCTTTCCATGATCAAAACTCATTTGTGAGAACAATATTATTATTGCTATATTTAAAATCAATCCAAAATAGTAGTGATGGATAAAACATAGTAAAAAAATACATGTTAACATATTTCTTGCATTTAATTTATACAACAACAATGAGTTTTACCTATTGAAAAGAAGAAGTCTCAAGAGAACCATCACCACTATGCATATCTTTTGGCTGTTGATCCATAGTATAGCCCTTTATTTCAAAAAAAATCATTGACACATGTTAAAACACATGTGCTATTATTATAAGTTAGCAAAAAATTTATAAACAATTAATGGAGTGTCGGCTACATTAATCGGAGTTGATTTTAACTTTGCATAGTAAGTACCACCTTGCCCATGATAGTAGCTTTATTTGTATCTATGTGATTCACATAATAATCAATAAGAAGCTCTACACCTTCACATATTGATTTTATCACACATATAAATACACAATTTAACTTGCGTAACTCAAATATGTAATTGGGTCACTTTTTAGTTGATGCATATCATGTATTATTTATAAAACCTATAATATTCCTTGATGCTTTTGGACTTTTGTCAATGTATATAGCTACAGTTTTACTTTGTTCACTAACTTTTTGTTGTATATAATTTTCTATGAATGCATACCTACACATACTTTTTTTTATATCTAACAATTTACATCCAACTACTATAATCATAGCAAAGTTTGACATGCTCCATCAATTCAATATGCTTGTTATAAGAGACCTTTATGCCATCCATGGAAAGTAGGACCAAAAAATGTAATGAGGATGGTGCTATGCGTTATATCCTCTCTCCAATGCAGAAATAAATGTTTATTGGAGGAAGTTCATGAGGGACCCATTATTTCTATAGATGTTTGTACCTAAAGGGCACATCAGAGTCACCTTCAGTCTCATCAACATAAGAACATGAACCCCCTTGAGCAAGGAAAAATTTCATGTGCTTATTGAATTTCTTTCTGATATTTGGACCTTGAGTCAATCTTCTTGATTTAGACATACTAAATGTCTCATTTTCTTCTTCCATTCCTACATTTTCTTTGCTCGAGGAAGACAAATCTAAAAAATTCCTATTCATTGGTACCTGCAATCCATGAAATAAGAGTTATAGGTGGAAATGAGAGAGATATTCTACAAATGGTAAAAGAAATTAATCTCTATGGGGTGTACTAACTTCTACTTGATGATCCATGAGATTGTGTGGGATGCTTGTGAAAGGGCTTCATGTTTATGCATAAATAAATCAATTGTCTTATGTTAGCTAAAAAATTCACGGTGCATATACTCAAAATTAATCCAAATATTAGCATCACCTATGATTTATAAAGAGTAAAATGGTACATGACAAGTTAATCCAATTAAGCATTGATCTATCAAGAACCAAATATTGAATAGCATAGTCATAGTTCAAATAATTTTACATTTCATTCTTGTCATTGATAATAAAACCCCCCTCCAATGTTAGATAATCAAACCCCCAATCATTGATATTATTATTCATCCATCTCATCATTAGGATAATCTTCATTGTCGAGATCATCACAACCATTATCATGCTCATCGTCATCGTCATCATCATCATCATAATCATCATCATCATCGTCATGATGATGATGATGATAATCATAGTGATTAATAAAAGAATCATCATCATGATCAGTAACATCAACATTTGTATTAGGAGCATCATTGACTAACTCTCAATCATGATCCACTTATTTCTATTCCTTGGTATCTTCTTCTTCCACCACATTATCCTTTCTCAGCCTTTGTCTTGGATCATGTCTAACAACAAATGACCAACCTAGTTTATGTAGAACCTCTAAGTAAAATACCTTCTCACATTAGCTTGGAAAAATATAGGGCTTATCCCCAATTGGCTCAAACAACCTTGTATTAATCATTGTAAATCCATTCTCATGCTCAATAATAGTTCTATTAGGATCATTTTGAATGAGTTATAGTATATATCATTTGATGAAAAGAGAAGTAATTTGAGGGAATTATAGTCATAGTTAAGTATACCAAACAAAATGCCATAATATCAATTTTGAGATTCTTGAGGATGTAAGTCATTTCTAGATGAAACATTGATCACCTAAAAGACTACACTTATCCCACAATCACAAGTTCTCCTCATGTCATTAAAGTTTTTGATGTCAAATTTATAACCATTGTATAATATAGCCTTGTGGTTTTTCACCTACAATAATGTCAAACATGTATAAATTATTGCATCATGAGTTCAAAAACATATGGTTCTTTAACAAACTTATAAGTGCCTATAAATCTCTTAAAACATATGCTAAATTTATTTCCTTTTGTGTAACATTGGGATAATTTCTTTTGTGTAACATTGTGATCTCCATTACAATGAGCTTGTATAGCCAATAAAGACACAAATTCCTATTTTAATCTATGACCAAGATGTTGACATCATTCAATCCATACAATCATCAAATCTTGAGTTTTTGCAATAAACAAATCTATTGCATCCCACTCTTTAGCATCTATTCAAAAGTAACTAGATGAATTAAAACATATTTATTTTCAATATTAAGAATTGATTAACTACAATAACATCTCATTATTTATTGCTTTTCACATTCCTAAATCTATTTTTCCCCACCATGTACTTCTCTTCAAAAATTTAATGGATTTGAGATCCCAAATGCAATCTATATGCATCTTTGGAGAAAGATTAGTAAGATATTGAGTAACATACACCATCATATGGTATATTATATATGCCTCAACCATAGAACCCTAAAGACATGCTCTTTGTCAAACCAAATCTTTCAAAAATTTCAAGTGACTCATAACCATCCACATTGACCTAGGTTGTATAGGTCCACACAACTCAATCTTCTCAACTTTGTGTATGAGGTAGTGTTCTTGTGCATTGAAAAAAGTTGAAGGTAAACACTTTTTCATTTCACACATTATCAGATGAATTCTTTGCTTCCAATATTTTATATCTTCTTTATGGATTTATTTAGATGAAAACCACCTACAAGGGATTCAAGGCACACAAACATATAAATAGGAGACTTTACAATATATTATTTGTTTGATATATTGAAGAAATATAACTTCTTACCTCATGCATTTTCTAAGATCACATATCACTTGTTTGATATTATTGTTGAAGTTGTTTGGGAGCGATAGGGGTAGCACATACTACACAATTTGTCAACTGATCATTTTATTCTTTCCTAATGTAATACAAGGAAAATTGAATGCAATTTCATAAATATATTGTAAATAGAAAAGACCATGGCTTACCTTGATGAACATACCATAGAAATGTGTCAACCCTAGGGCATTATGAATTGTCCACACAAGCATTGCATGGAATTGAAATACTTTTTGTCTAATTGGTCTAGAGATATCATACACAATCAAACCATTTCATAACACTAGAAACTTTTTTTTATAAGAGATGCAATATATACATTCATATCTTTCACTTGGTACATACCTAGTTGAATGAAGAACATCATATAATTATTGTGATCATTTCACCCCAATACTTATAATTACATGTAGATAATAATAACATAATAAAATACCTTTGGGAACAATCATTGCCAACATAATGTGCTCCCTCTTTATTGAAATACATGGAGGAAGGTTATTGTCGATAACAAAAATAGGCCAAACTAAGTAAAAAAACTCATCTCTCCAAATGGACTGACACCATTAGTTGTGAGAAAAAGCCTAAAATTTTGAGGTTCTTCTCTACAGTGTGGCCACTTTTCCTCTATGTCCATAAATGTTGAAACTTTTGTAGGAACTTGAATAATGTCATGTAAACTTCTATTGCATGCATGATAATCCATAAATTGTACCGAGCTATTGCACCTGAATAATCATTTAAGACATGGAATAATGAGGATGTAGCAAATAACTTTATGAGGAACCTTTTGTGTCACTTGATCATCCTTATATATGATCATATGAAATTCAGAGCATTCTATTACATTTTTTGTGTTCTCTATGATAAATAACATGATCTTCAGGAAAAGCATCTATTGCTTGATGCTCCATCAAAATATATTTCATAGTGGCACATAATTCTTAGTACAAAAGAGGGAGAGAATTTTATGGTGGTAAAAAATAGTCACCTATTAATCTACACCAAAAAATATAAGTCATTAATATAAACATTTTTAAATTTTTTTTTTGGGAAAAAGTAGGCAGAGCTACTATGCATAAAAATTATAAAAAAACCTTAGTTCAAAGGCTCCTCAAGGAAAGAACTAAGGAAGAAAACCCTGGATCTCAACCCCATTACAAAATAGAAGAGGGAAATACAAACAAAATCATCATATACAAATATCAAACCTAAAGACTAATGGAGTAGCTTTCTATAAAGGTCCCACTTTACATAAATAGAAAATCTCAAGGCTCTTTTTAGTTTACTTTAGTGAAACTAAAATTTCATAGAACATTCATATTTCTCCATCTAGTGGACTTTGAAATTCTTGTATTTTACTTAGAAATCTCCTTGTTGACTTCTATATTGAATGCCACAATCTCGCCAAATGCACTAACTAGCTCTACTCTCACTGCAAGTTGGTATGCTTCTAGAGTATCTGATCTAGATGAAACTCCACATGGATTTGTGTGTTTCAAAAAACCACATGTTGGACTTCCAAATTCTAAAAAAAAATTCCAAGATGCATCTACATTTAAATAGTTATTATATAACATTTCCTTTTCATGATGTTATACAATAGTTGCAATGCCTCCAACATCCACCTTGCATTGGGACTCATAAATATTAAATTCAAACTTTTGATGAATATTTTCCCCATATCTAAGTGGGGCCTTCAATAACTAAGAGAAAGTTAATCTTGGGGGAAATTCCTCTCTACTAAGCTACTTCCAAAGCCACTTTGCTATAATAGAGTCATATGATGCAACATGCTAGAAGGATTTCTAGAAAAACTTCCTACAAAGATCCTCTTCATCATTTCCTTCACCTTGGAAGTACCCTAAAAGAGTAGGGTAGTCTTTAGGATCAACGAAGTTACCAACACATACTTATGGTTCTTTGTAGTTGTGTTGATCATTTCTATCCCACCACTATCATTTTTTTTAACATCATCTTCAAATAATATGGTTGACCACCACAAAGTAAAAAAATGCCCCATTTCCATGATTCTTAAAGTTATTCATGTGAAGATGTTGATCCCTTCTTTCAAGAATACATCCATGCATAGCAGGGTGCAAGGATTTAACATGACTATCAAACATATCTTGAAATTTAGTGACTTGATCCACTTTCGTCACAAGTATTCTAACATGTTCAAGTGTAGATGTGCTGCCACTAGTTGAAACAATTGCATAGCCTAGATTCTAAAGGCCCCTACCAAGGAGTTCTAGGTCGCATTTATCTTATAAAGATATTAGATCTTACGTCAACTCTATAAGTTAAGAGCCTCCCAATATAAAGCCTTTTTTTGCTAGTGTTGATATCATTATTGCTCACGCTCTACGTGCCCCTACTATGTACTGCTACAAATACAATATTTTTGATGAATAAAAGTAATGTTTATAAGATAATGAATAATGAGATCTAAGGTTTTGGAATCTAGAAGATGTAAAAATAGAAATTATGATAACATCGGCTTGCAATGAGAATGATCTCACTACAGAGAATGTTTCCACCACTACAATTGAAGTGAGATGCAAGGAAGAAAGAATGGAACAAAGCAAAGGGAAGCACCCATTTCTCCTTGAGGATATATTTTGATAATTCTTGGGAATTTCAAATCATGTGCTTAATTGATTATAAGTAACTCTCTTCAATAGTATTTCTGTGAAATAGTTAATGCAACATATGCCCAATCACACACCTCCTCATCATAATAACACCTGACCACATCACCACTGACAACAATCACCAAACTATTATTTCTATCATGAATCTAAATCTTCATACATGATTGACATCAATTTATTATGCTTAGCGCTAATGGTATCTATGTTATAGTCTTCCACATTCACCCCAAGTATAAAAAGCCTTAATGTTACATGTTTCACCTTTTATAGACTATAATGACATATATGAAAAACTCTACCATAATTGACATTGTTATGTTGGATAAACCATTCATAACCTTCAAATTAACCAACAAAAATACAATAGAGAGAAGAGTTTATTGGGATCCTTCATAAAGGGCCATGTTTTCCTTCTCAAGTAGAGATATATCATGAATGGAATCAGTGTCATCCTCATCATAATCATCATCATTAGTAGCAACACTACTACAAAATGTGTCATGGATCAAAGCATTTGTACCATTATCTTCAAATGTATTTTCTAGCACATGATCATCATCTTCCATGGGATCATGATCTTCTCCTTCAATACTCACACCTCCATTTTCCTCTAATATGTGGTCATCCATATCACGTGCTACCCTGGAGAGATTGACTATATAAAAATGATGATATTCAAACCCCTGTTCCATGGTTCATATGTATACCAATTGCAAAAACAATATAAAAACAACTTACCAATGGATGATAATCAAACCCACCTTTAATGTGACCATTCTCCCTACAAAATCTCTTAGTTGTTTTTATTTTGATTCTTCTTGTCTTTAAGCCATTACAACTCTTGTAAGGACCATACAATTTTTCATTGCATTCTCTTTGAAATTTAGACAACAAATCTAGCAATTGTCTCCCTATTTTGATCAAATTCCCTTATATTATCTGACATGATCCTTCTTCATGGGAATAACTTATTCTTGTACCCTTATTGAGTTGGTTGTACTTAATGTTTATATTTGCATACATGGTTTTGAAAGAAAAATTTGGTGTAATTAATCTGTATATTTGCAAAACTATTGGACATGTTGTACTTAATATTTATATTTGCACATATGGTTTTGAAAGAAACATTAAGTGTAATCAATGTGAATATCTACAAAAATACTGGACATGTTTTAATTATTGTTTATATTTGCAAATATGGTTTTGATAGAAATTTTTTGTATAATTAATGTGGATATTTGCAAAAATATTGGACATGTTATACTTAATGTTTATATTTGCACATATGGTTTTGAAAGAAATTTTTTGTGTAATTAATGTGTATATTTTTAAAAATATTGGATATATTGTATTTAATTTTTATAATCTTCACATATCATTTTGAAATAAAAATTTATTCACCTTGTTTAAATTTACCACTATTACTTTTCAACATCCCACCTTCACATTTCTCACCCAATGATTGACCCATCTCACCCCTATAAATATGCTCAATTTATATCTCCATCTACCACATCAACACAACTCTCATTTCATACCAATTACTTATTTAGACTATCTTTCTCCCATTGACAAGTTTTGATAGTGGTAGAGAACTAATTATCTTAGTTGTTCATGAGAACCAAAAGACATTATTCTCTAGCTTAGGGACATAGTGAGAAGATATGGGTGTAATGAAGGAAATGTCATAATTTGTGTTTCATTTATGCCTCTTCATTTTAATTTTGTTCAAGAAAAGCCTGTCAATGCTAGAAGAAAACAAAAATGCATTTTCTAAGAGTTTATAAGTATTTAGAAAAATTAATATTTTACAAAAAAATGCACCTGAAGAATTGTTAGCTTAGAAGCAAGAACATGGTGTTGAAATAATACATAAATTGCTTGAGATGAGAGGTCTGCAAGTGAGGGTGTTGACCAATCTTGGAAAATTGAATGCTGAAATGAAAGCTATTTAGGATCAAAAACCTATTCTAGAGTTACAAAATGATGTGAACTTGATTTTAGATATGGTTGAGGTAGATATTTAGAAGTTTCATAAAAGTTGAAGGCACGAGAGAGAGTCTGTGGCAATATACTAGAAGGAGAAGGAGCGGATTTAGAAAAAGACTGCATTATAGAAATAATGGCTAGACAACATAGAGTATGTTGTGGGAGCACAAGATAGAATCTAAGAAAGTTTTGTGGTAGGTACTATGACATTGGAATCACTTGCAAGCATCTTTGTGAATTTATAGTCCAAATATTGGGAGGACTACATGTTGTGCAATTTTTCATGTATTGCATCTGCATTTTCTTTTCCATAATCCAAAGATAAATATTAAATTTACCTTGCTAACTCCTAATGGGTTGGTCTATTATAATTTTTCCCCATCACATTCACTTTTATAGCCATGTAAGGGAGGTGATCTTACCTAGTTCATCTTCATGACTTTGAATTCCTTAATCATGATCTTGGGTGCTCAAATTAGTGTCCAAGACATTTGCACGTTAGGGACCTATTTGATCATCATTTGAAAGGGCTTCAATGTTAAACACAAAATATCTCTCAATATGTTGTTCTTTACTTTCATTAGAGGGGGAATCTATCTCTCTCTTAATTGGAGATAAGGGTGAGTACCATGAACTTGAATTTCATGTCTCTGATTTAGTCACAACTTGTGAAGCCATCTTTCCTTTTGACATTTGTTTCTTTTGAGGTGGCCCCTTGTTATTTATTCCCTTTCTCTTCATTCGTCTTTTTTTTAACTCCTTATCACTCCCTCCATTCTTCTTCTTGTTTTGTCCTTATTTTCTTGAACATTGAGGGATTTGTTCACATGATTCCTCAGTTGGTTCTTATACATCTTTGATTAGTTCATATTTCAATGGATTTCCTTTTAACTCCAACTTAACCATCTATTGGTTTATCCATGTGTGAGTGAATATTGTTAAACATGAGTCATTACTATTTCAAACTTCATCTTTGTTCAACCAATCTATAATAGGAATTACATTATTTCTTGTTGCATCATGGTCACCTTGGAAATAGCTTCCATCCTACTCAAACAAGTCTAGAATAAGTTATAACCTATTTACTATCAAATCCATTGATAGGTGAGAAAATGATCCTGTCTTTACCTTATATTAAAAAATCATGTTAATCCAATGATCTTTAATGTGAGCTATATATGTTTATACTTGCTTCATTTTCCCTCTGAATTTAACGATGTGGATTGAATTTAGGGTGAGTGTTGTATAGGCCTAGTGTAAAATTATTTCTCATCTCCCCTCACATTAGGACTAATGGCTAGATCTCACTTGAATTTCCAATATGATAAGGGAAAGACACTCCAAATGTGTTCTTGTTCTATATTGGATCTTTTCATATGCTAGTAACTATCTTGCTACTTCCATTATGACTAGCCTATCAAGTTGTGCAATTTATCATGTATTGCATTTGCATTTTCTTTAACATTATTTATAAGAGTGTTTCAAGGTTGGGAACCACTTCAACATATTTTGCATGTTTTAGAGGTAATTTTATTATGGTAGAGGCTTCTACGAGGGAATATGTATTGTGATTTTGGAATTTACATAGAAGTAGAACTTCCTTCTTCATCTCTTTAACTAAACTCTTCATTGAAGTTATTCTTCTAATAGTGAGAGTAGTTGCTACAAATTCCTAAGAGCCAAGGGACCCTAAACCTATGCTACATTTTTTGGAGACATGGGAGAAGTTACTACAAGATTCAGTACTTCATAACATTTTGGATCATATAGTGATGTCCAAATTAACAACAACACTAGATGCTTGGGATCCTCACTAGGAGACTAAGAAACTACATGCATGGTTACATCCTTGGCTTCCATTGTTGGTATAACATATGAAGCCTTTATATCCAACCATTTTTTATAAGTTTAGGAATATGCTTCATGTATAGCATGCAAGTGATGCATCTACATATGTAATTTTATCATTGTGAAAAATTCTTTTTGATCTTGCTAGCTAGGAACAACTGATTGTTCATTTTATTGTACCTAATATGATGGCAATTCTATAGGAATTTGTAATGAACCTAGCTAATCAGAAAGTAGACCAGTTTTGCTAGGTTATGGCTTGTTTCTTTCTAGAAATATTTACTATGGTATATTTTGGTAAAATTTCTTGTAAACTCTAACCATTTTTCCTAGTCTGCATTATTTTTGTGCAAGATTGTCAGGTAAGTCACCTAGCATGGGTTGAGTGAGTTTTATTGTTTTATTATTTGGATTCTGGGATATGTATGTAGATGGATCAATTATTCTGTTGTGCTAATATGTAATAAACACCTTAAAATCTCTCTCTCTCTCTCTCTCTCTCTCTATATATATATATATATATATATATATATATATATATATATATATATATATATATATATATATATATATATATATATATATATATATATATATATATATATATATATATATATATATATATATATATATATAAGGAAGGAGATACATGTTTAGAAGGAAAAGAAAAGAAATTTTACATAGATACCTCTTCTCCCCTTGAAGAAAATTATAGAACAAGGGCACATAGATCACAAGGGAATGATAATGAAATGCACCAATTAAAAGGGCATGACAACATTCACAGTGTTCCACCCTTGTTTGGAGCCTTCTACCCTCTTTTATGTGTAACTCTCCACAATCAATCAAAACAAGTGGGGAATAATTTATGTCATGTTATTTTTTAATACTCATGCACGCATTGCAATTACAATGTAAACATCAGTCTTACAACAAGATCATGGAAAATTGCAAAAAAAAAAAAGCAAATCACCCACAAATTACACCATTGTCGTAAATTTCCATAACAATTTGTACCCAAATGTTGTAGTGTCACTATCTTGCACAGTTCAAACTTATTCATTTTTAGCTTATTATATGTATCTACTAGAAAATTCTCCTTTCTCAAATGAACCATCAATTCATCTCTAATCTGAAATTCCTTATACCTCCTTTTCACATCTGACTTATCCTTGTACTATGTATTCATCTTGATAATGTGTTTCCTCACCTCTTCATGGATATTCTTCAAATGTTCATTAAATTTTTTTGCTTCAACACTACTTATTTCTCCTTTATCCAACAACCTCAGTTCATAAGAATTTCTAGAACTACTCTCATATACAATTTGGAATGGAAATTTACCAATGCTCTTGTTAACATAATTATTATATGTAAATTCTTCCTATGGTAAAATCAGATCCCATGTTGTTGGCTTATCTCCAACCAAGCATCCAAAAAATCTCCCAAAATCCTATTTACCACCTCTATTTTTCCATTAGTCTATGGATGATGTGATGATTTAAATTGAAAATCAATCTTGAATATCTTCCATAGTATACACTATAAATACCCAGCAAATTTAGTATCTGAAGATTTCAAACTATACTCTTTTGAAGACCATGTGTTCTCACCACTTCCTTGAAAATGAACTCTACCACATGAATAATATCACTAATATTTTTGTAGGGAATGAAATGTGCCATCTTTGAAAACTGATCAACTACCACAACAATATAATCATGTCCTCATTGAGTCCTTGGTAATCCAATGACAAAATCCATGCTAACATTGTCCCACAACTTCTTCGGGATAGATAATGGTTGATACAACCCTGTATTCTTCTTCACTCTTTTTTCCATCCAACATAATCTAAAACTTTGTACAAAATTCTTCGTATCTTGCTGCAACTATGGCTAATAATAATTCTTAGCAACCAAATCAATGGTGTTATCTCTCCCAAAATGTCCAACCAATCCTCCACTATGCTTCTCCTTGATGGGAATCCCTCTCATTTAACTTGTGAGAATGCACAACTAACTTCCTTTGAACATCATACCATCTTGGATTATGAAATCAAACCACTTTTTCATATCAAGTGTAATAGGTTCTATACAAGTGTCCCAAGCTTTTCAAAAATTAGAATCCTTACGATCAAAATTATTGTGTTTATTAAACCCAACCACCTCAATCTGCATATTTGCCAACAAAATTTGTCTTCTACTAAGAGCATCTACAACTCTATTAGACTTCCCACTCCCATGTTTAAAATCAGATTTATAACTTTGAAAAAGCTCAACCCACTTGAAATGCTTTTGGTTTAAAATTTCCCTTGACTATTCAAATGTTGCAAAGCTTGATGATCAGTATACAAAAAAAAATCCTTACAAAGAAGATAGTGTCTCCACTTCTTTAATGCATGAACTATAGCATAAAATTTCTAATCATAAACAAAATATTTTCTTTTTGCATCATTCTACTTCTCACTAAAATAAGCAACAAGTCTACCTCCTTGGCTAAAAACAAATCCTATTGTAGTACCACTAGCAATAGAATCTACTTGAAACACCTTGTTAAAATCTAGAAGTGCTAAAATAGTCCACTCTGTAACTTTTTTTTTCAAGAGATAAAAGCTATTATCTTCTCCTATAGTCCACTTAAACTATTTTGTATCCTCCCTCATTATTTTGTTCAAGGGTCCAAAAATATTGCTAAAATATCTTATAATTTTTTTGTATAAACTAGCTAGTCCATGAAAATATCTTACCTCAGTAGCACTCTTTGGATTAGGCCATTGATGGATAGCCTTCACTTTCTCCTAGCCCATTTTCAAACCTTTTACTAAGAATACAAATCCTAGGCCAACTCCTTCTTCACAAAACTACACTTCTTCAAGTTTATTATGAACTTTTCTTCCCTCAACTTATCAAATAACTTTCAAATATGCATCAAATGCTCATCCAACACCTTAATAGACATCAAAACATCATCTAGGTAAACAAAGAAAAACTTACCTAGAAACCCCTTTAGTACCACATTCATGAGCTGCATGGAAGTATTTAGTGCATTGTTTAGCCCAAAAGGCATGACTAACCACTTGTAAAGTCCTTTCATTGTGTTGAAAGTAGTCTTCTACTCATCACATTCTTTGATTCCAAACTGATGGTATTGTTGGAATTATAGATGGAGTAACTAAGAGGGGGGGTGAATCAGTTACCAAAAAAATAAATCCACTGATCTTTAAGCATTCACAATTATTAACATGTATGCAAAAGTAAACAATATGAACACAAGAGACACTAGATTTTAACATGGAAACCCAATATGGGAAAAACCACCAAGTAACTAGCTACCAATTTTCACTCTTCTGAAGTGAGCCTTGTTAGGAGCCAACCTTATTAAAGGTTACTAAAAACATTGTTAGATGTGAACCTGTTAGAGGATCTAATCACCCTACTAGGAGTGGTCTTGCTAGAAAACTTTAGAACAATTCAATAGAATTGTCCACCTTGTTAGAGGATTTATAAAATGGCTATTACACTAACTCTATTAAGAGATTTAGGAATTACTGCTACAATAGTGAGAAAGTAATAATAACTAACTTGAATGAGATGCAATTGAAATTTACTGATAGGGATCTCTATTTTGCTTCACTAGATCCTCTCTGATTGAATACAACTTTGTTGCTCCTCAAGGATATCTAATCCTTCTTCAAAATTCACTTATACTTCCTCTTTATGATCAACACACTTGCATACTCAGTCATTCATACACCCATTCATTCATACTTTAGAATTCACAACTTGACCTTTTATTTATACATTACAAATTATCAAGTTAGCTCAATTACAAGTTACATTTACCAATAAACTATACATCAGTTGGCTACAAACATTACCTTAAACAAATAAACTTTATTTTCCAAAATAATGAAATCCTTCATTGGCTGACCCTACTCGGTAAACATTGCTCCAAAAATGATTTCTAGTGTTAAATAGGTGAAGCTCTATAAACACTAAAAAATTTGCAAAATCCTTTGGAGACCAAGTGAACTCGATAAGAACTAACTTTCCTTTCCTGACCTAGTGAGCTCAGTAGAAACTAATTTCTGCCATAGAAGTTTTCAGTGCTAGAGTGAGCTCGGTAGAAATTGTCTTCATAGTGTAACTTCCAAAAATACTCGGTAGACTTTAGAATTCACTTTGCTAACCTTCTGAGCTTTGTAGAATCTATCTTTTACCTTGCTGACTAATTGATCATGGTAGACTCTGACTAATAATTGATATGAAATGTGTGTAACATCAAAGACAACACACAATTGAACAATTGTATCCAATAGGCATCCACTCTTTAGATCTATCTTTGTGAAACACACAACTCCACTCAAAAAATCCATAATATCATCCATCCTTAGTAATGGAAATCTATACTTGGTTGTGATCTTGTTGATAGTGCAAGAATATGTGCACATCCTTCATTGTCCATTCTTCTTTAGTGCCAATATTGTTGGTAAAACACATGGAATCAAACTCTCTCAAAATCAATCTCTTCTGCAACAACTCATGCACTTGTTTGTTCAACTCCTCACTTTTTTTGTTGTCATTTTGTGCACTACCTTGTTTAGAAAACTGGCTCCTAGAATCAAGTCCATCTAGTGATGAATCTTCCTTACTAGTGGTAATCCATGAAGCAAATTATCAGATACAATATCTAGAAATTCTGCCAACAAATATGTAACTTCTGAAGGTTCCTCTTCTACTTCTTCTTTGCCATGTTTTGGAATTATAGAAAACACATATGCTCATGCTTCATAGCTTAGAGAAACTAATTTCAATCAACAAAACACATTCTTGTAGCACAACATACATTTTCTTCTTTCTCCTTCAATGACTTCAACTTATGTTTCACTCCATCCTTTATCAAAGTGTATGTATTTTCTCACCCATCATATACATTATGCTTATCAAACTACCATAGTCTACCCAACAACATATGACATATGTCCATAGGTATGATATCACACATCACCTCATCTTGTTAGCTTTAAATCTTGAAATTTCTTGAGCATTACTTGCTAACCATGACCTTGTGGTCATCTTACACCCAAGAAATACGGTATAGATGCAGATGTTTCTACCTCTTGAGATATAATTTTGTGACCCTATTTTCTAACTCTAGACTATCAACACTTCTACCATCAATGATCAAATAACAACACTTATCTTTACATTTGCACCTAGTGTGAAACAAACTCCTCTTTTGATTAGGTTCACTCTCTCCACTCAGCAAGGTTCTCCTATTAACTAGGAGTTATCCTCTTTATACATCTTTAGAATGGGATAATTTTGCATCTTCATCAACATGCACAACTCTAGTCTAGCATTTATTTCTCTACTCCATCCTTCCTTGGTGCTAGGAATACTCAAATGCTATATGTCCTTCTTCTTTGTAGTGAAAACATTTCCCAAAGAAGCCTCCTCTTCTAGATCTTGGTCCTCTTCCTCTTCCTCTTCGATCTCTATTTTTATCCATGGAAATGAATAGAATTTCTTCCCTTCCATTTTTGAATGTTATTGCTCACCTCATGCTTGTTCTTTTGATAATCATTTTGGCCTTCAGAAGACCATCTTCCAAATCTTCCATTATGACCTCTACCACTATTTTTTTTATCAAACATCCTACTTAGCTTCTCCTCTACTCTTAGAGAAAATTGGTACAAGTCCTCAATACTAGTAACTCAAACTAGACTCATCTCTTCTTTAATTCTTGGCCTTAACCCATTAAGATAAGGTGCAACTTCCTCCTTATTAGCTTCTATGTGACTAGTTCTGATGAAAAATTGATAGAACTTCTCACTATACCCTTGAATAGATCTTCCCACACCCTTTCATTTTATTTAGTAGATCGAGCTCATAATCCATGAGAATAAATTGTCACTTCATTTTATCTATCATTTGATCCCATCTAGTTATTTTGTCCTTTCCTCTTCTATTTTGCTCCAACTGAAATTCTTACCACCAGATATTTCACTATCCCTTTAGTTTTGCCTTCACAAACTTGACCCTATTAGGATCCTCAATATCTTCATACTCAAAGTATTCCTCCAATTCATTTATTAGGCTTGGATTAGTGCAAGTACCCATCCATTCAGTTTTGAGGCCTCATGTGGGCACATTTAGGACTCTAACGATGAACCTTAAGGTTTTATACCAAAATTGTAGACCAAAACTCTATAGTAAATCCATGACTACTCATGATATGGAACTAAATCTCAACTAGTAGGCTAATATATCCAAGATGAATATCCAACTCTAAAACTAGGTCATTCCAAGCTCACACGATTGACTTACTAAGTACCAAGCCTCTGCAGAAAAAAAACTTTGCATTAAGAATACTCTTATTCAAACAACTAAAATGAAATATTTTTGGTTGATGCAAGATTTCTCTTACACCCAAGATGTTCCTGCATCAAATTGAATTTGAGTATTTCTATCTAAAATTTTTCTTTTCAAACATATATGATCTAGATAAATTCATTCTAGCTAAGTTATATATGTTCTCACACCTTTCCAATTGCAAATATTGATTAAATGCATGTTTTATATTAGCTTGTGTCCAATTACTAAAGAAAAAATGTTATTTTAGAAAATTGATGTTTTAATAAATCTTACACTTTTTAATGATATTTTTGTAATAACATATAAACACTAATTTACAGAGGTCAGAGTTAAGAATATTCTCATATGGAGTTTATGGTTCTTTACTTAGATATAGTATATTGCAATTAAAAAATAATAAAAGTACGTATTTTAACACCTAAGAAGATGTGTATTTTGGGAAAGAAAAAATAGTAAATCTTATCAATTTTGTTTTTGTTTTATATATATAAAAAATATGACATTATGAGAGAGTCCTCTTCTAAGATGTATAATTCTTCTTTTGGCTAGAATATATTTATTTTGAAAAATGTTTTGGGAGATGAAAACTATTGATTTCATGTTAGTTGAAATTTGAATTGTTAACAAGAGAAAATATATGTAAAAAGACAATTTTTACTTTTTATGGATCTAGCTATATCGGTCATCTATAATATAATCTAAGATCAAAGGGAATTTTTTAAATTTCCATATAGTTCTATGGTGGGAATTAGACCCCTCATTTTTATTATTTTTCAACAACTTAAAAATTATGCCTAAAATTTAGGAAAATATATCAATTCTTATAACAAATAATTATTAAAAATAATAATCTTTAACCTTGTCCATCTCTACATATTTCATTAGTTTACTTCATTTTCAAATTACGAATTATTTAATATAAATTTTATGTCAATGAAGTTGAATAGTTATACTTTTGTTGGCCTTTTCCTTTATAAAAGGGTGACACATGTTTGTGCTTTTACCTTGGTAGACTTTACTTTCTAACAATTGGTGTCAGAGCTTCAAGTCCTTGAGAAGAAATTTTACAAGCATAAGGGGATCCATGGCTACATTTAAAATAAAATGTTTGAAATTTGATGGAGTTAACTATGACAATTGGAAGGATAAGATGAAGAATCACTTTCTATACATGAAAGTAGATTACTAGTTGATTACAAAAAAAATTAATGTTGTGATTGAGGAGAGATATTTAGCAAGTTGTACACAAGATGACAAATATCTATCACGTACAATATGTTTTCTAGAGAAGCACTATTATCTTCTCTTCCTAAGGTAGAGAATGTTGAGGTAAAAGGTTTATAACTTCCACATGAAATTTGAAGAATATTTTGGGTAGTGCTAAGATAATGTAAGATTAATTGATTAGAACATAGTTTGGTTTAATTGGTGAGATTAATATAAGAATCAAGAATTCTATAGGAATTGTAATTAAATACATGAAGTAATGTCAAAGATATTGAAATATTTGACCCTTGAGTATGCACACAAAGATGAGAACATTGAAGAGATTATCTCCATGAAACCAAATTTTATAAAAGATACATTACTTGGGAAGTTATAAGCATTTAAACAATCTTTGAAGTAGAATCAAGGAGTGACAAGGACAAAAACAACTTCTAGTGTACATACAGACATAGCTAAAATTACAAGGGGTGCAAGCAATAATGGACATAATGTTGGCTATTGGGAAACTAAACAAGAAGGAGACAAAAATGTTGGACTTTCATTTTTTATAACGAGAGAATGTAAAGATAGAAAATAATTTTCTTATTGGTCTTGTATAGATTTTGGTTACTTTTCATATGAATGTCCTAAGTGATTAAAGAAGATCTAGAAAGCCTTATAAGTCAAAGTGTATAAAAATATTGCTTCTTTGTTTTTGATTAAGAAAAATAGGTTTTACATGGACCTAAAACTCAAAAGTTATACAGCATTAAAATTAAGACATTAAAGTTCAGCAAACACGAAACATCAACAAACAACCAAAAAGAAACAAAAGGCCAAAGGCTAGGAGGAAAAAGCCAATAACCAGTATGACAAGGAAAACCAAATCTAATGGTTCTCCTTATCCAAATCCTATAGAGTTTCTGCAGCTTCATTATCCTTCTGGTTGTCCACTCCTTCCTAGTTCATGTTTTGGGCTTCCTCCTAGTCCAAGTGATCCACATGGTCCCTAGTAGCATTTAGATCGACCTCTTCCTTCCCAATATTATCGTTGGTTAGCTCCCCCATGTTCCCATCAATGCCAACTCTCATAAGAGTATCCCCCAGGTTGACAATGTTCTCGTTCAAAGTGTGCAGAGTGTCCACAATTTGGTTAGTTAGAATTTGGATGATGTCGTCTAACCTCTAGATTTTCTGTTCAACCAGGGAAAATTTATCATCTTGATCATTTTTGGAGACCTAGCTACTGTAGTAATTTTGGCTATCATCCTGGTCATTCATCATTTCAGTGCTCTCCTAGACTCTGCGAGGGCTCTGGCTGCAGTCTTGGATATTCTTTTCCTTAAGAGCCTCAATTTTTTGAAACAACCATTTGATAGATTAGAAGTTATCTATCAAGCCATTCTTTGTGTTGTTCAAAAGGTTCAAGCTAGATTCCCATGTGTTATCAGACAAGACTAGCAGAGCGAGGTCGATAAGCTCATCATAATGTGTTCTGCCATTGAGGTCCTCCATCACCTGGATATTCATTGGCTCTCTGACAATTCCCAACCTAGCAGTATCCATGTAAAAATTCCTCCAAGCCCTCCTCCTATCCTTTCTTATCACCTCCCCACTTTTTCCCATAGTCTTCTCCTTAGGTAGGGAAGAGGGTGAGATAGGACCAAGGGTCTCAGAGGTCAGGGCGATAAGGTCTTCCTAAAGTAGGGCTTGGTCCACTTTTCTTTTTTTGGGGTTATTCGGGGGAGCATCAAGGGTATCGAGGGTAACTTCCTCCTTGTCTCTCTCCCACCCCTTTTCCTCATCCTTCATAGTGTCCTTCCCCTTCACCTTGTCCTCATCCTTAGACTTAGTCTCAGTCTCCTCTTCATCTTCATTTTCTTCTTTCTCCTCCTAGGGCTTAGGCTTGGGAAGAATGGGTGGGTAAGACCTCTAGGGCTCTTTTTTCTAGGAAAGTGGGGGTTTTAGGTAGCAGAGATGGCTTTGGTGGAGTGATCCCCATCCTCAGATTTAACAACTTGAACATCCTTAGAGTTTGAACTAGCAGTGTCCTCCGAAGCATTACCCCAATCACCGAGGGATTTTTCCCTGGTTTGAGCTTTAAAAAACTCATAAACCAAGAGGAGAAGGCCTTCATGAAGGGTAAGATTAGTGATGGATTTTCTCTTGAAACCCTCACTATTCTTAGACATGGAGGTGAAAAGAAAGAAAGGAAAGGAAAATTTAACAACATGCCTAAAGTGGTTTAGCAACACAAAATGGTGCATTCTTATCCTATCGAACTTGGAGTTAAGAGTGATATACTCAATGAGAATCCTAAGAACATACCTCCATAATTTTTTGATGGATTCCATCTCTTAGTAAGTGTTGATCTTGATGAGTTTGTTCTTCTCAGCATCATCCTTGACAAATTTTCTAACAGCATTGGCAGACATCTTTTGATCCCTAAAGAAGTTTATGCAAACTTGAGGGATTTATGTCACCTCCACAATCAAGCGCTCAGTGATTTTTTGGGTGGCACGATCAATTTTGACTTTCCCATTGTTCCATGTTTCCACCATCCCCTTGGTAACCCCAGCATCAAAGTCATGAATCTTCTCCATGAACCTAGTTATTCCCCCTTTTTTGAGCTTGTGCCAAACCTTCTCCTTCCCCTTCCACTACTCCATTTCACCCCAAGGCTCTCTTCCAATCCTTTCCCCAACCATGATAGACTTTGACTTTGTAAACCCTATTGCTCTAGTAGAAATTCTGAGCTCATATTGCTTCAATGTTGATGAGGATGGTGAAGTCAATTTTAAGATGGTAAATTTTTGAGAAAGTAATGATGAAGATGATGAACTTGGATTGGTTTCTATTAAAGAAAAAATTCCTAAGTGTAAGAATTTTTCTTAGGGAAAAATTCACCCAAGATCAAGGAACTCAAACTCAAGCACAATAGTAGACCAACAAGGTATGATCAGAATAATATCATCCATAATTGATTTATTGTTATTCAATTCAATGTAAAAGTACACTAGGAGTGCCTATATTTAATGGCCTCTAGAATGCTTCTAGAATGTATAGGAATCAACAACATGATAATTCATACAACTAGGCACATGTCCACTAGATATGGGTTATCCTCCATTAAGCACAATAGTAGGTGCAATGATGAGAGGATAAGCCTAAAAAGGTGTAGCACACAAAATAATGTTGTAGACACCATTTGCTAAAATAGAAGTGTGTATAACTATGTTGTGTACATGACAACTTAGTTAATTATGCAAACTCCAGTGTTGTAGACACCATGTGCTGAATTAGAGTTGCTTATTACTGTGTTGTCAATATGACAACTCATAAAAGTACACAAACTCCTAAGTGTCTCATCAAATAAATATTAAAATAATGCAATATAATATAATAGTGCATTAACCTGAGTAAACTTAAGTAAAGAGTAAATTGTTAATACATATTTACACCAACACCTCCCCTTAAGTGCAACTTAGGGGAATGCACTTAAGCTTACAAAAGCTAGGATGTAATGCATAATGGGTCCCAACTACTAGGCCAAGTTAGTTACCAGCATACATAATGAAATGTAATCTCTCATAAAGTAGAGAAAGAGGGAAAACCTCATGGGAAAAACCCTCCCCCAAAAAGAGAGATGTAAAGATAAGATGCATGCATCGATGGAGTAATCAACACCCCCCCCCTCCCCCCCCCCCCCCCCCTTACAACATACATCAAGTATATATAATAAAGAGAAGTAGATGGACAAAACCCCTTAAGAGGAAAAAGGCCCTCCCATAAAAGAGAAGAAGGAGACAAGAAAGTCCCCACCCCAAATTTATTGTGCCAATCAATGAGAAATGCTCCAAGGTAGAAGCTGACCCATGACTGTTGAATAATGTTCCTCCTCTTTGGAGGAAACAATGGAAAAGGTACAGGTCAGATGATTCCACTATGTTTGGAAAAAATTTTGATGATGAAAGGTGTCTTTGAAACTTGCTCAACTATCCCTATGTCAATATGGATGATCTCCCTTCCAATACTACTGAGAAGAAGTACAGATCAAGAAAGGATGTATGTAGAACCTATTACAAAGAACAATCTATCTCCTCAAATAATAAAAAGACCTCTTGCAACATTTGTACATAAGCATCCACAATTTCATCAACTTGGTAAGACTAGTCATGTAGAGAATGAACATGAGGGTTAGAGTGAGCCCTTGCAACAACTAGAGAATGATCTTCCTTATCAAAGAGAAGTATTATATCATCAAAGATGTCTCCCAAATCTACAATGTGTGACTCCATGAAAAAACCTAAAATATTTGTCAAGAAGTCATCCACTGATGCTAAAGCTAGAAAACTAGGTGTACCCTACTATGCTAGATCTATCATTATGGCAATGGATGAAGGGTTTGCCTCAACAAAGAGAAGATGAACATCATCATTGATGTCTCCCACATCTTCAATGTTAGACTCCATGAACATACCTACAATATCTAGTATGAAGTCATCCCATGAAGTTGAATTAGGAAAACATGGAGTTTCCTATTATATTGAATCCAAAGAATCTATGGCTAGAATTGGATTAAGAGTATCAATAGGAGCATTTGGATGTGTGATCTCATCTGGAGAGGATGTAGCTACAATTGGAGGTAAAAGATCTTTTGGGAATGGAGGAATGTGTTGATCTCCATACAACTCCCAAAGATGAATCCAAAAAAAACATATGGATTAGTTGATTTAATGTCTTCAAGGGAATCCACAACCTCCATATCCATAAAGAGAAAGAGTTTACAAAAAATGAGGGAAAAAGGGTTAACATCATAGGAAAGTACTTTCACACATGGTAGTGCATTATGCTAACTAAGATATGTGATAACCAATTGACTCCATTCCTGATAGTTGTTTAGTGTTAAGATAATTAAATCTTCCTCTTCCATGATGGACTAATCAACGAAACCCCCAAAATGCAAGAAAAATGATTCAACCTCCCGTAATGTAAGATTTGGTGCTTTAGACATAGTGCATGTACAAGAGGCCACTTGTCAAAATGTACAAAATGGACTTATGATTTTTCTAGGTACAATTGCCTTTTGAGGCTAAAATCTAACAACAAGCATTGTAGCTTGGATGTACAACAAGTTTGAACAGTAATCAAAGCAATATAATGTAGAAAAGACCCTAAGTTTGAAAGTGATATTTTTGTCCATGCAATCCTATAATCTGATTCGAGAACTAGAAAGTAAACAAGAAATAATGCACTTTCAAAAAAAATGAAACCTAAAAATTTGTCCAGATGAGCCTGTACGAAGCATTTCAAGTTGCAAAATGCAAGATTGGATAGGCACAGTAGCCAAAAATGCAATTTCTAACAAATTTGTCCACAAAAACTAGAAAAGAACAACATTACTAAAAGGTCCAAGAAATTCTACCCAAACTAAAAAAATATCACCTAATTTGGAGTACAGATAACTGAGTTATGGCCTTCCAAAGTTGGATTGTCAAATCAAAACTGAATCTAGAGAGGGGTCTGGGTAGAAAACTACTATATTAAATTTGATGATCAAATGGTCATCACAGTAGTCCAAAAATGCTTAGGAATGATGGTCAGATGATTGTCAAATTTGATACCCTAAAATGCTGATGCCAGCAAAAAAAGGCCACCTGGATGATGTGACAAATGGGATTAGTGTACAACTATCTAACTGGATAGTATCATACTATATGGAACATACAATTTGTATGGATGGTGCTAGCTAGAAAAGTATGATTGCTTATGTCACTATGTATGGAGTAGACATGTGGACATACAAATGTGGTCTAGTTGGCAGCTGACATGGCTAAGTCACTAATGGCATGTTGGTAGTATGGTATTTGCGTTCTAGCTAATGTGGCCCTGCATCTCGCTCTATTGTCGTACTGACCTAGCATGTGAGGGTAGACACGTAGCTTCATTGATGTGTCCTTTGTAGATGTGATAAGTCCACATGTCACTACATGGTTGCTGAGTCAGCTTGACTAAGCACGGACTATAGTCTACCTTGTTGGCTCCACATGGCCCATCTATCTTAGCACCAACACCAGAATAACCAAGCAGTGTCGACAATTTTTTTATGGTGGCTAGAAAGTAGAAGAATGCTAGTGGTTGTGAAGAATTTGGTGATGCTAGAAATGATGCTATCACTCAGGGTCCTTTTATGGTAAGATTTTCCAAATTTAGTCCCACATTGAGTGGGGAAACACCCTCAGGTTGTATAAAAAGAAATTTCTACAAGAGTTAAACCAAAATGTCACCAGTGTTGGGGTTGTCACTAGTTGTTGGTCTGTGCAGTTGGTGATCTTAGGCGCAAATTGAGTGGTCTACTTTACTGTAAGGTGTATGCCATTTGACTGGTGGAAAGTTTGCTAGATTGTTCAGGGGGTCCACTGTACTATAGTAAATGTCTGCCAAAATACCTATAGGGGCTAGTGTTTCATAGCCTAGTTCCTGCAAAAGAATTTTTCTACAGAGCCAACTAGTCAATTTTTTTTGAAAATATGTAGAGAAAAAATAAAAAGACTAATCTAAATCAAATGAAATTGTAGATCTAAATAACAATGATACCAAACTTGCAAATTGGGCCTTCAAGTTCTAGTTTGCAAAAACAATTTTCCTTAAAATTGACTTTGGCCTAGGGTAGGAAAATTTATAGCCAATTTTCACCGAATCAACATTCTAGACGCAATGGTGAGGTCTGTTCTGGCTCTAGACACTCCCAATGACTACAATACTCAAGTTCTAGGCTAAGTTGTTGAAACAACAAGATGGTCTTGTATGGTTATGTGAAGAGAAATTCTCCAAGCTCTAATACCATGTAAGAATTTTCCTTAGGGAAAAATTCAACCAAGATCAAGGAACTCAAATACAAGCACAACAATAGACCAACAAGGTATGATCTATATAACAATATCCACAATTGATTTATTGCTATTCAATTCAATGTAAAAGTAAACTAGGAGTGTCTATATTTAAAAGCCTCTAGAATGCTTCTAGAATGCATAAGAATTAGCAAAATGATAAGTCATACAACCAAGCACATATCCCCTAGATATGGGTTATCCTCCATTAAGCACATGAGGAAGTGCGATCATGAGAGGATAAGCCTACAAAGGTGTATTATGAAAAAAAATGTTGTCGACACCATGTGCTAAAATAGGAGTGCATATAACTATGTTGTCTAAATGACAACTCAGTTAATTATGCAAACTCTAGTATAGTAGACAACTCATAAAAGTATGCAAACTCCTAGGTGTCTCACCAAATAAATAATAAAATAATGCAATATAATTAAATAATGCATTAACCTAAGTAAACATAAGTAAAGTGTAAATAGTAAATATATATTTACACCAACATTAAGAAGGAAGAAGTAATAGAAAAATTTATTTAGTATCAAATATTGAAAAAAAGAAATTTCATTGGATTATAGATAGTTGTTATTGTAATCATATGACTGGAGATATGAATAATTTTTTTGAGTTTAAAATTTATGATAGAGGAGTAGTTAGAGTTGAAAATAATGCACCATGGAAAATTAAGGGAAAAAGATCTATTACAGTTGATGGAAAAACTAACATTGAAGATGTTTACTTTGTTGATAGTTTGAAAAATAATCTTTTGAGTGCCAAAGAACTTGTAAATAAGTGATATATGTTACAATCCACTGAGAGGACTTACATTATCTAAGGTAAGGATGATAAGGTGATTGGTACAAGCAAAATATCAAGAGGTAATATTTTTTAGCTAAATCCTAATAATATGACATGCATGGTTGCAAAGGTTGATAATAGTTGGTTATGGAATAAGAGATCTTTTCATATTAACTTTGATAACATTGTGAAGATTAGTAATACACATGCAATTAGATAATTTCCTAAGATTGTGAAGCCTTCTAACATGGTTCATAATGAATGTGTGATGGCACATAAATAGAAGAGTTCATTTTCAAAAAAATAAATTCAACCACAACAAAGTTGGAAATTGTACATACATATTTGAGTGTTCCTACAAGAACAAAATCATTTCATGGTGAAAGGTACTTTATGCTTCTTATTGATGATTTTGCAACAATGATATGGGTATAATTTCTTAAAGATAAATCTAAATCTTTTGAGAAAATCAAGATATTTAAGAGGAGAGTAGAGAATGAACATAGATTGAACATAAAATGTTTGAGATTGGATAGAAGAGGAGAATTTATCTCAAATGAATTTAACATATTTTATGAGGATAATGGAATAAAGCTCGACAACTTTCAACCCCTATGACACCACAATAGAATGTGATAGTAGAAAGGATAAATAGATCAATATGTAAACCATCTAGATCAATGATATTTGAGAATATGTATCACATATTTTTTTGGAGAGAAGTAGTGAACATTCTAGTATACATAATGAATAAGACACATTATGAAATTTTGTTTGGATATACACCTACTATGAAATACTTCAAAATATTTGGAAGTAACTGTAATATAAAAAGGGATAATGATATTGGAAAGTTTGATTCTAGAAGTGGTGAAAGTATGTTCCTTGGATATTCATTTAAGAGTAATGCATATCTATGTTTTAATCAGAGATTAAAGACTATTCATATTGAGAGTGATAGTGTGAATGTTGATGAAAATTTGAGAACTTAGGAAAGAATTTTTGATTAAGATTTAAGTGAAGATACTTTTAGCCCTCTGTTAACTAGAGGTTTGAGAAAATCCCCCATCAGTCAGGGGGTTTCAAGTGAAAACCTCAATCGGTTAGGAGGCTTTAAGTGAACCCCCTTTCTAGCTAGGGGCCTTCACTCGAAGCCCCATGGCTACCCAAGGTGCTTCACTTGAAGCCCCTTGGTTGTGCTCTTGGATTATAAAGATGGTTTTTGCAATAGGTTTTGGTGGCATATTGGTAGTATTAATGGGCTTCAAGTGAATCCTATTAGGCTTCAAATAACGCCCTTAGGGATTTGTGTGAAACCCAATGCTTTGGATGAAGCACTTATGAGACAACATGAAATCCATGTGGAGGATTTGTATAGAGCATTTGATTCACCAAAACTCCCTTAAAATAATAAAGTTTCACTTTTCATCCACTTTTTTGATGACACTAATCAAAGGAGTAACAACCATAAATTTGAGCAAGAATTATTTTATGAAATTACCCCTAATTTAAAAACTAAATCACAAAGGTAAGAATAGCTCAAGAAGAAACTAGTGAAGAAGTAAGAGTAGAAATTAAAATTGAGCATCAAATTTCTAATCATAAACAAAATATTTTCTTTTGGCACCACTCTACTTCTCAATAAAATAAGCAGCAAGTCTACCTTATTGGACGAAAATAACTCCTATTATAGTACCACTAGCAAAATAATCTACTTGAAACACCTTGTTAAAATCTAGAAGTGCTAAAATAGTTGACTCTATAGCTCTTTGTTTCAGTAGATCAAAACTATTATCTTCTCCTATAGTCCACTTAAACTATTTCCTATACCCCCTCATTGTATTAGCCAAGGGTCCAAAAATATTGCTAAAATATCTTATAAACTTTTTGCATAAACTAGGTAGTTCGTGAAAATATCCTACCTTAGTAGCACTCTTTGGATTAGGCCATTGAAGGATAGCCTTCACTCTCTCTATCCATTTTCAAACGTTTTACTGAGAATAAAAATCCTAGGTACACCAACACCTTCACAAAACTACAGTTCTTTAAGTTTATTAGAAACTTTTCTTCCCTCAACTTATAAAACACCTTTCAAATATGCATCAAATGCTCATCCAACACCTTAATAGAGATCAAAACATCATCTAGGTAAACAAAGACAAACTTATGTAGAAACCCCTTTAGTACCACATTCATGAGTTGCATGGAAGTGTTTAATGCATTGGTTAGACTAGAAGGCATGACTAACCTCTCATAAATTCCTTCCACTATCTTGAAAGTGGTCTTCCACTCCTTCCCTTCTTTGATGCAAAACTGATGGTATCCACTCTTTAGATCTATCTTTGTGAAATACATAGCTCCATTTAAATAATCCATAATATCATCCATCCATAGTAATGGAAATCTATACTTGGTTGTGATCTTGTTGATATCACAAGAATTTGTGCACATCCTTCATTGTCCATTCTTCTTTAGTGCCAATACTACTAGTACAACACATGGAATCAAAAATTCTCAAATCTATCTCTTCTACAACAACTCATGCACTTGTTTGTTCAACTACTCACTTTTTACTAGTTTGATTCTATGCACCACCTTATTAGGAAAAGTACCTCCTAGAATCAAGTCCATCTAGTGATGAATCTTCCTTACTGGTGGTAATCCATGAAGCACATTATCATATATAATATCTATAAATTCTTACAAAAAATATGCAACTTCTATAGGTTCCTCTTCTACTTTTGCTTTTCCATCTTTTGGAATTATAGAAAACACATATGCTCATGCTTCATACCTTAGAGAAACTACTTTCCATCAACAAAACACATTCTTGTAGCACAACATAAATTTTCTTCTTTCTCCTTCAATGGCTTCAACTTATGTTTCACTCCATCCTTTTTCAAAGTGTAGGTATTTTATTGCCCATCATATACATCATGCCTATCAAACTGCCATGGCCTACCCAACAACATATGGCATAAGTCCATAGGTATGAATCGCACATCACCTCATTTAGGCTACTTCAAATCTTGAACTTCATTGAGCATTACTCACTGACCATGACCTTGTGGTCATCTTGCACCCAAGCAATATAGTATGGATGTAGATGTTTCTACCTCTTGAGATTTAACTTTGTGACCCTCTTTTCTAACTCTAGATTGTCAATACTTCTACCATCAATGATCAAATCACAACACTTATCTTCACATTTACATGTAGTGCAAAAGAAATTCCTCTTTTGATTAGGTTCACTCTCTTCACTCAGCAAGGTTCTCCTATTAACTAGGACTTCTTGTCTTTATACATCTTCAGAATGGGATAATTTGGCATCTTCATCAACATGCACAACTCTAGTCTAGCCTTTTTTTCTCCAGTTTGTCCATCCTTGGTGCTAGGAACACTCAAATGCTTTATGTCCTTCTTCTTCACAGTGAAAACATTTCCCACAGAAGCCTCATCTTCCAAATCTTGGTCCTTTTCTTCTTCCTCTTTGATCTTTATTTTTTTAATCATAGAAATGAATAGAATTTCTTCCCTTCTAGTTTTGAATTCTACTACTTACCTCATGCTTGTTCTTTTGATAATCATTCTGGCCTTCATAAGACCATCTGCTATATCTTTCACCATGACCTCTACCAGTATTGGTGTTATCAAACATCTTTCTTAGCTTCTCCTCTACTCTTATGGATAATTTTTACACCTCCTCATTACTAGTCATTGGAACTAGACTCATCTCCTCTTTAATTCTTGGCCTTAACCAATTAAGATAATGTGCAACATTCTCCTTATCAACTTTTACATGACTAGTTTTGATGAGAAATTGAGAGAACTCCTCAGTATACCCTTGAAAAGATCTTAATACAGCCTTGCATTTTATTTAGTAGATCAAGCTCGTAATCCATGGGAATAAACTATCACTTCATTTTAGCTATCAATCGATCCCATCTAGTTATTTTGTCCTTTCCTCTTCTATTTCACTCCAACTAAAACTCTTGCCACCGGATCTTTCAATGTCCCTTTGGTTTTGCCTTTGGAAACTTGATCCTATCAGGATCCTCAATATATTCATACTCAAAGTATTTTTCCATTTCATTGATTAGACTTAGATCAGTGCAAGTGCTCATCCATCGAGTTTTTAGGCCTCATTTGGGCACATTTAGGTCTCTAAAAATGAGCCTTAAGATTTTATACCAAAATTGTACAACAAAACTCTATAGTAAATCCACGAATACTCATGATATGGCCCTGAACCTCAATTGGAAGGCTAATATATCCAATATAAATATCCAACTATGAAATTAGGACATTCTAAGCTCACATGACTAACTTACTAAGTAGAAAGCTTAGAATTTCTCTTTAATTTTCAAATGATTGAAATGAAATATTTTCAGTTGATGTAAGATTTCTCTTACACCCAAGATGTTCCTACATTAGACTAAATTTGAGTATTTGTATGTAAAAATCATTTTTTCAAACATATATGATTTAGATAAATTCATTCTAGCTGAGTTATATATGTTCTCACACTTTTCCAATTGGAAATGTCAATTAAATGCATGTTTTATACTAGTTTGTGCCCAATTACTAAAGAAATTAAATTATTTTAGAAAATTGATTTTTAATAACTCTTACTATATTTAATGATATTTTTGTAATAACATATAAACACCAATTTATAGAGGTGAAAGTTAAGAATATTCTCACATAGAATTTATAATGCTTTAGTTAGATATAGTATATTGCAATTACAAAATAATACAAGTATGCATTTTAACACCTGAGAAGATGTGTATTTTGGGAAAGAAAAAAATAGTAAATCTTATCAAATTTTTATAATTTTTTTTTAATAAATATGACATTATGATAGAGTCGTCTTCTGAGATGTATAATGCTTATTTTGGCTAGAATATATTTATTTTGAAAAATGTGGTGGAAGATGAAAACTATTGATTTTAGGTTAGTTGAAATTCAAATTGTTGAAAAGAGAAAATATAGGTAAAAGGATAATTTTTACTTTTGATGGATTTAACTATATCTGTCATCTATAATATAATCTAAGATCAAAGGGAAAAAATTTTATTTCCATATAGTTTTATGGTGGGAACTAGACCCTTAATTTTTATTTCTTTTTAGCAACTTAAAAATTATGTCTAAAATTTAGGAAAATATATCAATTTTTATAAGAAATAATTATTAAAATTAATAATCCTAAACTGTGTCCATCTCTACATATTTCATTAGTTTTCTTTATTTTCAAATTATAAATAATTTTATATAAATTTTATGTCATTGAAGTTGAATAGTTATACTTTTTTTAGCCTTTTCCTTTATAAAAAGGTGACACATATTTGTGCTTTTACCTTTGTAGACTTTACTTTCTAACAATCGATGGTAGAGCTTCAAGTTCTTGAAGAGAAACTTTACTAGCTTAAGGAGATCCATGGCTACATTCAAAAAAAAAAAGTTTGATGTTTGATGAAGTTAACTATGACAACTGGAAGGATAAGATGAAGACTCACTTTCAATACATGGGAGTAGATTACTAGTTGATTACAAGGAAAATTATTATTGTTATTGAGGAGATATATTTCACAATTTGTATAAAAGATGACAAGTATCTATTCATGTACAATGTGTATGCTAGAGAACCGTTATTATCTTCTCTTACTAATGTAGAGTATGTTGAGGTAAAAGGTTTATAACTTGCACATGAAATTGGAAGAATATTTTGGGTAGTGCTAAGATAATGGAAGATTAATTGATTAGAACATATTTTGGTTTAATTGGTGAGATTAATATAGGAGTCAAGAGTTTGTGTAGGAATTGTAACTAAATACGTGAAGCAATGTATAAGATATTGAAATATATGACCCTTGAGTATGCACACAATGCTAAGAACATTGAAGAAATTACCTCCATGAAACCAAATTTTATAAAAGATACAATACTTGGAAAGTTACAAGCATTTGAACTATCTTTGAAGTAGAATCAAGAAGTGACAAGGACAAAGACAACTTCTAGAGTACATATAGACAGCTACAATTACAAGGAGTGCAAGCACTAATGGACATTATGTTAGTGATTGGGAAAGTAAAACAAGAAGAAGACAAAAATGTTGGAGGAATTTGATTTTTTTTAAAGAGAGAATGTAAAGGTAGGAAATAATTTTCTTGTTGGTCTTGTATAGATTTTGGTCATTTTTCATATGAATGTCCTAAGCGAATAAAGAAGACAAAATCTAGGAAGCCTTATAAGTCAAAGTTTATAAAATATTGCTTCTATATTGATGAGGATGGTGGAGTCAATTTTAAGATGGTAAATTTTTGAGAAAGTGATGATGATGATGGTGAACTTGGATTGGTTTCTATTAAAGAAAAAAATTATAAGAAGGAAAAAGTAATAGAAAAAAATATTTAGTATCAAATGTTGAAAAAAAGAAATATGATTGGATCATATATAGTTATTATTGCCATTATCTGATTAGAGATATGAATAAATTTTTTGAGTTTAAAAGTTATGATAGAGAAGTACTTAGAGCTAGAAATAATGCACCATGTCAAATTAAGGGAAAAGGATCTGTTAAAGTTAATTGGAAAACTAACATTGAGGATGTTTACTTTGTTGATAGTTTGAAAAATGATCTTTTGAGTGTCAGAGAACTTACAGATAAGGGATATATGTTACAATTCACTAAGAATACTTACATTATCTAAGGTAAGGATGATAAGTTTATTGGTACAAGCAAAAGAACAAGAGGCAACATTTTTCAACTAAATCCTACTAATATGACATGCATGGTTACAAAAGTTGATGATAGTTGGTTATGGAATAAGAGGTTTTGTCATATTAAATTTGATAACATTGTGAAGATAAGTAATATAGATGCAATTAAATAATTTCCTAAGGTAGTGAAGCCTTCCAACATGGTTCGTAAGGCATGTGTGATGACACAACAACAAAAGAGTTCATTTTGAAAAAAGAAAATTGACCACAACAAAGTTGGATATTGTACACACATATTTGAGTGGTCCTACAAGAAAAAAATCATTTCATGGTGAAAGGTAGTTTATGCTTCTTGTTGATGATTTTACAAAAATGATATGTGTAGAATTTTTGAAGATAAATCTAAATCTTTTGAGAAATTAAAGATATTTAAGAGTAGAGTAGATAATTAACATAGATTAAAGATAAAATGTTTGAGATTTGATAGAGGAGAATTTATCTGAAGTGAATTTAACATATTTTGTGAGGATAATGGAATAAAGCTCGACAAATTTCAACCCCTATGACACCACAATAGAATGTGATAGTAGAAAGGAGGAATAGATCAGTATGTGAACCATCTAGATCAATGATATTTGAGAATAATTTATCCCATATTTTTTAGAGAGAAGCAATGAACATCATAGTATACACAATAAATAAGACACCTTATGAATTTTTTTTTGCTCATACACTTACTGTAAAATACTTGAAAATATTTGTAAGTAAGTGTGATATAAAAAGGGATAATGATATTGGAAAGGTTGATTATAGAAGTGATGAAGGTATCTTACTTGGATATTTATTTTAGAGAAAGGCATATACATGTTTTAATTAGAGATTAAAGGCTATTGTTGAGAGTGATAATGTGAAAGTTGATGAAAATTTGAGAAATTAGGAAAGAATGTTTAATTAAGATTTAAGTGAAGATACTTTCAACCCTCTATTAACTAGAGGTTTGAGTGAAACCCTCAATCAGTTAGGGGGGTTTGAATGAAACCCCCTGCCAGCTAGGGGGCTTCACAAAAAGCCCCATGGCTACCTAATGGCTTTCATTTGAATCCCCCTACTACCTTTTTGGCTACCCAAGGTGTTTCTCTTGAATCCCCTTGGCTCTACTCTTGGATTTATAAAGCTAGTTTAGGCTATATGTTTTGGTGGCATATTAGTAGTTTCAACAGGCTTCAAGTGAAGATTATTAGGCTTCACATAATGCCCTTAGGTATTTACATGAAACCCAATGCTTCTCATAAAAAACTTATGAGACAAGGCTTCAAATGAAGCCTAGCCCACATGGCTAGGCATAAAGCCATGTGGAGGCTTCGTACAAAGAATGCAAGTCCCTGAAATCCCCTAAAATAATAAAGTTTCACTTCTCATTCACTTTGTTCATGACAAAAAGTGGGAACCAATAGCATGGCCTGACCCTAATTAAAGGAGTAACAATCATAATTTTGAGCAAGAATTATTTTATGAAATTACCTCTAATTTAAAAACTAAATTACAAAGGTAAGAATAGCTCGAGAAGAACCTAGAGAAGAACTAAGAGTAGAAACTAAAATTGATTAGGAAACCTATAACATATACATTACAAAGAATTATCCTATGGATCAGATCATTGGAAGTGCAAATAAAGGAGTGATGACAAGAAAGAATATGATTAAAGAATTATGTTTAACATCTCAAGTTGAAATAAGACTGTAGATGAAGCTTGTAATTATTAATTTTGGGTTAAGGCTATAAAAGAAAAATTAGAGAAGACTAAGAAGAATAGAACTTAGAAATTAGTTCCTACACCTAAATATATAAGATGTTATTACAAATAAGTGGGTATTCAAAAAAAAAAGAATGAGCATGGAGAAGAGGTAAGAAACAAAGCAAGGTTAGTATGCAAAGGTTGTATACAACAAGAAGGAATTTATTTTAAGGAATTTTTTCCCCTTCTTACTAAATTAGAAGTAGTAACAATGTTTCTAGAATACACAACTAACAAGAACTTTAACATTTATTAGATGGATGCTAACCCAAATTTTCTAAACAGAGATCTTGAGGGAGAATTTTATGTTGAGAAACCTGATAGACTTTCCCTGAAAAAAGAAAAGGAGTTTTCTTATTGAAGAAATCACTGTATGGTTTGAAACAAGCACCTTGATTTTGGTATGAAAGATTAGATAAGCATTTACAAAATTTGGGATTTAAGAAATATAATGAGGACAGTAAAATCTACTTGAGAAAAGGTGAAGATGACTAATTGATTATTGTTGTATTTGTTGATGAAATTATTTTTGGAGGAATTGATGAATCTAGTAAGAAATTTTCAAAGGAAGTGAACAATAAATTTGACATGAGTATGATTGGAAAGACGAAATAATTCTTGGAATTACAAATAAATCATAATGAGAATGGAATTTTCACATCACAGACTCAATATGTAAAGTATATTTTGAAGAATTTTAGATTGGAAAATTGTAAGCCACTTGGAATACATATGCTTATATGATGCAAATTTCCTAGAAAGGATGAATCCCCTAGTGCAAAATAGAGGTTACAAATTTATGATAGGAGGATTGAAATATTTGACATAGACAAGACTTGATACATCTAATGTAGTTTGGATTGTAGCAACATTTCAAGGAGATCATAAAGAGACACATGTTACAGTCGTAAATACATTATCTAGATACTTGAAGGGTACACTTGATCATGGCTTGTGGTACATGGTAGCTCACATGAACTTACCTTATGTCCATATACATATGAAGATTGGGTAGGAACTGTAGATGACAAAAAGATCACCATTGGTGGAGCATTCTTCTCAGGAAGAAGATTGGTTTCATGACTAAGTAAGAAATAAAACTATATACCATTGTCTACAATAGAAGCAAAGCATGTAGCAATAAGAAACAACTATAATCAGATTGTTTGAATGAAGTGGATGTTACAATACATTGGTATTGAGTTTATTGAGCTTATTATTGTTCACTGGGACAACATAAGCATGATTAGTATGTCAAAGAAACTAGTGTTACATTCTGAAACAATGCACATTGCAATAAATTCTCATTTCTTTGTAGAGAAGGTAGTAGAGAAAGAACTCAAATTTGTGTATGTTAGAACAAAGGAGAAAATAAAAGACATTTTCACAAAAAAAATGCGGCTAATTGTACATTTGAGTACTTGTGACATATGCTTAGGGTTATGGCCCAATCCTCTTTAGAGTAAATGGTATAGGATTACATCAATCCAATATGATAAGAGCATTGTCTTCCCTAAATTGGATTCTTGAGCTAAGTCATTAATGAATCTTTATAAAGGTATCCAAATAGTTTTTATGGACACTTGTAAGACACATAAGTAAATTTTCAAGTTGTAACATTTTTATATTATCTTGGGACATTTCTATTATTGGCATAATGACAACTTTTTCATTGATGTCAATGGGAGAGTAATACATGAAAATATGTCTTTTCAAAACTCCAGGGGAAGAAATAGTCAAGACAAAGAGATATACAATGTGGATCAAAGGGGACAACTATTGACACTATCATTGTCGAAAGAGTTTAATTATAATTTAACATGTAATGTAATATGCTAAAGATGCTAGGTATGTTATTCAATGTAAATTGGGAAAGCCTCAAAGCTAACTAAAAACTTGTTTTAGGACTTGCTATAATAGTAACGTCATTTCCTTGAGGTATAGTGTGGCTTTGATAAGTGAAATCATTTTGTGAACCTAAATGCAAAGTTGGCTAATGCAAGAACATGGATTAAATTTCTAAGGATTTAATGTGAGCTTTAAAATAACTATATTGGCAAAGAAGTTGTTGTTTAGTTAGCTCAAAACTTGGTAGACTATCTTGAAATTTATTTAGTGAAGACAATTTGAGGCTACTTCACTAGTGGGTTTAGTTTTCCTCCTTTCAACTCCTAGAAGGGTTGGCATAAATGCTAAGAGAGTTAGGACCTCTTAACAAAAATTAAAAGTCTCCTAATAGAGACTCATATATACTAATTGTATTTCATTAGCTATTAACAAAGTCTATCTTTTCACAAGGAGCCTTTCTATTAGTACATTAACTTGTGAACATCATTCCACTAGTATTTTCCCTATGTTCAAGGTTTTCCCTATTTAATGTATATGATGTTATTATGTGTGGTTGTCTTTCTCTGATTGTTGCATCTATTTTTTATATATTTTAGAATCAATAAAGATATTGAGAATTGTTTCAAGTGTATAACTAATTCACTCATTTTACTTATCTTGGTGGACATTACTTTCTAAGAATTTTTATCATAGCATCAGTTCCTTGAAGCAAAAGTTTAATTTCTTAGGGAGATCCATGACACATTTTAGGAAAGATAGTCTAAATATTGATCAAATTAATTAATGTATCTGAAAGGAAAATATGAAGACACATCTACAATGTATGGGTCTAAAATTTTGGTCAGTTATGTTAGATAATTGAGAGGTGGCATTGGTTGGGGGGGGAGGTGAATTAGTTATATAGAGTTATCTCACAGGCCTTAAAAAAAATCAACACCAAATTAAACTTCATATACTTTCTAATCACAAGCTCAATAACCACATTCAACATTTCATATTTCTCTTGTGAGTATTTTACTTCAAGCTGTATTTGTTACTCCCATGAATATTTCATGTTTCTAATTAATGTCAAAAAAGATAAGTGAAGGAAAGATTAATGAGTTAGCCAGTGAACATTGTCATTGAGTGTCATTACAAAACCCAAGAAATGAAGGAGGAGATGTATGATTTTAAAGTATACTTGAGTTTAGTACTTACCCAATAAATTCTATATTTGACAAGTAGAGAAATTACCATGCAAGTCTAATGTAACCAAGAAGAGTTATCATAGAGAAACAATATTTCCAGCAATCTAGTGGAATAGAGGTCACTAAAATATTTGAATTAGCACAACATAATATGTAGAGCGATCATACCAAGAAGGAAGCAAGATTCCCATAGATTGAGGAAAATATTTAAAAATATTTGTTGATAAAAGAGCATTGATTGGTTTATGATCTCAAGGTAGAAAATGCCAATGAAAATGTAGAAAGGAAAAGGATGGAATGCAAACTATGCAAGGTTGTTTATATCAATTAGTGATACATTCTATTGAGTTCCAAAAAGAGACAAAAGTAAACTATAAAAGGACCTATTAAGGAATATTTGAAGTTGTTGTTGAAGAAAGAAAGAGGGGAATTGTTTCTACTATTGAGAAGAGGTTTAATATCAAAAGAATAAAGTGTTTAGTATATTATTGAAAACATATTGATATAAGTATGAGACTGTGTTTCAATCATTGTTCTATTACTGAAATCAAAATTGCTACTTGCTGGTAAAACTACTTAATTGGTTTGAGTACTATTATTTGTTTGATTAATGAAGAGGATTTGATCAAATGAGACAATAGAAGCATCTAGAGGAACAATTGAGTTATGTTATGGAAAAGGAGTACAAAAATTAGTTAAGATAGTGATGTTATAGTGCATTGATTATCTCCTTAAGGTTGCAAAGGATGGATACACTGACAAAGTCTAGAAGAATATGTTAGAAGAATTGAGTCTACTAAGCTTGACTGAGTGGACAGTAGGTGCCAAGAAAAGTTAGTGCAAGCTAAGCAAAGTCAAAGTTCAATCTATGTCAAGTGATACAATGGAAGCCAAGTAGAGTTTACTTGATACCAAGCACTAGTAAACTTTAGTGTTTGTTGATTTATCTAGTGGATGATGAGTGGAAAAAAAATATGGAAGTCGAGTGTCCACATATTGATGCCAAGTGCTAGTATTCATGTTAAATTGTGGATTTGACAAATTTGAGCTGACTATTTTGTTTTCTTGAATTTTGTGAAGCATGGTAAAGATAACTATGATGAGTTGGTGGCACATAGTTCATGATAAGCCATTGGAGGCTAATTCAAAGATGATTTAAGGAGAAGTTTCTAGAAGGGACTAAAATGAAAAGATGGTTATATTCAATGAATCCTACCTCATCCTACCTAACCGTAAAATAGATGATAGAGGATGAACAAAAAAAGATCATAATTCTTTATTTATAGAGATGGTTTGTCAAAAGTAAGAAGAGTAATGTTTGAGAACCTAAGTTAGACAAGAGTTCTAAGGTATTGCGTCATTTAGAGACTAAATAGAAGAGACTACTATTGACACACAAAGAAAGAAAGATTAAGGGTATGAATTCTTGAAGGGTCAAAAAGCTTTAAGAGCTGAAGTGTTTGAAAGTCAAGCAGAATGGAGAACTGAAACATAGACCTATAATCTATAAGTGAGTTGTAATTTGTTATTAGATCATGCCTTACTATTAATTTCTAATCATTCTACAATTCTAGTGTAAATCCTTTAGATTAAGGTTGACCTAATAGTCGTTTATAAATCTTATAACCAGGTGACATTCCTAGTGAATGATCTAAAGTCCTCTAAAAATTATCACTCCTAAGAAGGTAATTGAAATCCACCAACTAGGTCACATTTAACATGTATTGTAACCTTTAATAGGGTTGGCCTTACATAGGGAATCACTTCAAAGCAGTGAGAATAAGTAGCATGTTACTGGTGGTTTTTGCCAAATTAGGTTTCTACATAAAATCATTGTGTCAAATGTGTTATATTTCACGTGTCTATTGTTGCAAAGTTGATTTTATAGTAACCTAGAAATTTTAGTGATTGTATGATCTAATGAATGCATGAAAGATGAAATTTTTTTATGAATATGGATTCAGTGAGCTGTGAAAAGTTTTATTTGTACATTTAGACATTGGATAACTGATTCACTACCCTAGTTATTCTAAGGAATTTCAAAAATTGATATCAAAGCCATCTGCTTAAGAGGACTTTTTTGAAGGTACAAGAAGCAAGAGATCAAGATGTCAAAAAGAGAGGTACCCTATCTTAACAAGGACAAATTTCTTTCATGAAAAAGTCTAATGAAGCTACATCTAGGAGGTTTTTGAGACCATGCATAATCTACCATCACCACCAAGCATGTTGATCTTGCTGGAGCCCTAACTACTGAAGATTTGAAAAAGAAGAAAGAACACAATCAAAAAAAATTAGCGATTGCCTCTTCTCTAATTTATGTTGCTTTTCAATGACATCAAGGGTTGTGATAGTGTGAAGAAGATGTGGGATACTCTTCACACCATCTATGGAGGTGATGTAAATATTTTGAGAGTGAAATCTAAAAGTCTTAGAGGTAAGTTCACTAATATGAGGATGCAAGAAGGTGAGAATGTTGCTAAATATTACTCTAGGATAAAAGGTGTTGTTAATTCTATAAGAGGATCTACTAGTAAGATAGGTGGTGAGACTATATTACAATTTTTTTTTAGAATACTACTTCCTATCTATGCTATTAGAATTTTTGAAATACAAGAACTAAGATGTATACTTGTTGGCATTAAGTTATGTTTCTCATTAGTGATAACACTTATTCATAATTCTATATGGTTATCTAGTTCATCATTTAGTCTCTAGTGTTTATCGAGAATTCTATGGTTGCCAAGTGAGTTCAATAGTTTAATAGTTCACACCAAGCATTCTAGAGGTTACCAAGTGAAAACATGTAGTGTGAAGTCCAACAGTTATCATCGAGCAGTCAATGGTTATCGAGCTTCACAATGTCTACTGAGTCATCAAGTCTTGTGATGTGAAGCCAATATTAATTGAGTGATAGGATGAGTAGTGTGTAATGAGTGAAAGCAAGGTAAACATGGTATTTAGTTTCTACTGAGTGACACTATATCTACTAAGTCTCTAATGTTCACCAAGTTTAAAGCTACATTTAGTGATTAGTATGGACTAAACCTCTACTTCTATCGAATGCATGATAATGCTAAGTAATGTAGTGGACACTGAGTATCAGAAGGTCACCAAGTTAGCTTACAGAACTAGAGTTTCTACATTTGGGTCGACTCAGTATTATTTGTGTTAACTTGTGTTTTGGCCAACCTTGTAAATATGAGAATTGGGATGGTATATATGTAATATATTGTATCATACCCAAACATGATAAGGAAGTAACATTTAAGAAGAGTGAATGCAAATGTGAATCAACAAAAAAAGAAAGATAGACAACAAGGTCAAATTAGGAGTAGTAAAGTAAAATCTATCACAAAGAGGTGATCAACATTTCAAAGATCTTATCAGCAACTTAGTTGTAAGTTAGATCTACTATTTCATCCTAACGGGTGAATTAGATTCAAATCCTTTAATAGGGTAGACCTAACAGTCTTTTCTTTAAATCTCTTAATAGAATGCATACTTCATTGTATGTTTGTAAAACCTCTAACAAGGTGGATCTAGTAGTCCTAATTGCTCGTAATAGGGAAAATCATCAGAAGTGATCATTGTAAGCTTTAACAGGCTAACTTTACACTATAGTATTGAAGTTTTTTGGGTATCATCCCCACCCTAGTTTTACTTTCTTATTGCAAGGTTTCTGGGTCACCAAATATTGTGTTCATGTGCAATAAATGTTTATATTTCAGTTTCTCATACATGCAATAGATTAGATAAATTAATGATTAATGGATTACGGTGATTAACTGCTAAATTTGTTAAAATTTTTGAGGTTACTAATTCACACCTCCCTTCTAAGTAACCTAGCTAGTCTTGATTATTTCCAACAATTGGTATCAGAGCTTTGTGGTTCTCAGGATAAAGTTTGATAGCTTGAGCAAAGATTAAGGAAAATGGAGATATTTAGACTTGAAAAAGATATTGGTAATGAGAAGCTAGATCTAAAGATGGCCATAGCTCAACTCAAGGAAGCAAAAGAGCATCTTTCCCAATCCATAAAAAGAAGGAAGGAACTTGCAAAATAGATGAATGATCACCAGTATGTTGAAGAAAATATTGAAGACATTTTCCCTTCAAGAAGTTCAAATGAAGTAAATGATGCAATCAAAGAACTCCTAGAAAAGAATGGTTCCCTACAAGAAGAGGTAAGAAAATTGAAAAGAGAATAGTAAATTCAGTCAATAAGATTGTGTGAAATTTTGGAATGGATAAATAAGGCAAATGAAGATTTGGAGAGAAGAAATAACAAAACTCAAAATCAATCCCTTTAGTAAGAAAGTCTTATATATCAGCTCTCCAATGCAAATGAGGAAATCATGAGTTTGAGATCTAAAAATGAAAGGTTAAGGAATGATTTAAGCATTACAAGGAAAATCAATGAAAGATTGAAGGTTGATCTAAATTTTGAGAAGCAAATCAATGAATGGATAATGAAATCCCAAGAAGACATGGATCAATTGAATCAGCAAAGTGAGCAAAATTTTTATAGACAAAAGGGCAAAGCAAGACTTGGATACAAAGAAGAAGGTTAATCCTCCAAACAAGGTGCTCAAAGGCATCAAAGACCTACTTGCAATCATTGTGGTAAGATAGTTCATACATCAAAAAAATGTTGGAGCAATGGAAAGGAAAAATTCAATGGAAAATACTACAATTGCAGTCAGCATGGTCATAGAGCTAATAAATGCAAGGAAAAATCAAATTTTGAAGGCAAATGTTACAAATGCAAGAAAAAAGGTCACGAGGCATCTGAATGTAGATCAAAACCATTCAATGAAACTAAACAATTTGTAAAGGCAATATTTGGTTGGGACTATAATACTTGGTGTAGATGTCATTATTGTGGAAAATATGCACACATTGGCATAAATTGTGCAAGGCATCACTTGGGAAGAAAGGATACTACAATAAGATGTTACACATGCACTAAACTTCGTCACATAGCTAATAATTACATGAATATAGGTAGAGTTAAAGATGAAAAGAAAGCTAAAGCTGACAACATTAGGAAGTAGATGAGATATCAATGGATTCCCAAATCTATTGAGAAAGCCAATTCAATTGATAATGGTCGTGTCACTCAAGAAGTGGGTGACTCCACCATTTCCAATTAAGTTCTTAAGGAAGAACTAAAACTATATTTTCAAGTCACATCTTAAATTGTTCCAATGGAAGGAAGCAAAATATCAAAATCAATATTTTAGATACAGAGGGATCACTAAAGTTTAGCATTAGTATTCATCGAGCAAGGCTAGATCATACTGAGCAAGATTGAGAGTAACAAAATTTTGTTTGATCACAAGTTACAAGGTTCTACCAAGTAATCTACATAGATAGGGGATGATAGACTATCAAGCACTAAGTCATTATGACTCTCATCATACAAAGAATTAGTGGGAAGTTTTCATCAAAAAGGAAAAATTTTGACTTCATTTTCACCATGAATTTAGTATATCCAGAGTAGAGCTATTTACAGAGCATTCAAGCAATCTTGTGCAGAGTTTGCAGAAATTTTTTTGAAGAAGTTTTTCTCATCTTACTAAGTGATCATTGCATCCACTAGTAGTAGCAGCAAGGAAAAGAAAGGATCAAAGATGTTGGTGCAAGGTGTTGAATGGAAGGCCTAAAATTTCAAACTAGTATCAGAAATTATAGAATCACTTGACCCTAATGGAGCTTAGTCACAAATTTCACAAAAGGTACTCCTTATATATGATATTCATACTCATTTAAAATGTGTTGTGTGAGAAATTAGAACCCTAGAAATGGACAGTGCCCTAAGAGAACTATGTGTGGATGGATCCCTCAAACCCTAGCATAAATATCTAGAGGAGAAAGGCTTGACCCACATTCTACACCTACCAAGAAACTTCCAAATCAAATGGATTAGGTATATTTTGAGTTGAGTGCATAATGGTCAGTTGTCGCTAGAGCAGCCAGTCTTGATAATGAAGAACATGATTTATAGAATCATGGGTCTCCCTATGCTTAAGAAGGTCAAATTTAGATGGGATAACACCATTCAAACTATTAAGGATATTTTTGCTCAAACTCTAAAACAGTTTGTGCCTAACTTGAAAATTGCAGAGGTGAATAAAGCAATGAAAGACAATGACAATGCCTCTCTTTTTTTAAGAAAATATGTTGAATATGTTTTGAAGAATGTTAAAAATATGTGAAAAAACATTTATCACTTACACAAGCCAACTGAGGATCCAATAGAAATCAATGATGATGATGATAGTGATAAGGATAAAGAAGATAATGCACATTCCATCACTATTGATGCTGACGATTATCAAGAATTGATGAAGGATGGTGAATAAGAGAAAGAGGAAGAAGTAGGAGAGGAAGATAAGGAAGAAGAAGGAGAAGAAGAGAGTGATCTAGTTAGGATAGCTACAGAAGTTATAGCCTCATTTCTTCACTCTCCACCAAAAAATGCTACATCATCTGGCATGGAGACAACTTCAACAAGTGTGATTGTGACCACAACAGATACATCATCTTCCCAATCACTATTTTCTCCCTCTCAGCTCTAGGTATCACTAATGGAAGTGTCTACCACTTCATCCACTGAGCTGCAACCCTCCTCTTCATCAACTCTCGAATTAGGAACATCAATAGTATGTACAACATCTAGTTCTATAATTTTGTCTACTTAAATTTTGCATGCTCCTATAAGTAATTAATTTCTAAATAATTCTATCATTTTTCCTCCTATAATTACATAAATTTTGGGTAGTACATTAGTTTTGGATTCCTCTAGTGCTTTAGTTAGTATTCCATTAGTAGGTCTCATACAAGTTTTCACTGCAAGCTCTACTATTTCTACCATTATTTGTGTCTCAAAGTCTAAAGTAGTAATATCAAAAATTGAACCAAGGAAACCACTTAAACTTTTGATTATTGGAAAAGAAGTTGAGGAAGATATTGAATTGGACAAGGAAATTGAAATTCTTAAGTTGGATTTTGACAATGCCGCTATAGGACAAATGAGATTGGTCAACCAACTTCTGGAACATAAGGCCAAGAAAAAGTAGTCAATAGGAGAAAGGGACATACAATATCAAATTATAGAAAGTGAAAAGAATATTTTGATAGAATTCATAGGTGTGAATGTTGATTCATCTCAACATATTTGGTTATAGTTACAAGAAGCAATAAATAAATTCAATGAGGACTCTATTGGTCAAGAAAAGTTGATTGAAAAAGCTGAGAAAAAGTTTGAAAATAAGGTGCTTAAGCACATTTCTCACCACATTGCTATTCATCAAGTACATCTTTCCTCAATTTTGGCTAATCTTGAAAATTCTTTTACGAATGTAACATCTCTTTTTGCCAAGCTATGTGGTGTTACCAAGTATACAAAGGAGATAAAAGGAAAATTGAATAAGATAGATGATGATCTAAAGGCTTATGTGAAAAATTTGTAGTTTGACCCTAGCTCAAGCTCAACACATCACATAAGATCTATGAGATTTCCACAATCCATGAATATGACTTTTAGTTTCTAGATTTGATTGTGTGTAGTTTTTTTGTCATCAACATTTCAAATCATACTACATGATCCATCAGCAAGATGTCAAAGAACATGAAAAAAATAAAATGATAAGATGTAGATCTAGCAGACCCCTAAAAAGGAACAAGAGAGGGGGGGGAAATTAGGTTGAGGAGAGAGAGAAAAAAGTACAAGGGGTGATAAGACATGACCCTAGTCTACTGATTGAAAGCCACTCCTCCAAAAAAAGAGAACTAAAAAGTCAAAACAAATATGATAAAAATAATAAATAATTATCTTTATAGCATCAAGATTATATATATATATATATATATATATATATATATATGCATGCATGCATGTATGTATGTATGTATGTATGTATATAAGTAAACTAAAAAAATGTAAAAGAATTGTGTAGAATTGTGTGTGTGTGTGTGTGTGTCTATATATATATATATATATATATATATATATATATATATATATATATATATATATATATATTTATATATATAAGAAAAGATACACACACACACACACACACACACACACACACACACACACACACACACACACACATCACATAAGGGTCAGATTCCTATTTGATATGTAGGCTAAATTATTGGGAGAGGAAGCAAGCATTAGGTCTGCACTTATAGAGATCCAAAACATGATCCTTCCAATCATGGAAACAATGCATAATCACATTTCTTATTCAAAAACATTGATCCATGATAAAAAAAAATTCAATTACAGATCATATGATTGAACTCTCAACAAAAGTTCAAGTGGCACTTCAAATATGCAAAATTTTGGAAGCTAACTGGGATAAGACATTAGCTTTTATTCTTAAGGTACATTCTAAATTTCTCTCACATTTTAGTGTCTCTATATAAGCATACTATGTATAAATGATTGGCATTGTTGTCAAAACGGGGGAGAAAGAGATATTTGTGGAGAGACATATGTACATTATAAAATAAAAAGGGAGAGACTTGTAAAGAAGAAGAGATATTTGTATATACACTCTGCATGATATTATGTTATGTTGTGTACATTGAATTGGGGAGATATGTGTAAATTTATATATAGTAGAATTACAAACACAAATTTTGAAAAATAAAAAATCAAATCAGCATGACACTGTACATAAGTTTTGGCTGATAAGTGTTTTTCTCACTAATGCCAAAGGGGGATATTTTTGGCATTAAGTTGTGTTTGTCAATAGTGACAAAAATTATTCATAATTCTATATGGTTATTGAGTTCATCATTTAGTCTCCAATTTTTATTGAGCATTTAGTGGTTGTCAAGTGACTTCTGTAGTTCAGTAGTTTACACTGAGCATTCTAGAGGTTACCGAGTGAAATTAGGCAGTGTGAAGTCCATCAGTTATCACCAAGAAGTTAGTGGTTATCGAGCTTCATAGTGTCTATTGAGCCATTCGGTCTTGTGATGTAAAGCTAGTATTAACTGAGTGATGGGATGAGTAGTGTTTACTAAGTGAAAGAAAGGTAAACATGGTATTTAGTTTCTATCCAGTAACACCATACCTACCCAATCTCCATTGTTCAAAAAGTTCAAAGCTATGTTGAGTGATTATTATGGATGGAGCCCCTCTACTTCTACTAAATACATGATGATGTCAAGTAATGTAGTGGACACTAAGTATCAAAAGGTCACCAAATTAACTTATAGAACCTGAGTTTCTACGTTTGGGCCAACTCAGTAATATTTGTGTTAACTTGTGTTTTGGCCAACCTTGTAAATATGAGAATTGGGATGGTATATATGTAATTTATTGTATAATACCCAAACATAATAAGGAAATAACTTTTAAGAAGAGTGAATACAAATGTGAATCAGTAGAAAAAGAAAGACAGACAATAAGGTCAATTCAGGAGCAGTAAAGTTAAGTCTATCACAAAGAGGTGATTGGTATTTCAAGGATCTTATTAGAAATTAATTTGTAAGTTAGATCTACTATTTCATCCTAATAGGTGAATGAAATTCAAATCTTTTAATAGGTTAGACTTAATAGTCTTTTCTTTAAATCTCTTAACATAGTACATACTTCATTGTATGTTTATAAAACTTCTAACAAGGTGGACCTAGAAGTCCTAATTGCTCCTAACAGGGTAGATCATCAAAAGTGATTATTGTAAGCTCTAACAAGCTTACTTTATAGTGTAGTATTGAATTTTTGTGGGTATCATCCCCACCCTAGTTTTACTTTCTTATTGGAAGGTTTTTGGGTCACCTAATATTGTGTTCATGTGTCATGAATGTTTATCTTTTAGTTTCTCATACATGCAGTAGATTAAATGAATTAATGATGAATGGATTATGTTGATTAAGTGTTGAATTTGTTAAAAAATTTGAGGTTACTGATTCACCCTCCCCTCTTAGTAACCTAGCTTTTCTTGATTATTTCCAACAATAGTAGTTTCTAATCTAACTCTCTAAGGTCTAGTAGGTAGGCTTAGTGCTTTTAAGTTATCTAACTTTGACAACTTCAAATCTAACAAAGTTGAATCTTATTTCAAGGTTAAGCTACCATTGAAGGAAGCTAATGAGAAGAAGAAGAAAAAGATAAAATATGTTTCTTGTGATAGTGATATAGATGAGGAGGATGTGGAACAACTTGAAGCAGTAGAAGCAAGGAGATTTCATAGAGATAAAGGAAAATTCAAAGGTAAGTTACCTATCATGTGTTTTAATTACAATGAGGTTGGCTATATTTTTACTAGAAGTCTAGAGAAGAAGAAATATAGAAGTGGAGACAAGTAAAAAAGTAGAAGAGAAGAGGACAAAAAAATTACAAAGACAAAGGAAAGAAGTCTTGCTACTTTGTAGAAGAGGAAAACAAAGATGGATCTAATGATCATTATGATGTAGTGTATGTTGCAATGAAAGATGATTCTAATTTTGATGAGGCAATTTCATTAGTGTCTTGTATGAAAAAGAATGACAGATGGATAATTGATAGTGGATGTTCACATGACATGACTAAAGATAAAAGTAAGTTCATTACCCCGAATTATTATGGTGGAAATAGTGTAAGGTTTGGTAATGATGCACCCTATTTGATAAAAGAAAAGGTTCTATCAAACTCATAGAAAATATTTTATGTGACAATGCTTATTATGTTGAAGTACTTAACTATAATTTTTTGAGTGTATCACAACCGAATAGTTCATGTTGCAAGGTTGAGTTTGAGAAAAAGATTGCTAAGATATATGATGCTAATGGAAAACTAATTGGAAAAGTTGATCAAACTAGAGGTAATATATTTTATTTTTATATGGATGATGCTACTTGTTTAGTTGTAGAATTTGATGATGTGTGGTTATGGAACAAGAGGTTATGTCATGCTAATTTTGATAACTTGGTTAGTATCAGTAACTTTAGAAGAGTTTGAGGTTTGCCTAACTTGGAAAAACTCAACAATATAATTTGCAAAGAATGTTAGGCAAAATGAAAAATTCTAGTTTTAAGAGTAAGACTTCCACCCCTAAAGGAATTTTGGAGATTGTTCATACTAACTTGTGTGTACCAATTGATGTGCAAAGCTACAAAGGTGATAAGAACATTATGTTATTTGTTGATGATTATTGTAGGATGATGAAGCAAGAATTGAGAAGTGTTGGTGTAATTAAATATTCACTAATTACACATATTTAAACTTACTTAGGATAATGCATTTCATAGTAGTTTGTGATTGAGACACTTAGGAGTTTACACCTTAATAAAACACATGGTGTAGGAGAATTCCACTCTAGATGGTTATAGTTGTTATCTCATTCCACCTTTAGTGAATTTATCACATTATCATCCTCATCATTGCAGATACTTCATTGCATAATGGAGGATGATCCACATTTAGTGGACATGTGATTCCACCTTGTGTGGGTGATAGCTTATCTTCTCCTTATCATTGTCTCTTATTTCCTCTCCTACATAAGGAGGCCTATTATGTGAATTTAAAATCAATCCATTGGATGTTAATAAAGTCCATTATAAATAATAGCATTCTCACATCTTCATGCAATTGTTTTGTCATTCTCTTGTGGAAGTTAGCTTGGTCTCTCAATTGACCCTAGGGGTGTTGTAGAGTCATCTAAAACTCTAAGATGGTATCAAAGATATCATGGTATTGAAGACTTCTTCTCCTATTTCATGACCTTCTATTGTAGGTGAAAATTAGAGCTTTCTAGTGAAAATCAAAGGTTGGCATCATATAGAGGAGGCCCAGATTCACCTAAATCAAATTTTGTTTCACCCAAATCAGACATCTGAGGCCAAATCTAGAGCCATTTGATTTTTGAAGGTGTGACAACGACAATATAGAAAAAATAATTTTAGAGATGATTTTCAAACAATGATATCTCCCTCATACTAACTCCTTTTTCCAAGAAATTTTTTGTTTTGAGGTAGAATTTCATAATCTACATAGTGGTGTAGGTGATTTTGGATCTTTATCTTTAATTTTTTTTTTAAATCATGAATCCCATTTATTGCAACTTTCAAGGCTTTGTTTGGGCACATCTGGTAACATTTTTAGGTGCAATTTTTTTTGAAAGTGCATGACTTTTCCTGTACTTTCTAGATCTCTAATCAAATTTTAGTGATTTGGAGTGTGCTTATCATTTTCAAAAATAGGATTTTTTGGCTATTTTTGAACTTGGTGAATACTTGGATTTCAATTTTCTTAATTGAGTTAGGAATTTGAAGTAGTTATCAATTGATTTGAGTCATCATTTTTTTTCATTATGGATTTTTCAAAAGTTTCATTACTCAATCCATATAACTATCATGAATGGAAACAAGCATTTTCTAATCAATTGATGGGTATTGGATTGCTTAAAATGATTCTTGGAAAAGATTTAGGACTAGCTATAGGTGTTGCAAAAATAAGGAAATGGTTTGATAGAAGGGATAAATCACTTGTCTCTCTTAGATCTATCATCTCCAATGATTTTCTATATCATACTACATCCTACACACATCCTCATGATGCTTGGACTACATTGGAAGGAATCTTTCATAAACTTAATAGAATAAGAAAATTCAAATTGGAGAATGAGCTTATAGGTTTAAGTCCATGTGATTTTGACAATATTCAAGACTTTTTCTCTAATTTCAATTCCATTGGATTGTAACTTTCTAATTATGGAATTACTAAAGCTGATGAGCAATTGGTATTGTCTATTCTTTCCAAGCTAGCTCCTAAATATTCAATCTTTGTTTCCACATTCTATGTTACTATGAATGCTATTGGTAGTGCATGCAAAATTCTTTCTCTTGATGAATTTGAAATGTAATTCACAAGGGAATAGGAAAAGTTAGCACACATGGGTCAATTGAAGCCTTTAAGGAATCAAGCATTAGTTGCAAATGAATCCTCTCCAAAGGCTCCCAAAGGAAAGGGAAACAAACAACACAAGGATCCTAAGCAACATGAAAAAGGTGATGGCTCTCCTTCACAATATAATATTGAATCCAAGCCCTCTTTAAGAGAGGAATCATATAGAAGAAAGATAGATAAATGCTTATTATAAAATGTTAGGAAATGATGAGCATAAATTTTTCCATAAGAATATTGATGAGCTTACTCACATTGTTCAAAAGAACAATATCCACTTTCCCTCATGAGTGTCTTCTCTTTCTTCTCAATATCAAATAGCTGCTACATCTACATCATCATCTAGAGGCAAAGGACAAGCACTCATTGCTTGCACACATCCTAAGCAAGCTAAATGACTTTTTCATTCAAGTGCATCACATCATATGGCATCTTCTATGGATATGTTTTCCTCTATTGAGTCATGTACTTCTTGACCTATATTGATGGGTAATAATATATAGATGAAGGTTTGAGGGAAAGGTTCTATTCCTATGGGAGATGGTACATTTAATGATTTTCTTTGTGTACCATCTTTGACCACTAATCTCTTTTCCATCTACCAAATTACTCATGGGGCACAAGGTAAAATTGTTGAGTTCACTCCTAATTATGTCTATATTAGGGACATGGAGACTAGAGATGTCATAGTTATGGGAGTTGTTGATCATTCATCATGATTGTATTCTTTTGCAAATTTTGTTGATAATGATGATGATATTCATGATGTACCTAACTCATTATCAAGGGTGAACAATTCAAGTGAGGAGAACATTAGAAACTCAAATAATTTTTTTCTTGAGACAAGTCTTTTACTTCCTACTCCTCCACCTCCTATTTCTATAGACATGAGTTCTACTATTCAGCGGGATGATCTTTATGCTTTAAATCTTGTAGTGTGGGATGAATTCCTAGATGCTCTTTTAGACGAGTCTCATAATGCAGATTTGGTTAATAAATCTAATGAGGTTTCTCTGTGAGATACTTCTTCACCTTCTTTGGAGATTGGATTTCCCAACTCTTCATGTTCTTTTAGTTGTTCACATCTCATAGGTCAGATTAATGGTGTGACAAAATCTTGGAGCTTGGAGACACCTATTTATTCTTCAAAGATGCATACATGGAGACCTTCTTCCTCCTTTCTCACTTTTTACATGGAGTTAATTCTTCATCATTGATGTATTTATCTCTTCCTAATGGGAGACATGTTTCTTGTAAGCATTGGATGATATTTTTCTTAAAGATAATCTTCATCTACATTGGAGCTTCTTAATTATGGAAGAGATTATTTCCTTCCTATGGGGGGATCATTCTTTGTATATACATGATGTATGCAATTTTTAGGGTCATGAGTACTCCATCCATCCATGCATCTTGATTTCATCTCTCTTTCTAGAGGAGGGTTTTTCCCATGAGGTTTTCTCTCTTTCTCCACTTTATGAGAGATTACATTTTATGTATTGCATTGCATATTGTACATGGGTACCTAAAATGGACTTTCAGCGATGACCCATCTTGAATTATGAGTTTATGTGTGTTCCCCTAAGTTGAACTTAAGGGGGGTTGTTGGTGTAATTAAATATTTACTAAGTACACTTACTTAAGATTACTTAGGATAATTTATTTCATAGTAGTTTTTGATTGAGACACTTAGGAGTTTGCACCTCAATTAAACACATGGTGTAGGAGAATTCCACTCTAGGTGGTTATAGTTGTTATCTCATTCCACCTTTAGTGCATTTATCACATTATCATCCTCATCATTGAACATACTTCATTACATAATGGATGATGATCCACCTTTGGTGGACATGTGATTCCAACTTGTGTGGGTGATAACTTATCTTCTCCTTATCATTGTCACTTATTGCCTCTCTTATATAAGGAGACCTATTATATTGCACATTTTAAATCAATCCATTGGATGTCAATAGAGTCCATTATAAATAATAGCATTCTTGCATCTTCACGCAATTGTCTTTCCATTCTCTTGTAGAAGTTATCTTGGTCTTTCATTTGATCCTCGGGGTGTTGTAGAGTCATCTAAAACTCTAACAAGAAGGAAATAGGTAAAAGTATGAAATGTTTGAGATTTGATAGAGGAGAATAATTTATATCAAATTAATTTGAGATGTTTTTAAATGACAGAGAAATCAAAAGGCATATATCTGCACCTAGAATCCCTCCACAAAATGGAATCACTAGAAAGAGGAAGAAATTTATAAAGGACTATACTAGGACACTCATGATGGGAAAAAATCTTACTTTGAAATACTAGAGAGAAGCTATAAGTACAACTGTCTATACCTTGAACTATGTGCAAATAAAGGAAGGTACACATTCAACACCTTTTGAACTATTGTAGGGATACTCACCCAATGTAAAATATTTTAAGGTATTTGAAAGTAAGTGTTATATTCTCAAAGATTAAAGGAATTTTTAAATTAGATGAAAAATGTGAAGAAGGTATATTCCTTAACTATTCCACAAGAAGTAAAGCTTATAATTGTTTAAATACTAACACTAAAAAAGTTGTGGAAAGTGTAAATGTGAAAGTTGATGAATATATAGAAGTACTTGAGGAAGAACCTATGAAGGAACCAGAGGAATATAAATCATTTGTATACTTTTATCAAGGTATGCTTGGTGATGAAGATATTGTAAATCAAGGTACAAATCAATAGCAAGTTTCAATGACTGCTAAGTCACATACAATGAATGATGAGTTGCATTCAGGAACTAAGATACAATCAAGTGTCAAGTTGTAGAGTGAAGTTGAGGCACATTCTGATTCTAAGATTAGTGTACATGAAAGAGATGTTGAATTATAGTATAGAAAAGTACATAACGATTCAAAAGTTGACATACCTAAAGAGGAAATTGCTAAAAATTGGCTAATAGTGATATGTAATTTTTGTCATTAATAGAAACAAATGATGTACATATTGATAGGAAACCTCAGAAATAAAGATACTTAGTATTTGGTTATTAGAAAATTGTCTAAGTATAGAATTTGGTTTATAGAAGCATATCATTTTGTTTATAACATGTTATAGATGCCATATTATGATAAGTGAAGTTATGTGGAGATAGTATACATGTTGGTGATGATGTGTATAAACAAAAAAGTTTGTACAAACTATACAAAATAGAGTTAATTATGTTTTGATGAAGCAAGAAAATGAAATTGAAGGAAATAATTGTTTTGGTTGCAAACTAGTTACTTGTCCAATTAGGGCCGACATCCTAGATGTTTACTCTAACTTGGAAAAGTTAATTGTGGTCTTATTTGACCTAGCAGTATTTTATGTAAAGGCACAATATTTATTCAAAGGACTTATTGTGATAAGAAGTATGATTACAAGTGCAATATTGGTATATTATGAAGTGAATGAACTTTTGTGAAAGTGATATATGAAAAGTTATGTATGAACTATCTAGTGACCCAAGATCAAGCTAAAGATTAGAGATAAGACAAGAAAGGCAAACCATATTAAATTACTTGTTTGAGTAGTGATCTCTTCTTGTAGTTGAAATTGCATGTTTAGGGAGTGGGCTCTTCTTGCATACATTATACTACAACTCCTAATAGGGTTAGAATCTCCTAACAAGGATTCTAAGTCTCCTAGTAGGGACTTCTTATAGTAAATTTTCTCATTGACTCCTAATAGGGTCCATCCTCTAACAAGTAACATATATATCAGTATATTATCTAGTGGGTATCATCTCCACCAGGGTTTGCCCAGTTAAAAAAATATGGTGTCATTCATTACCTTTGTGCATTAGTACTGTTACTATTTAGCATTATTTTATTGCTTTGTTATGCATGGTTTAAAGTAAGTAATAATATCTAGTTGGAAACTAAAGTTTGTAGATTACTGATTTACCCCCCCTCTCGATAATCCCTATTTAAAATAGAATGTATAGTAGAGCCAATATTGTCAAAATATGTCAGAAGGCATTACCCTACTACACAAATTATTGGAGAGAAAGATGCAAGCCCAATGACAAGAAATAGGTTGAGAAGTGATACATGTTTTCTTAGCATGCATGAAACTAAAATAGTGAAATATGCCTTAGAAGATGTGGTCTATAGTAAAGCAATGAAAGAAGAGATTGAACATATTGAGAAGAATAAGACATGGACTCTAGTTTCTAGAGTGGCAGATAAAAATATGATTGTCACCGAGTGGATGTATAGAGACAAGTTAGATGAAAATGGTGAAGTCACAAGGAATAAGGAAAGATTAATTTACAAGGGGTATTCAAAAGAAGAAGGGATAGACTATGGGGAAACATTTACTCTTGTTTCAAGATTATAAGGAGTAAGAACTTTGCTTGGTTACTCTACATACAAAGGTTTTAAAGTTTATCAAATGGATGTTAAATCTACATTTCTAAATGGCATAGTGGAAGAAGAGGTCTATATAGAACAACTTAAAGGATTTTTTATGCTAACAAAAGTAACGTGATATGTAGACTACATAAATTTTTATATTTTTTGAAGCAAGCACAAAGAGAATGGTATGAAAGGCTTCACAATTATCTTGTGAAGATTGGATTTGAGAGGCTTAATGATAATAGGAATCTATACTTAAAGATAGAAAAAAAGGAAAGGTATTTTACTATTTGAAATTTGCGTTGATGATATCATATTTGGATATCATGATACTTTATGCAAAGCTTTTGCAATTTAAATGAAGAAAGAATTTTAAATGTCTATGTTTGGAGAGATCAAGTTCTTTGTGGGTTTGCAAGTACATAAGATGAAATATGGTAAACACCACTTAGTCTAAATATGTAAAAGAGATACTGAAGACTTTTGGATTGGAAGATTCCAAGATAGCAAGCACACCTATGGTGACATGACACAAATTGTCAAAGAATGATGATTCAGTTGAGGTGAATCAAACACTGTATATGTCTATGATTGACAAATTGCAATATGTAGTGCATAGCAGACCTGAAATTACATTACCTATTTGGATAGTTGCAAGATTCTCTACTAGTCTTGGGGAGAATTATTTGATGGTTGTTAATACAATAATGAGATATCTAAAAGGTACAAAGATGATGGTCTATACTACAAGAAAAATGAGAAGTTTGAGTTGAGAACCTACATTGATGCTTATTGGGATGGAAATATTGATGATAGAAAGAGCACTAGTGGAGAAGAATTTTTCTTAGGAAAATGGCTAGTTACATGGACTAGAAAGAAACAAAAAATGCATATCTCAATCTACTATCAAAGCTGAATATGTTTTTGTTGTAGTAAATTGTACAAATATTATATGGATCAAGTAGCTACTCAAAGGTATGAAAGAGGAAATCACTGAACCTATGATACTTTATTATGATAGTACAAGTAATATAAATATATTAAAGAATCCTATGATGCATACAAAGACTAAGAAAATTGCAATCAGGTATCATTACTTGAGAGTGTTAATTCAAGACAAAGAGGTGAAGATGGAATATGTGAATACAATTGAGCAAATAGCTGATATTTTCACAAAAGAATTACCTAGGGATACTCATGAGTATCTAAGAGGTAAACTAGGGATGATACCCCTCTCCAAGGCTATTTAAGAAGTATGAGAAGTGACCTCCATCAACTAAAATGGTTGACATATGTTACACATTGTTGCAGTGGAGCCTACCTAAAGTAATTAAAGAGTTGGAGCTACAAATTAGTCACAAACTAGGTGACAGAGGGAGAAAATAAAAATGTTCATATCTACATATTAAGATGACATGTCCTTGGCATTATTATCAAAGAGGGATATATAGAGTTCACAAAAAGATAGGCAAAGAGTGTACCTGATGATCTACTATAGAGAGAGAAATGATTAAAAGACATACATCTACCTAGTGAGAGGGACATAGTGCTGAGGGAGGTATAAGAATATATTAGACAAAGATAAATAATTGAATACAAGGAATGGAAGTGATCAAGAGGGAGTCATAGGGATGTATTGATTATCTATTAATCAGAACAAAATTTTGCAACCTATATAGAAGATGGAAGCTATTGATAGAGGGAGAGGTCTCTATACAAAACAAAATTTTATTTTTAGTATTGTTGTTGGTACTAGTTTTCCATTAATGCCAAAGAGGGAGACTCTTGAAAATATATTGATATAAGTAAGAGAATGTATTTCAATCATTAATTTTCTGTTGATGTCAAACTTGCTACTTGTTGGTAAGACAACTACTTAATTCATTTGAGTACTAATATTTGTTTGGTTGATGAAGAGGATTTGATCAAATGAGATAACAAAAGAACCTAGAGGAAGGGTTGAATTATGTTATGAAAAAGGATTATAAATATTAGTTAATATATTGATGTTATAGTACATTGATTATCTACTTAAGGTTGCAAAGGATGGATACACTAGTTAACAAAGTCTAGAAGAACAATTTAGTAGAATTGAGTCTACCAAGATTGACCGAGTGGACAATAGGTGTTGAGAAAAGTTAGTGCAATTTGAGTAGAAAATCAGTTAGTGATGAGAAAAATCAAAGCTTAGTATATGTCAAGTGATACAGTGTAAGTTAAGTAAAGTTTAGTTGATGCCAAGCACAAGTAAACTTTAATGTTTGACAAGTTATCTAGTGGATGACAAGTGGACGAACAACATGGAAGCCAAGCAACAACATATTTATGATAAGTGCCCATATTCATGTTAGATCATGGATTTGATGAATCTAAGTTGACTATCTTACTTTCTTGAATTTTGTGAAGTGTGTGGAAGATAAGTATAATTAGTTGGTGGCACATAATTAATGGTAAACTATTTGGAGGCAAATTGAAAGAGGATTGAAGGAGAAGTTTCTAGAAGGAACTAAAATGAAAATATGGGTAGATTCATTGAATCCTACCATTTGACATAACCCTAAAATGGATGATACAGGATGAATGGAAAAATATCTTAATTTTATATTTATAGAGATGGTTGGTCAGAAGCAAGGAGGGTAATGTTCAAGAACCTAAGTTAGACAAGAGGTCTAAGGTATTGCTTCATTTGGAGATTGAACAAAAGAGATTGTTATTGGCAAGCAAAGAAATAAGGCTTAAGGCTATGAATACTTGAAGGGTGAACAAGCTATCAAAGCTAATTTATGTGAAAGCCAAGGAAAATAAAGAACTAAAATAGAGATCTAAAATTTGCAAGTGAGTTGTAATTTGTTATCAGATCAAGCCTTACTATTACTTTCTAGTTATTGTACCAGTCTAGGGTAAATACTTTGGATTAAGGTTGACCTAATAGTCATTCATATATCCTTTAACCAGATGACATTCTAAGTGAATGATCTAAAGTCCCTTAAAAAGGATCACTCCTAATAGGGTGATTGAAATGTTCTAACTAGGTCACATTTAACAGTGTGTATTGTAACCTTTACATGGTTGGCCTTTCATAGGGCATCACTTCAAAAGAGTGAAAATGAGTAGCATGTTATTGGTGGTATTTCCCAAATTGGGTTTCCACATAAAATCATTGTGGCAAATTTGTTATTGAATCTAGTATGTTTCATTCTTACATTTTTGCAAAATTGATTTGATAGTAACCTACAAGTTTTATTGAATGTATGATGGAATGGATGCATGCAAGATGGATATGTTTTATTTATATGGGTTCACTAAGATGTGAAAAGTTTTTGTTGTACATCTGGATCTTGGATAACTAATTCACCCCCCTCCCTCTTAATTATTCTAAAGAATTCCAACATATATCAGAGAATAAAGATTCAAGTAGAGTCAGGAGGTGTTGAAGATTAGTCACAAAATGTCTTTGTATTGCTTGTTGTATAGGTCACAATACTTAATGTTGTTGGGCAATTTAATAGCTTTAACATATTTCTATTATGTAGCTTTAGTGCATTAGTTTTACCAAATAGGTGTACTGAGTTGTCAAATTCTTCCTTTTCCATTAAAGTTATATGTTTATGTGTGTGTTTCATCAAGAGTTTGTAGTCATATTCTCTTGGGTTCACTTCATTGTTGACCCCAAAGACAATCATAGTATTGCTAGTTAGTGTAAAAAAACTTAGTCATTTACTAGGTAGAGTTGGTCAGGATAACACTATGACCGAGTCAATTTATAGAGGCTGAGTGAACAAAAGAAGAAATGTTAAAGTAATTTAGGTTAATTTAATTTAGTTTATTACTTTACCTTTAATCCCTTCTTAAGATTCCACTTTACACACCTTGAATTTCTATTTAATAATTAACTAGTAATTATTAAAGGTCATTTATCTCTTAGGGTTTCCTTTCTAGGGTTTTGATCTCCTTCATAAGGATTGATCGGTTGTAAATCCTTTCATTCTATTTTTTTTAAAGTAAATCTAATCTTCTTGTTTATCAAGAGAACCCTTCTCTCTCCACCTTTCTTTCTTCCTTGTAAAAACTCATTTGCATGTAGGATATCCAAGGATCTATGAAAATGTTCAACATAAAATTCTACATGATATTAGAGCCTTGCCTATGACTGTCTATTCTTGTTTGAAGAAAAAGAAGAATGAGAGCTTGATGGAACAAATTTGGCTTCTTTTGGATTTTTTTTGTGAAAATAGGGGGTCTCTAATTTTCAAAGCACTTTGAGGCAAAATAGACATCATAGTTTGGTTCAAAAGGCATCATAACCCCTATTTTCATATAGAGTTTGTCAAATTTAAACAACATTGACCTAGGAGGCAAACGGTTTTGCATAGCATGGTCATAAGACCTCTGGCACAAATTTTGAAGCAATTTTGCAAAAAAAAAAGAAAAAGGCATTAAAAAAATAAGACTTGCAGTTAAAAATTCTACACCAACGCTGAGGGTGGAGCCGCCATCGGTTAGCCACCCACAACTCATTTTTGCTCCACCACTCTATGGCTTGCATCCCACTTGCACCCATGACACCTCCTTCCAACAACCTCCCCTCAGTCCACACCACTTCTGCCCATCCACCGGTGCTCCACAACTAGGCCATTGTGCTCCTCCCCACCTAGCCCATAGTGATGAGGGGAGGCGAGGGCCTATTTTTAGCACCAAAGATTGTGTTTTTTTTTTTTTGGGGAGTGAGGGGCTAAAGTTTCCTTTTATCATTTTGGCGCCCTATCAATTTGTTGGCAAGAACTTGACAATATGGGGATCTTTTTTGATCCAAAAGAAGCACCGAGAAGATGATTTAGAGATGGAAACAATGTTTTTGGTATTTTTTGGAATTTTTCCCAATTTGATGCTTGTTTTTGAGTTTGAAGTTTGATGATGTCTTCAATCTTCCTGGGGGTGTAACTTTTTCATTATAGCTTTATTTTTTGTTCTGGAAAAAGAGTTAAAGAACTCTTCTCAAGTCTTATCCAGATTCTCTGCTATTTTCATCAGTAGTTCTCAAAGGTATATGTCATTCTCAAACTAAAGTATTTTTTCTCTCTTCTTGTTTATGTATTCCTTTTAGCAACTAGGGTTCAATTTTTTGTATTATGGGGAGTTTTTTGCATTATTGTTTCTATCATTTACACGAGTAAACCATATTTTTTTCAAAAAACAATCCAACACCTTCTAAAATAATTGTCAAGACTTCTTGTCTTGAATTTCTGATCCCTCATAACTATCACACATGAAAGACCTTGATTACATGACTTCTTGGGTCAAAAGGGCTATGGTTTTGTTTAGATGTTGTACAACTAGTTTTAAAGAGGCCTTTTGAGGTCATGCAATAGCATAACAAGATGGATGATGAAATGTGGTTCATTTCTTTACAGGTATCTGACAATCTACATTTTCATCTTGATGGGTGCAATATCCCTCTAGCTATGTGGACAAGGCTTGAAGGCTTGTTTAGTATAGTGAATGAATTCAAGGAACTTCAAATTAAGGTAGAACTTACCTCTCTTGTATCAAATTCTTTTCCTTTCATTGAGGTGGGTGATCCCAGAATAATGGGTTCCACTTTTTGATCAATATTGACATTGAAATCGATATTTTTGTAATAAATGTCATGTTCAACTGACTATATCTTGAAAAACATATATAATTTCAAGATGACATAAACTAATTATTTTGAGTATTCTATTCCTACTTTGTAACCATATTTTTTAATCTAAACAAAATTTATTTAGCTCAATTTTTTCATCTCCTTCGAAAAGTGTTACATAATAAAATTCAATATTTTTAAAGAGTGATAGTCCATTTGACACACATACCATTTTGTCTAGAAATCATAATGATGTAATTCTTTCAGTGTTAGATTCATAACATCAATATCCAGAGGATGCATTTTTTTTAATTCATTTTGGTTGAATATTGTATAGTTTATGAAGTTTTGAAGTGACACGAATTGTAATTCAGACATATGTTCCGTTTGACACAGATAATTTGAAGTCAATTTATCAAAAACCTTTTTTTTTTTTTGAATAGAAAGGTATCTCAATAAGCTAGTTCCTACATATTTTTCAAAAAACATTTGACCTAATTTACTAATTTTTTTGAGGTGTCAAAGTCGGTTGATGTTGAATCAGTAATGAACCTATAATGAGTTAAACTCATATTTGAAAGTCTTAATGAATATAATATGTATTACAATTATAGTTGTTGAAAAGCTTGCTCTGAGTAGGACAAATTGGCATTTTTTATTTTATAGTAGGAGATCATTCAGTCTCAATAATAGGGGTCAAAAGAACCAATTTCATTTTTTCTCCAAAAAACAACACCAAAAATTTGTAATTTGAGATGTTTGCACGAACACTATGTTCGCACAAACTTGTCTAATATGTTCGTGCGAACATGAATTTGCATGAACATATGAGAAAAATAATCTGGTAGCCAAAAATTTAATTTAATGTGTTCACACGAACATTTATAATAATTTGGGGTCACACAAACATACAAAAAAGACAAATTTATCAAGATCTCAAATGGAGAAGTGGAATTTTAATCCAATAATTGCCATTACAAATATGTTCGCACAAACATATTAACAAGGTATGTTTGCATGCACATATTAACAAGGTATGTTTGTGTGAACATACCCTATTTAAACTCAATATGTTCGCATGAACATAGAATGCTTATATGTTCACACGAACATAGTTAGCACGTTTGGGCGAACATACGTAAAATTCTATATGCAAATTTTTCATCATTTCAAAATTTCCTTCATCCCCTAAAACTGGTACCCAGTATTGTGGGTTCACCCAGGCCTTCTTGATGAAGTTCATCAAAAAAGATCTTTATTGCAATATTGTGGGAAAACCAAGATTGACACTAAGTGCATCCACTCGATTCTTACTAAGCTTTGTGGAAACTTTTAGATTTTTTCGTCTACCTTCCATTCCTCCAAATATTCTTTGGGTGATAGATTTACCATGCCATTATTTGAGGTATTTTGTGATCATTTGAATCAAGAGAAGGATAAGATCTCTTAGTTGGATTCTCTTGTAGGCTAACACACTTATGCATTGCTATCTGGACGATCTTCAGGAATGAAGGAGAAGACACATAAATCTCATTCTACAGAATCTTAGATTGATTCTAGAACTCACATATCATTAGGGCCACCTCATCCTAAGGGGGCTAAACCAAAGATAGGAAAAATGAAGTGTGCTCATTGTAATAACCCTAATCATGATGAGTTACATTAATTTGAGAAGTTAGATGGCTATGCCAAATAGGTTTCATATTTGATAACTCTCCTTCACAAGAGAATCATTGATATTCCTTCTACTTCTCGTAGATCATCTTCATCATCATCATTTTAGTCATATATAGGAAAGGGTCATGCACTAAGTGTAACTTCTACTCCACCCTCTTCTAGATGGTTATTGGATTCAGGTTCTTCACACCATATGGCATCTTCTTAGGATTTGTTCTCTTCTTCTGTGGCTTATCTTACTCCACACATTTTGATTGGGAGAAACAATATTATGACTATATATGGGAAAGGTTCTATTGACATTGATGATGGTACATTACATGATGTACTTTATCTTCCATCTTTTTCCTCTAACCTTATCTCTATCTATTAGATTAGACATAGTGGGATAGGGAAGATAGTTGAGTTTGCATAAGATTCGGTGTACATTAGAGATAGTGAGACATGCAATATTATTACTATAAGGGCTATTTATCATTCTTCCTAACTATACTCCTCTCATTTTGGTCCACCATCTCCACTACTGAAGACTCCCTCTCCTTCTTCATGAGAGACTACTAAGGTGAATTTAGGTCACTTAAACTTATATGTTGTTCCTGAGACAAGTGTTTTGACTTCTACACCTCCATCTCTTATTCAAATTCCATCTATTTTTCTTCAACAATGCCTAATATTATAGCTCTAGTCATCTAGCCAGCTACTATAGATGTTGAGGATATGTCAAAGGACATAAATTTCCTCTTGGATGATAGATTCAACACACCTATTATCCCACCTCCATTGGATATTCCATTTCACAACTCTCATGCATTCTCCTTTGAGCATCAGCTAGGACTTTTAGCTTCACCTTATATTCAAGGATTTCACCCTCCTTATCCACTACCTTTGTTTCCTTCATATTAAAACCACACTAGTATGTTCATCAACATAGGAGTTCTTCCATTCGTGGGGGGTTGGTGCTATGGAGTCTCAAGATTAAATCATTGGGGATTTCATTGTACTTATGGTCTTGAGAGGTTCTCTTCAGATGTTTCATTTGTGCATCCTTTTCTATCTCTTTTTTGAGTAGGGTTTTTCCCATTGGGTTTTCTATACTTCTCCATTTCATAAAGATTTGATTATGATTAGGTGCCTCATTAGGCCTTATTTTTGGGACCCAAGTTTTCTTTTGGCATTGTAGTTTACTTGCATTATTTGTAGCTACATTGTTGCTCATTTTAAGGGGGGGTGTTAGAGTAAAAGGCTAGTTTAATTTAATTGATTAAATTACCTTTGCTCCCTTCTTAAGATTTCACTTTAGGCAACTTACATTTAGATTTAATAATTAATTTTACAAATTATTAAATGCTATTTACCTCATAGGGTTTCCCTTTTAGTGTTTCAATATCATTCATGAGGACTAATCAGATGTAAATTCTTTCATTCTCTTTTGTAGAAGTAAATTTAATCTTCTTGTTTATCGAGAAAACCCCTCTCTCTAATTTTCTTCCTTCCTTGTAATAGGTTATTTGCATGTAGTATATCTAGGGATCTCCAAATTTTTTCATCATCAAATTCTACAAGAAATATACATATATACATACATACATACATACATACATACATACATATATATATGTATATGCAAATTTTGTCAAGTAATAGTAACTATCGAGAAAACCAAGTGTCACTAAGTATTCCAGTAGTTGTCAATTTTTTAGGAAGCAACATATGAGTCAAGTGCTACAAATGATGAGAAAAAAATAAGAAGATGAGAATAGTATGCGTTAAGGGACATAATGAAGAATAAGCATGATCGAGCATCATGAAACTATGAGTGTTGAGTAACACAATTTATATGTGTGTGTGTTTAGAATGAAATAAAATTCCTATCTAAACCAAACCAGGAGTATATTTTTATGACTATGGAATTAATCAAGGAGTCAACTATCCCCCTATGTAAGGAGATTAGCTAATCAAATAATTGGAAGGACTAAGTGATAAAAAAGACGAATCTAGATTGTTGATCAAGATCTAGAAAATTATAAGATGGCTATTTAAGTATGATTTCAGGTCAACCTTTTGTTGTTGAGAGTTGAAGGTGAATTAGTATGTTATGAAGTAAGGAAATCAAGCAGTGCAAAAAGAAATTACTATAGATTTATCATAGAGAGGTTATTGCAACTTGGAAAGAGGTGATCAATCATCAACATTCAAGAGAAACCCAATAGATCAAGATCTCATTGCATTTTAATAGGTGTATTAGGGAAAATCTCTTAATAGAGTGGTCCTAACAGACCTATTATAAATATCTTAACAAAGTTCTCACTTAATTGTGTAGTTTATGATGTAAGGAGGGAAAGAATAACTAGGGTCAAAGGCTCACCCTACATTCCAAACCAACCTTGCAAAGTAAACACAATGGAAGAAAACACACAAAGAGAACAATACCACACATAAAGAACAAGACACTTGTATTGATTCATCAAATGATTAGAATACATACCCAGCCATAAGGCCTTTTGGGTTATGGCCAGATACAAAATACATTCAAGATCTGAGATCTAGCTTTAAATTCATGCTTCTAGACACATATGCAATAGACTTTCCCAAACCTTCTAGTTCTGCCCTAACTCTAAGCCTAAACACCTGATTTATACTTGCCAAAATAGCTTACTAAACATTCTAGAACATTAAATAACATAAAGGATGACCTTAAAATAGTTTGCACACATCTCAAGACAAGATCTTATCATAAGAATCATGATTGAAATTAATTCCACAAGTCAACTCCCATCAAAAATTGAAGAAAAATAATCCAAAATGTTGACATTCGACATCAATAGGAACACTTGATACATGAAGGATCACTTGGCACATGAAGGATAGCTCAACACAAATTGGAGAGTGAGATGCCAGGATAACACACTAACCCAAGTGTTAACATGACATGGGATAACTCAAACTTGGCTTATACTGCAAAATTACTGGCACTCGACAATTGCTATAACTTGGCAATGACTATAACTTGGCAACAACTAGCAGAATAAACACAAATGAGTAGGATAACATGTAAACTTAGGATGTTCCTAAATCATGCAACTAGGGTAGAAAGAAATTATTCTCCTAAATCATTCAAGTGTCACAACTTGAGCTAAATCCATTGATTAATTGATGTAACTTCTACAACTGGTCTATTTTTCCACTTCACCAAATACTCATAGTAGTCTTTTCCTCTTGTGCTTTTAACAACTCTCTGATCCAATATTTGTTCAACCTCTTCAATATGCTTCTTAGGATAATCATCAAGTACAACAACTTCATCATCTGACTCATGATACTTATACAGATCAATAACATTGAATACAAAAGATATATCCATGTCATCAGGCAACTCAACTTCATAAGCATTTCCACTATCAAACTTCTTCAAGACCTTACAAGGTCCAAACTTCTTCATCTTCAACTTACTATATATTCCAACCAAAAATATTCCTTTCATCAAATGAACCATCACCTCATCAAAAAATTCAAAAATATGATGTCTTCTAGACTTATCAACATTCTCCTTATACTTTTGATTACTTTGTTCCAACTTCAAATTCACTTCCTTATGCAAAGACTCCATAAAATTAGAAAACTCTTTTTCTATAATACATCTCTTCTCTTGATGAACAACATTCCTTAACTCTGATACTCCTCTAGGCTTCATTTTGGTAACAATCTCAAAAGGGGTTTGCCATGTACTTCTATTCACAAAATTATTCTATGAAAACTTAGCTTGTGCCAATACCATCTGCAAATTATGTGGTTCATCTCCAACTAAGCATCTCATCAAATTACCCAAGTTTCTATTCATAACCTGTATCTATCCATCTGTCTATGGATAGAATGTAGAACTATACTTCAACTCAGTACCCATCTTCTTCAACAAATTCTTCCAAAAATAACCTGCAAACTTATTGTCTCTATCAAAAACAACACTTCTTGGTAATCCATGTAGTCTAACAATCTCTTTGAAGAAAAGTTCAGCAACATGCTTAGCATCTATTATCTTTTTGGATGGTATAAAATGAGCCATTTTAGAAAATCTATCCACAACAAAAAATATAGAATCATACCCCTTTGTTGTTTTAGGAAATCCAAGAACAAAATCAATATTAATATCACTCCAAGCTTTCTCAGGAATAAAAATAGGTGTATACAATCTAGTATTTTGACTTAATCCATTTGCAACTTGACAAACTCCACAACTCTTCACAAATTTCTGAACATCCTTATACATATGTGGCCAATAATACTTCTCTTTCAACAAATAAAATGTCTTATCAATTTTGAAATGTCCAACAAATCCACCACTATGCTTTTCCTTAATTAGATTAACTTTCATAGAACTTCTAGGGATACACAACTGAATACCTTTGAACAACATACCTTCTTGAATGAAATATTCATCATAATTATTGATGTGATTTATTAGATTTGGTGCTCTACACTCTCTCCACATCTCAGAAAAATCAGAAATAGTATCATACAATTCTTTCATTTCATCAAAACCAAGAACTTCAACCTTCATCTCAATCAAAAAAGACTGTCTTCTACTCAATGCATCAGTAACTTGGTTAGTAACTCCACTTTTATGCTTGATCACAAATGTAAAACTCTTCAAATACTCAACCCACTTCATATGTCTCTAGTTCCATTTATGTTGACTTCCCAAGTACTGTAAAGTTTTAAGATCAATATACAACACAAAATCCTTAGGATTCAAATAATTTCTCCACTTCTTCAAAGCTTGAACAATATCATAAAACTATTGATCATATGCAAAATAATTCCTTTTAGCATTATTCAACTTCTCACTAAAGAAAGCAACAAGTTTACCTTCTTAACTTAATACAACTCCCATTGTGCTACCACTTGCATCACATTCAACTTAAAATACATTATCGAAATCAAGCAAATATAATATAGGTTACTCAAAAACCTTTCATTTCAAAGTATCAAAACTTAGATTAGCTCCTATGTCCACTTGAATTCCTTTTTATCTCTTCTCATTGTCTCAATCATAGCATTACAAACAACACTAGAATTCTTTGTTAAATTTCTATAAAAACTAGCCAAACCATGAAATGATCTTGCCTCACCCAAATTTTTAGGTTTAGGCCATTCCAAAATTGTTTTAACCTTCTTAGGATCCATTTTCAAACCATTAGCTAAAATCACAATTCCCAAATACACAACCTCCTCTTGCATAAAAGAACACTTTTTTAGATTAATCATCAACTTCTCCTCTTTCAATCTCTACAAGACTTGTCTAACATGCTCAAGATTTTCCTCCTTAGTCTTAATGAATATCAAAATATCATCCAAATAAACAATTATAAACTTACCTAGGAATATTTTTAGAACTTCATTCATCAACATCATGAAGGTACTAGATGCATTAGTCAAACCAAAAGGCATAACCAACCATTCATACAAACCATCTTTTGTCTTGAATGTAGACTTCAATTCATCACCTTCTTTGATTTTGATATGATGATAGCCACTCTACTAATAAATCTTGGTAAAATACTTTTGTCCACTCAAACAATCCATTATGTCATCCATCATTTGCATAGGAGATCTATATTTCACTATAATCTTGGTAATAGCTCTAGAATCAATATGTATTGTCCATTCTCCATTCTTCTTAGGTGGTAATACAATAGGTACAACATATGGACTCAAAATTTCTCTGATTAAAAATTTCTATAGAAATTCATGCACTTGTCTATTAAGTTCTTCATTCTCTATAGGTGTGAATCTATATGGTGCTTTGTTTGAGAAACTAGCTTTAGGAATCAAATCAATACAATGAATTACACTTCTTACTAGTGGTAAACCATCAGGAATATCCTCAACAAAAATCTCTTTATACTCATTTAATAATTCTTTAATATCTCCTGGTACTTAGCTACCACTATCTAATGTCACTTGGTCATTACCAACTTCTGTTATTACTCGACCACTACTACCCAAACTCAGTCCTCTAGAAATTACAACAAAATAGACTTTATTCTTCCTTACTTATTTTTTAAATTGCTTTCCATTAACCACACAAACTTGAATAGCAGTAAAATTAACCTCATCTAAACTCTTAATCAAAGGAAACAATATTTTCTTCTTCCTACTCACCCAAAGAGTATATTGATTCAATCTTCCATCATGTACAACATATCTATCATATTGTAAAGGTCTACCCAAAAAAATATGACAGCAATCCATAGGCATAATATCACATAATACTTCATCAGAATAATGTCCAATCTTGAACTTCACAATGCATTTCTCACTTGCGAATAGCTTATGCTCATCTTTAATCCATGAAACATGATAAGGTTTAGGATGCTTCAGCCTCTATAGACATAACTTTATAAATAGCTCTTTTGATGCCAAATTTTTAGAACTTCCACTATCAATGATCACCTTGCAACATTTTCTAGTCATCTTACATTTCATCCTAAAAAGACTTCCTCTAAGGATAGGTTCCTCATCACTTCCCTTATTACATAAGATTCTTCTCACCATCAAATTTTCTCTGGCCTTAGGTCCACTCAATAAAATCTCAATGTATCCTTGAATCACAACATTTTTATTACCTTGCCCACTTTTAGAGGATCTATGCCCTTCTTTACCACATTTGAAACAATTACCAAAAAAACCACCTCTAGTATATGAGTTACCTCATCCTTGGTAAGAACTAGTACCTCCTCAGTATGAACAACCACCTTTCCATTTGGTCTTGTCTTTTTCATCATTTCTCCATTCAAATCTACCCTCATCTTGCACAAAATTGTTAGATCTGCCACCTTCTCCATAAGATCTACCTCAACCTCTCTAAAATATACTACCTCTACCTCTTTGTCCTTTTTTATGCTTCCTTGTCAAGATCTCCTCAACTTTAAACACATATTGATATGTGTCTTCTACACTTTCCAATTTCACAAAACTTATCTCATCTTGAATTCTAGATCTTAATCCATTTAGATATCTTGTAATTTTCTCACCATCATCATCAACATGTCTAGATATAATGTCCAATATATAAAATTTCTTAGTATACTCTTTCATAGTGATGTCTCTTTGTCTCAAATTTTGCATCTTTCTCAACAAGCTAACTTGGTAATCAGTGGGAAGGAATTTGTTCTTTACCTTCTTTACCACCTTCACCCAATTTATAATCTTCTCTTTTTCTCTCCTTTGTCTATTAGTTTGCAAATGCTCCCACCACAATGAAGCATGACCTCTCAACCTAGTAACTACAAGTTTCACCTTCCTATTATTAGGAGTTTTTTCATAGTCAAAGAACTTCTCCATATTAGAGATCCAATCCAACATAGCATTGGTATCCAATTTTCCACGATAAGGAACAATTTCTACAACAAGCTTTGAATGTTCACTAGACAATACTCTCAACAATATTTCCTCATCTTGATCTTCTTCCAATTTTGGGTTTTGGTTTGGTGCCACCTCTTCATCATCACTCACATTCTCAAGATGTAATCCTCTCCTCTGGGTTGTCTCCACAACATCTAATTACGCTATAATTTTCTTAAATGCATCTAACATGACATTTTAGCATTTCCTCTACATTGAATCATGTTTACAAATTAGGTTCCTCCATTATCATAACCCTTTGGAAGTTATAGGTTAAATCCCAATATATACAATGCTACAACCAAATCTGTGTTCAGGTTCTACATGATCCAATCTTATCAAGGATGAACTTCAAGCTTTGATACCACCTGACACAAGGAGGGAGAGAATAATTATTGCCAAAGGCTCAGCCAACAATCCAAACCAAGCTTGTAGAGTAAACACAATGAAAGAAAACACACAAAGAGAATAACATGATAGAGAGAACAAGATACTTTTATTGATTCATCAAATGATCAACATACATGCCCAGCTATAAGGTCTTCTAGGTTATGGCCAAATATAAAATACATTCAAGATCTAAGATCTAGCTTTAAATTTGCACTTCCAAACACATATGTAACAAACTTCCCCAAACCCTATAGTTCTGCCCTAGCTCTAATCTTGAACACCCTATTTATACTTGTCAAAATAACTTATAGAACATTCTATAACATTAAACAACATAAAGGCCAACCTTGAAATAGTCTACACATCCCAAGACAAGATATTATCATAAATGGAATGATGGAAATTAATCCCAAAAGTTAGCTCCCATAATTTTTTTTTAGAAAAATCATCCAAAATGTTGACACTTGGCATCAACAGGAACACTCAATACATGAAGGATCACTTGGCACATGAAGGATCAATTGACATATAAAGGATAACTCGACACACACTACATAACTCGACACACACTACAAAGTGAGATGGGATAACATGCTAACCTGAGTGTTAACATGACAAGAGATGACTTGAACTCATCTTACACTACAAAATTAATGTTACTTAGTGTATATGAGCAATGTTAGTATGCTAATAGAAACCAAATTTAAATAAAGCTTCTACAAACTAAACAAAATTCATAAACTTCAAGATAGACTAAGATGAGCTCTCAATTAAGAATATGAGCCATTAATAGACTCTCTCAATGAGAAGCTCTCTTGTTGAGTGGCTTTTTCTAAATAGATAGGGTGTATGCTCAAGCTTATGCTTCAAAAATGGCTTCAAATGGAGTTGGAATTTGGATGTGAGTGTATGGTTTTGATATAAAATGGCTTCTTAAAATGGAATTATGATTTTACTTCATGGATTGTGTTGTTTTGCAAAGGGGAAGGATCTAATTTATAGGAAAGAGGCTTGAGGGATTGAGGGCTAAGATGCAAGGATGGGAAAAAGCTCTTGGAGGGCTCAGATTGCATGAGAAGAGAGCACATGGATTGTGCTTCCTTACAGCCAATCAGGGAGTGATACATGTCACAGGGTGAGAGGATGGAGGAAAGGGGAAGGATGAGTCAACAAAGGAGGCTCAAGGGATAAAATCTTCATAAAGACCCTCATAATGGCTTGTAAGAGCAATAAAAGTGCTTGGAAGAGTCATTTATGGCCTAGTGGGCTTCATAAAGTTTTATGGTTGGGATATTTTGAAGGAGATGAGAGGAACTTCGACTTGGGCTTGATTAGGAAGGTTTTAAGCTTACATAGGATTGTGCAAATGATTAGAGGATGGATTAGGATGGTATAGGATTAGCTTAGGGATAGGAAAGTGGATGGTGTTTAATGAGGGTGGGTGAAGGAGGAGATATTTGTTAACTTTGGCTTGGGTTAGTAAGTCTTAACCCATGTTTAGAGAATGTGACAAGGTTAGGAGGGGATTAGGATTAGGTTTAAAGACATCTTCTAGAAGAGTCTAGACTTTGGATGAGGATAAAGACTTTCTAGAATAGTCTAGAACTTCCTAGGATGAGGATGAAGACTTTCTAGAAGAGTCTAGAACTTCTTAGGATGAGGATAAATTAGATTTTTAGGAAATAAATAAAGTTTTATTTATTTCAATGGTTTGGGTTGAGGAGATATTTATTAAAACTTTTTTAATAAACATGAGGATTGATATTTAATCTTAATTAAATATTTTGAGTTGGGATTAGGGGTAGGAAATGATGGGATTAGCCTTTAATAAAAATTAAAGAAGGATTGGGAGATTTTGGAAGAGGTTAGTGGTCTTAAGGAAATTGGCCAAGTTTTGAGCAAATTTTTTTTAAAAATTTATTTTGGGTTTTTTGGTCAATTTATTAATTAAATAATTAATAAATAAGGAAATAATGTTTAAATAAGATTTAAACATTTTTGGGAGGGATTCCTTAATTAAATATTTTTAATTAAGATAAAGGGATTTAATAGCATAAACATAAATTAATTAATTAATTAATTAATTAATAAATGATGATGTCATCAGGAATTTTTTAGAAAATAAAAATACTTTATTTTTTAAAGGTTTTTAGGTGTCTACACTTAGTAATTGTTGCAACTCAACAATGATTGTAACTCAACAACAATTGGTAGAATGAACACAAATGATTAGGATAACACGTCAACCTAGGATGCTCCTACATTAGTTTAAATCCTCTAATCAGGGTTGACTTAACAATCTTGTAAGCTCTTAACAAGGAAAACCCCTCATAGGGTAGGTCATTGAAAGTGATAGAACTTTTTAGCCCTAATAGACATACTTAATTGTTGCATTAGCAAATATTTTGTGGGTGTTATTCCCAATGTAGTTTTACCTTCACATTAGAGAGTTTCTACGTTACCATATCTGGTGTCATGTTTATTATTGCTTTTGTGTTTTATTCATGTTATGGATGTTAGACCCGATATTAAATATTATATGAAGTTGCATATTCAGATCAAAGAAGATATGTGTGTGGTGAATTAAGTATGAATGTGATTCATGTTTGATGTAGTAAAATTTTTAGAGATCCCAATTCATCCCCCTTCTCAACATCTCACTTTCCCTATTAGATTTTCAATATTGATATATGTTTTGTAATATATAACAAAATTGTGCTACCTTGCAGTTTTTCCTTCTTGTTGAAACATTTTCTTAAGGGGCACCACTTTTATGAACTAATCCCATAATGTTCTAGCAATTGACTATGTTGTGTATATAGACTTATCCATCAAAGATGGTAATTGTTTGAGGTCACTGACCAAGATTATCGAGGTTCCTCCAAAGTACATGTCCTAATAATGAGAAAATTCATGTCTTAATCCATTTTCTATTTTTAGTAGTAGTTTTGATCCTATGAAGCTCAATTTTCCGATTAAGATGTATCTTACATAATTTAATTATTCTTAAAATTTTGCCAACACTTTCCCTTGCAATTTGCACTACATGTTACTCAAAATACTTATAATATCTATTTGTACTCTTCTAGTTTCCATTTCTTAGGCCACTTTCATCCTATGTTTTAACTTTGCATACACTTTTTTAATAGTTATTACAGATAGATGTTTACATTTTTCCACCTATAATAAAAAAGAAAAAAGAAAAAAAAGAATTTAAACAAGATTTAAACAAAAAAAAATCTTCTTAAACCTCCACATATACACATATTGAATTTAAGATATTATAAATTGATACATTGTAATAAATATATTCTAAACTTTATTGATTTATTCATATTAAATCATAATTACATCTTTTTATGAACTTTAGAAATTTACTACAAATCATTAAATTTTTTTTGCTAATTTATTTTGAATTCACAATTTTCTCCCTTCGAAAACCATAGGTTCTAGCCTATGCTTTATTAATTCAATGTAACAATAATGTTTTATTTTTGAATTACATATTATTATTTTTACTTATCTTTCCAAAAAAATGTTTAATTTTCATATTTTGAACAATCTCAAACACTATCTCACAATTAAATTACATTGTTAAAAAATGAGAAATTTTAAATTTAACACACTTTTTACAATAAATTTTCCAATTTAAATTTTACCTTTCAATGCTTTAACTTTCACCAATTTCTAACTTCTAAATTAACAATTACCATAATTCTGATTATGGCTAATACTATTCAATTGTAGTAATGTAACATGAATTGTTAACTTTCCAAAAAGAATTAATTTTTATATTTTGAACAATCTCAAACACTATTTCACTATTAAATTACATTGTTAAAAAGTTAGAAATTTTAAATTTAACACACTTTTTACAATAATCTCTCCAATTTAAACTTTACCTTTCAATGCTTTAACTTTCACCAATTTCTAACTTCTAATTAACAATTACCTTAATTTTTATTATGGCTAATACTATTCAATTGTAGTAATGTAACAAGAATTTAGTTAAATTATAAAATTCTAATCTATATAGGATAACTAGATAAATTTATTTATTTTCTAATCCATTTATGGCCAATTGGTTTATTAGTATTTAAAACCTTTTTAAGATTAAAAATTTATTCATTATTTTATAGCATTAATATTATTTTAAAACAATATGGTAATATTATTAAATATTACATATAAATATTTGTATAGTCAAATAAAAAAACATATCTCATTTTCAAAAATCACAAGTAACATTTGATGGCTTTGACACCTGAAGGCTAATTTCCATTATTGCAAGTTTGAATTGATGAAATAATCTTAAATGACATTTTCTTTGTATAGGCATCTATCCAACCCACATAGTGCTTCATTATTTGTACATTGACATCAATACTAAAATTTAGCTCACGAAAATTCAAGAGTGAGTGCCATCAAGAGTTTTTCCAAATTCTTCAATTGTAATAATTTAATAAATGTAATAATAATTTTTTAAATTTATGAATAGTCATTTTCTATTAATCAATAATATACTAGTTACAATTCATAAAAAAATGGTCAGGGGATACAGGATCACCCTATTCACATAGTCAAAGCTAGAATCAACAACTATCCATTTAAAAAAAGCATTAAGAAACCCCTTAGACTGCCAAAACTATGCCACTTATATAGTATGCCACATCAAATAAAAAGAGAGAAAAAGAACTTAGTTATCAAAGAGCCACTAATTACATTCTGCCATTTGGTATCTTTTCATTTACTATAGATTGGACTAAAAATCATACCAAATCTAAAAGTATATAGTGTGAATTGACTATCACATTTATGATATATGACTAAGTCTCTACACTTAAATAGCTTTACCTTGTCTGAAAAAAATAATCATGAACTATCCATGCAACAATTGTTTTTAATTGGAATTCAAACAGTTTCAGACATACATGATTATCTTCTATACAAAAGTAAAAAACACAAAGGAATTTAATGAAACTCAATGATATGCATTTCTTGTATTGTAATTCTAAAAAAATTCTGCATATTTTTTTATAGAGGATTCATTCAAGAATTAATCAGTGTTGTTTCAAATTAACTCAATAAAAAATTTGATAATTTTTTAGTTTTAGAGTGGGAAAATTTGGGTAAAATTTTTATTACATCTTATTGTATCTTAGATCTATGTCTATGAAATTGTATTCAATGTACGCATGTATTATTAACCTAGTTTTTTGGACTTGAATTAGCTAAAATTTTATGTTTGCAAGTTGCATACCTCACTCACTATAATTTAGAGTCATCTTAAGGTAACAAGTATTCTTCTTTAGTCAAGGTTGTAAAAGATCAAAGACAAAAGGCAATCACACATACTAATCATTGCTAGCATAGGAAGATGTATTGGATAATATTTCATAAATAATGTAGGAAGATATGATGTTAATGCAATACATTTTATTCTCCTTTTATTTCCATTTTTCCTTTTCTTGTTCAATCTTTGATGATTTGAATGAATTCAACTCATGCACATAGGAAAGATCAATGATCATTTCCACACTTCCTATATATGAATCAAGGTTATGGATCATACAATATAGAAATAGATCTAGTCATAGGGATGTGTTAAGGTGACATAAATCTTAGGTAAGGTAAATCACCAACTTTTTAGTATATATATGAAAATGTATACACTACTTTTTGTGAACCCAAACATCGAAAAGAGAATTAGCATGACATTTTCAGCATTTGATTTTCCTACAATTTTACTTATGTGAGATACTATTAAAATGGGGATAAGTGAACTAAGATGGTGTACAAAAAATGATATAAGTGGCCATTTTTGTTCTTTCAAAAAATTAAGAAAATGCAATAAAAAAAAATTGTAGCACTATGAATCTAATCTAAACTAATAAAGGTTTTAAAATATGAATAAGATTTAGAGGTTCAAATACTTTTCATATGAAAAATTATTTCTATATTTTTTAGAAAAATATAAAATAGTCACGTAAATATAACACACACACACACACACACACACACAGAGAGAGAGAGAGAGAGAGAGAGAGAGAGAGAGAGAGAGAGAGAGAGATTCTTTATTAAAGAAGAGGGAGTGACAAAGCCTTGAGGGGTGAGGGAGGGGGTTGGGTTGATGTGTGTGTGTGTGTGTGAGAGAGAGAGAGAGGGGTGGGGGGTGGGGGGTGGTGGGGGAGAAAAATCATGTGTGGACGTGTGTGTACATGTGTGTCTAAGAGACTAAAATGTTTTGATGAGAACATGAATTTAAGAAATAAAAAGGTTCCTTTTAAAAGAAAAATTTGTTATAATTAAATTTTTTATAAATTTTCTCATGGTTATAAAATATTCTAATTTAAAAAAAAAATTCTTAGGTGAGTATTTTCTAATTTTATAAAATTTTCTAAAGTATTATAAGTTTGTAAATTTTCTTCCAAATTTTTTTATGGTTTTAAAACTTTTGTGAAGGTTTTAAAAATTTCCAACTTCAAAATTTTACAATACTTGAAATTAAAACTACTAATATAACTTGGTTGTATGAATTATTTGTGGTCTTCTAAGAGTATTTTATATTGAACTTTAGATAGGTATAATCATTTGGTTCTTCCACAATGCATAGTCAATCCCATCAACTTTAGAGTTTCTCTTCTTATATCATACCATGTGTGGATATCTCTTAGATTTTAAGGCTTCCTTAAAGGAACTAAGCTATAGTATCAATCATAAGATTGGGTATCTAAAGAAACTAAATCATGTTAGAATATATAGTTTGGACTGATATAACTAAGAGTTGTAGGGTGGGGGAAGTGAATCAATTATCCAAGTAATATCACAAATAAAAACTTTAAACAATCTTAACCATATAAGTAATATAAACTTAAACCACAATAGGATACTCATACATAATAAAACTATATATGTTAACTAGGGAAACCCTTGATTAGAGGGAAAACCTTGGTGGGGATGATACCCACAAGAGGATGCACTAATATAAATATTTCTTGTTAGAGGATAGACCCTATTAGGAGTTTATTACAACATTTAGTACATATGATTCCCTATAAAGAGACTTTGAATCCTTGTTAGGAGATTCCAACCCTATTAGTTGTTGTGGAAGATAGTTGGACCCACTGCCCAAACAACTTCAAGGGTGAGATCAATGAACCCATTGTAATGCACCGCTAGAAGATCCTTGGAACAAGGATAAATATTAGCCAAGATAATTTTTTCTAAACAAGTATAGATGCACATGTTTTACAATATGCTACTATCACAAAGATCACAACAAAAGACTAAACAAACACCCAAATGCCAATGGATCTCTAAGTGCCACTACTAACCAAAATAATTAACCACAAAAGGATGCAAACAATTCAGAATCTTAAAACATTGTAAAATCAAAATACAATTATAAGGTATTCAAGAACACTATAGAGGGTAGCCAAAACACCTCCAAAAAAATTTTAGTCAAACCAAAAAGTACTCATTATCTACCTGAATAGGTTTTTCCAAGACCTAGGCAATACTTTATATGAACACTATGTGATACTTTCCAGTGTCGTACGGAATTTCTAAAGAAGGTGTGTGGTACTTTCAAGGTCTAGGTAAAACTTCTTCTAAAGCCATGCAATACTTCATAAGTATCATATGATCTTTATTCAATGGGCATGGGATACCTTAAAGTATCAGATAATAAATTTCCTACGGGTGTGCAATTTTTTCTAGTATGACACATTTTTTCTTCTTTGGGCATACGATACTTTAAATTACCACCCAATGCTGTCACATGGTTCCCCCTACCCCCCCCCCCCCCCAAAAAAAAAATGTTCTAAGGACAAACAAGGGATAAAACAATAAGTTAGAACCTCCAAACTGGGGAGTACTAGACCCACAGTCAAGGCATAATAAGGACATCATAGTCCTAGCTATCTTATAAGGACATCACTACTAAAGCATAACAACATCATAAGTATAGTAAATCTAAAATTCTAGACCAAAAGCAATAGTTACTCCAACCAAGAAGATAAAATCATCTAATCATATGCTAAACATCATAATAAGGGAATGCATCAATAAAATAACATCATCTAAACATGATATAAAAGCATTCCAATGGAAGCATAATTCATAAGAAAGCATACTCCAGAACCTAAATTACCAAGTGAAATCATCTAGTAATGGTCGCACTAGAATAATAGACCATCTATGTACATTGATCCCCAACACTGGTATAGGTAGCTATGCCTCTGAACCATCTAAAACTTGTAGGTCCACTCTCGCTGTGCTGATGGAGATAATGATCCAACTATAAACATGCAAAAAGAAAATGTCCATGGCTAACACTCTTGCTAGATAGTAAAGATGACTAAAATGAAGATCATGAGGCAATGAAAGTACTATAGGTCCTAGTCAACCACTCAATGGGAAACTATGTAGGGGCTCACTGCATGGAGAGTTTCTTGGCATTGGAAACCCCATGCTTAGATTATGCAGACTCTCTCCCAAACGAAAGGATCTCACACTTACATTTTATTATCTTAAGTTTTATTACCATGTAGTATTTTATTTAATTATCACTTAAAATTTCTACATGCCAACCCTTGGGAATGGTCACTAGGCTATGAGAAAAGAAGCCACCTCCATGAAAAGCTACCCTACCCTACCCATTCTCATCCAATGATGAGTTCTTGTAGACATGCATATTCACAACCTAACCACAAATGATCATACTTCCAAAAAACCATGGAAGATCAAGCCTCACAAGTCACCTAACAAATGTTCATGCACATACTCATGTGTGGTGGACCACCATCATGAAGATCATAACATAAGGATAGGATCAAAATAAAAGAAAAATATCACTCAACCAAAAACACGCTTGGGAGGATAGATGTGGTATGCATCCCAATACAACATAAAACTGCAATAATGGTTTGAATGACATGCAAATGAATCATCTAGGTAAAATAGGATGGCACACAAAATGATGTAAAAACTCTAAAACTAGATTACTTCAAAATTAAAACCCATTTGATCTTAGGGCAGTAAAACCACAAAAATCAAATAAAATTTATGTTCAGACACTATTTTCAAAAATGAATAGCATAATGGTGCAAAACCAAAAACCTTCATCCCAAAAAATGGGAAAACCTTCACACTTGACTGATTGGGAAGAACCAACAAACATAAATGGAGGGAAAAACTAGTTTTTAGCCTCCAAAAAAATAGCTACAAGAAAAAAAATTAGAAGCAAAGATGAAACATGAGAATGGGAAAGCTCTACCCGATAGCCAAAAGGGATCAAATAGAAAATAGCTAGGTAAAATAGATAATCCACAGATACAACAAAAAATGATAGCAAAGCAAGATCTCCTTGAGTTGGATCCAACAAGTTGATGCTTGCAAAGATCCTACTCCCATAGCTCTCACAATGAATAGAAAGCCAATCCTTCAAAAATGAATTTCAAAAAGGGCTCTCAATTTTCCAAATTGAAAAAGTGAGAAGTGAGGAATTAAATTCCTTTTTCAATACTTATTCATTTTTTGAGTGAATAATCAATTAGGGTAAATAGCCAATTAGACTAACTAGAATATGAATTGACCCAAATGAAAATAGGCTATTCCTAGTAATAAGAATTTATCTATGACAAAGCAACTATAAATTAAAAATCAATTAAATAAGGACCAAAAACCTTGAAACCAAAACCACATAAGGCCTTAACAACTTCTCGAGAATGTAAAACTCTAAATGCATAGACACACTCACTGGTCTAACCACACAGTTCAAATGAGTCTTTATTTAAAAAATCATCAAAAAGTTTAATTTAACATTAAAAGGTATGTCAACCATACATATATGACATTGGTAAATATGAATAGCTAAATCACTAATTCCATGTGCCATTACTAGAGATATAAATCATGCACATTAAAACACATGATCAAGTGCAATTGTATATAATATCATAGCAAAAGTAATAAATACATTAAATACCTAATTTAACCATTTACTCAATTATACTAATATAATCCATTTACATCGCTCACATTAGCATAAAACATAATGAAGAAAGAATGAAGTAAATATCCATAGTATAAAATCCATCACATAAAAAAATTAGAGATATGTCCAAATACTAGATAACTAGATATCATCATAGACCTACTATCATCTCAAAATGACATTGACTTGCAAATATAATAAACTAAATAGCATAGCAGTATAGCATCTATGATACTAAAGTCAATGTATAACATTTGACCCTCAGGTCATCTCAAATGAAACATAACAAGAGTACCAAGCATCTCTTGAATCAAAATACAACAAGGTTCAAACCAAAAACACGAGAGGCACTACATCCTCCCTTGCTAGGCATAGGTTTACTTCTAGAAGTTGGTAAACAAATGGGGGTACAATCCTCTCAATTATGTAGCATCTTCCCAAGTTGCAGAGGTCTCATCACTCGGGTCCCACTTGACCCTTACTTTCTCTATGTCATGACCTCTCAAAATCAACCTCTAATGTTGAAGGATACATATGGGCTCCAAAGTAAGTTGCCCATCCTCCAACTACAAAGTATCCTAATCAAGAACATTGGTCACATTGAGAATATATTGTTTCAAAATAGAAACATGGAAAACATCATGGATGGATGATAGGCTAAGTGGCAATGCTAGTCGATAAGCAATAGGATTGATCCTCTTGAGGATCTCAAATGGTCTAACAAAATGTGGTGCCAACTTTGATCCTTTCCCATAATAGATGGAGCTTTTCTTCAGTCACACTCTCAAAACCACCCTGTCACCAACATAAAAGTGATGATCTAACCTATGGGCATTTTCATACTTCTTTTGTCTATCCTAAGAAGTAACCAAATTCTCTCTAATATTAATAACCTATTACTCCATATCCAAAAGAATCTTTGGACCTAAAACTACTCAATCCTCTAAACAATCCCAACTCAAAGGGGTATGACATAGTCTACCATACAAGGCCTAAAAAGGTGACATACCAAGAGAACTATGACACATGTTGTTGTATGAAAACTCAACAAGGTATAAATAATCCTCCCACTTCACTTGCCTATCCATCACATACATGTGAAGCATATCCTCCAAGACCTAATTCACTCTCTCAATCTGACCATCGATCTCTAGGTGACAAGCTGAACTAAAATTGAGCTATGCACTCAAAGCATGCTAGAGAGATGTCAATAGTTCCTAGGTAAACATTGGAGCTCTATCTAAAATAATCCAATGAGGGATCCCATACAAATGTACAATATCCTCCCATAAAATATGTGCTACAAAAGAAGCTAAGTAGGATGCTCTCATGGGTGAGAAATGTGCTACCTTAGTCAACTTGTCCATTATCACCATAATATAGTCATGTTGTCATTATGACATAGGAAACCCTATGATACAATAATACATATTGTATCTCATTTTCACTCTGGAATGACATGTGGCTGTAAAATACCCATCAAATGTTGATGCTCTACCTTTACCTTCTAGCACTTGAGACATCAAGCAAAATAATTAGCAACAACATGCCTCATCTCTACAAAAAATTATAATTATTTAAGATTGGCATGAATCTTCTTGATGTTAGGATGTGTAGAATAAGATGCATGATGCACTTATGATAAAACAAAGGTAGAAAGATAACTATACATGGGTACATAGATACACCCCAAGTGTTGTAGTAGTCCATTGTAATCAAGAAAGTAACATGAAAGCCTACCCTTAAGGGTACATCTAGACTCAATCTTTGACCTTACCTCCTGATACCAAGTGTCACTAGGAAAAGCCTCCAAGATATAGCCTCACAAATCCACTCCAAATGACAATACTAATATCTCACGTCACCTCCTACTAAAGGAATCCATGAAAAATTTCTCTTTCCCTTTAATGTAGTAAACATCAAATTCATATTCCCATAGGAAATCCTTCTAGGGACATTGTCATGCATTCAGGTTTGGCTAAGTAAAGATGTACTGCAAGCTTCTATGATCACTATGTAACTCAAACCTATGTTCGAAAAGAAAAAGTTTTGAATGAACAAGAGCATGCACCATGACTGTAAGTTCCAAATCATGAGTTGGGCAGTTAAGCTCATGGTCCTTGAGTTTCCTAGGCTAATATGCAATCACTCGACCATCCTACATCAACACCTTGTTGGACTAACCACCAATGTTTTCCTTTGGGAGTCATGACATTGCTTAACCACTTTCTATGTTTTATAAGTCTAGTGGTTGTATCAGGCATTGACATGTTGATCTTTTGGTGCAATGAAAACTCTAGCTTGTAACAAGTGGTATCAAAGCTTGGTCATAGGTTTGAATCTCGTCAGGTAATGCTAAGGGTGGGATTGTTGGAATAAAGGCTAATTTTTACCTTTAGGATTCGTGACATGGCTTAACTACCTCCTATGTTCTATAAGTCTAGTGGTTGTATTAGGCATTGACAAGTTGATCTTTTGGTACAATGATAACTCTAGCTTGTAACACACCTCACCCACACCCTCCAAGGAAGCATATGTGTAAAGTATGAAATCACCTATAGGATTGGGCACTGCATAGACTGGTACACTAGAAAAATACTCCTTAAGAGCATTAAATTTCACCTCACACTGGTCTAACCAATAATACTTCTTCCCTTTCCACTAAAGAGAAGTGATGGGATGAGCTACTCATGAGAAATTGTTCACGAAGTTACAGTAGTAACCTGTCGATCCCAGAAAACTACAATCCTCATAAACATTAATGGGTAAATCCACCGTAATACCATCACCGGTGATTATATGCTCCAAATACTTTACCTTTAAGTAGAAGAATTCACATTTTCTTAGGTTTCCATATAGTTGATGGTCTCTCAAGCATTGTAATATCTTGCATAAATGGACTTCATGCTCCTCTGCAATCTTCAAATAGATCAATATGTCATCTAGGAATATGTTTACACACTAATTGAGGTATGTACAAAATACTCCATTCATCAAACACATAAATACTAATGGCACATTAATTAAACCAAATGGTGCAATTGTGAACTCATAATGCCCATATCATGTATGAAAAGTTATTCAATGAATCTTAGCCTCCTAGATATGAAGTTGGTCATATCCTATCTTAAGATCAATCTTTGAGAATACCTGTGCTCCCTTCATTTGATTGAACAAGTAATCTATCTTAAAAAAATGATACCTATTCTTCACTATCATCTTATTCAATTGCCAGTAGTCAATACACAAAAAAAATGATCCATCTTTCCTCTTTATTAGGATGACTAGTGCACCCTACAAGGATACACTTGGAGAAATTTTTCCCTAGGCCAACAATTCCTTCAACTACAATCTGAGTTAACTCAACACCTAAGTATTCATGTATTCATGCAGTAAGGAGCTCATGAAATTGGCTCTACTCCTGGTATGAGATCTATCTCAAAATAAATGTCACACTATGGTGACATACTTGGTATCTCATTAGGAAACATGTCTACATACTCATGAAAGAGTGGGTGATCATCATGTGTCACCATACAACTCTTGATTTCCTCAAGAACACTAAAAAAAATAACAAACATCTAACATCCCTTCTATACAATTAGCTTCAACTGATTAGTTGAGATCATCTCAAGTGAAACTGGTCTTTGGACTCATTTCTACTTGCCCACCCATGTCATCAACACACTATACTGAATTTCTATGGAAATCTATATTTTCCTAATGGGAAACTAACCAATCCATGCCAAAAAAAATGTCATAAAATCCTAGAGGTAGGATACAAAGATCCACTATGGTGGTGAAGGTTCTTAAATTCAAACTACAATTGTTGACCAAGGAGTATACAACCACTTTGGATCCCATGGCTAATTCAACCTACCACCTATTGACCTCATGTACTCCTAGTAGCCCACATTGTTGAACAAGAGATGGTGACATAGAATAATCTGAGGAACCTAAGTCAAATAATACTAAATATTAAATACCATACAATGTACTTATAGCCTTGACTATGGTACCTTGATGCTCAGCTTGACAGCTGTGAATCACCACAAAGACTCAATAATTCCTTCCTGCATCTCCTACAATAGGATTAGATCTAGTTTCACTCTTACTAGGTCTAGAAGATAGTTCAATAGTAAACCCAAAATATTTATAATGAGGCTAACCACAAGAATAATAGTTTCCCCTAAAGCTGGAACCTATTCCAAGACCACCTTCCACAACATTAGTATATGGTGCACTACCCCTGCTAGAGTTTTGTTGACTGCTCCAAGGAGGGTAATCCTACTAATATTTCTATGAATGGTTCTAGTCATAACCTTTCTTCCCTAAGTAACTTGAATTATTACCACCCTTAGAGAAAAATCAATTTCAAAACTTACAATGATGTTCACCTTGAGAGGGTGCTGACTAGGCTTGGACTTTTCCTGAGGATTGAGTGAATTATGCATCCTATCCTGTGGTCTATGAACTTTAGTTTTGAGAACTGGATTTTCCACTAAACCTCTTGGCCACATTACTCTCTAGAACTCCTTCCTTCTCTAGGGTATGTGCAAATTTCCTTAGTTGGTGAACACAAACATCCCCAATGATAGAGTCCCAAAGGCCCCTAACAAAATACCATGTGAGGAGTGCCTCATCATGTTGGTAACTCAAGTACTATCTCAACCCAAGGAAATGCTTCTCATATTGATCCACCATCATATTTCCTTTTTTAAGCTCATGAAATTCATTAGTATGAACTTTAAGTAGTATGAAGAAAGGAATTTCTCCTTTAACATCTCCTTGAAGATCTCCCAAGTGAGATCTACCACATCGATATGAGGCTTCTCATACCTCATATCCCACTAGATAGAACCATGTTCCTTCAAATGCATGATAGCACAATAGGCCTTCATGTTTCTTCTATAAGATTGTAAGGAGAAGAAATGCTTCATATCTAGTAATTAGGTCTTAGGCTTGAGTCTTACCCCCTAGCCATCAAATAGTGCTAGTTTGGACTTTGAAGGACCCACATCATCTCAACCTAGGTGAAATCACCATTATCATTATGAATGAAACCCCTCCAATGGTGCCCGCTACCACTAGGTGGTGTACAAGAATATTCACACTCCTCTCTATGCTCTAATCGATGGGAATCCCCATGATGAGATCCCTCTTCCCAACCATTGGTGCGTTGGATTTCCTTTGCATGAGGTCCTAAATGAGCTATAATCTCTTTTAGCACTAGCATCAATACCCCAATGCCATCCTATTCATTATTATCCTATTCTCCCTCTCCATCCTGATGTTCCTCTTCCTATTGTTCTTCCCCATAGTTATTTCTTCAGTGACTGTAACAATCACAAGGTCTACATGTAGGAGGCATCACTATGGAAGCAACAAGATAAGGTTAGAAACATGCACCACAACCATAGAGTAAAAAGCATGAACTGTAATGAGATATCAAAATAAGAAACACAAGATAACAATACAAAAACAAAAAATAATAACATAGTGGAAGCATATCACATAGATCCCAATGTTGTAATATGGGCTCTGATACCAAATGTAATGCCCCACCCAGAGATCCTCCAAATAAGGATAAATATCAGCCAAGACAATTTTATTTTTTTAAACAAGTATGCATTGGCATGACATAAAACATACTAGGATCACAAAGATTACAATGAAAGACTTAACAAACATCCAAATACCAACGGATCTCCAAATACCACTATTGACCAAAATGACTAAAATGCAAATGATTTTGAATCTAAAAATATTCCAAGACCAAAATGAAATTGAAAGGTATTCAAGAATACCATAGAGGGTAGCCAAAATACCTTCTAAAAACTTTTGGTCAAACTAAAAAGTTCCCACTGTATGTCTAGACAATTTTTCCAAAGACCTAGGCAATACTTTATATCAACACTGTGTGATACTTTCAGGGTTTGGGTGACACTTCTCATGAAGACATGCAATAATTCTTAAGTATCATACAACATTTTTGTAGTGTGCATGTGATACTTTGAAGTATCGCATGATAATTTTTATATGTCTATGTGATACTTTCTAGTATCCCACATTTCTTCTTCCTTGGGCATGTGATACTTTAAAGTATCACCCAATGTTGATACTAAAATAACAGGCTAAGTGTGCAGTTCCTCCCAACTATAATAGTATTATGAAACTTCAAATATCCTAGGCATCCCCTACATATAACATCCCAAACTACCAACTAGATAGTTGGAGCTATCTTATAAGGATGTCACTACTAAAGCATATTAACATTATAAGATCAAGAAAAGTAACATGCTAAACCAAAAGCAATAGATACTCTAACCTTGCAAATAACATCATCTAATCATATGTTAAACATCATAATAAGGGATTGCATCAATAAAATAATATCATCTAAACATGATATACAAGCATTCTAATGAAAGCATAATTCATAAGAAAGCATACTCTAAAACTTGAAGTACCAAGTGAAAAAATCTAGCAATGGTCACACTAGGCTAATAGACCATCTCTATACATTAGTCCCTAATAGTGGTATAGGTAGCTACACCTCCCAAAAATGTGAAATCCATAAGTCCACTCTTGCCTTAATGATGGAGATAATGATCCATCCAAAAACACTAATAAAGAAAATATCCATGGCTAACACTCAAACTAGACAATAAAGATAAATGAAACCAAGATCTTGAGGCAATGCAAGTACTACAAGTCTTGGTGAGAAACTCAATGCGAAACTATGTAGGAGCTTGTTGCATGGAGAGTCACTTGGAATCAAAAAGCTAAGCAAAAATTGTATGCACTCATTCCCCAATGAGAGGATCTCACACTCATATTATATTATTTTAAGTTTTATTACCACCCAATGTTTTATTTAATTATTACTTACTTAAAACTTCTCCACACCAACACTTGAGAATGGTATCTGGGATGTGGAAAAAGAAGCCCCATCCATGAAAAGGTACCCTAACCTACCCATGTCTATCCAATGATGAGTGCCCATAGGAATGCATATTCCAAACCCAAACCAAAATGATTACACTTCCAAAAAACCACAAAAGGTCGGGCCTCAAAAATTTAGCCGACAAATATGCGTGCACATACTCATGTGTGGCGTACAACCATGATGAAGATCATAACATAAGGACTAGATGAGAACACAAGAAAAATATCACTAAATCGAAAATATTCTTGGGAGGATGGATGCTACACACATCCAAATGAAACTTAAAAGTACAAAAATGGTTTGAATAACATCGAAATGGATGATCTAGGTCCACAACTAACATCATGCCAAGTAAACCTAAGAAAATAGGGTGGCACACAAAACAAGGTAAAAACCCTAAAACTAAAAAAGTTTGAAACTAAAACCCATTTGGTCTTAAGGTACAAAAGCTTTGAAAATAAAATAACATTTGGGTTTGGATACCATACACAAAAATGACCAGCATAACAATGTGAAACCCCAAACCCTCATCCCAAAAATGGGGATTGCATTCATACTTGACCCACAGGAAAAACCAACAAACAAAAATAGAGGGGAACACTAGTTCTCAACATCCAAACAAGAAACTACTAGAAAAAAACTAGAAAAGGAGTTGAAACATTAGAGCAGGAAAGCCCTACCTGATAGCTAAAAGGGCTAAAATGGAAAATAGCCAAGTAAGATAAATAATCCATAGAGACAACCAAAAATGATGGAAAAGAAATGTCTCCCTGAGTTTGATCCAATGAGTCCATTGTTACAAAGATCCCACACTTGTAGCTCTGACAATGAGTAGAAATCTAATCCTTTAGAAATAGATTTTAGAAAAAGCTCCCAATTTTCCAAATTGCAAAAGTGAGAAGATAGGAATTAAATTCCTCTTTCAATACTTATTCACTTTTTGAGTGAATTATCAATTAAGGTGAATAGCCAGTTACACTAGCTATACTCTGAATTGAACCATATGAAAAGCAAGCTATTCTTATTAAAAGGAATTTATCTATGGAAAACCTACTAGAAATTAAAAATCAATTAAATAAATCATGAAAACCCTGCAACCAAAATCATAGAAGGCCTTAACAACTTCATGACAATGTGAAATCCTAAATGCACAAACATGTTCACTAGTCTAATCACATAATGAAAATGAGTCTGGATTTAACTAATCACCAGAAAGTTTAATCTAACATTAAAAGGTATGTCAACCATATAGGGATGAAATTAGTAAATATGAATAACTGAATCACTAACTCTATGTGTCACTACTAGGGATATAAATCTTGCACACTAAAACACATGAGCAAGTGCAATTTCATATAATATCATAGCCTAAATGATAAATGCATTAAATACCTAATTTAAGCATTTACTCAATTATATTGATATAATCCATTTACATCACTCATGTCTACATAAAACATAATGAAGAAATAATGAAGTAAATATCCATAGCATATAATATATCACATAATAGAATTAGAGATATGTCCAAATACCAAATAACCAGATATCATCATAGAGCTACTATCATCTTAAAATGGCATCAAAATGCAAATATGATAGATTGAACAACATAGTATTATAGCATCCAAAATCAAAATATAACATCCAACCCTCAGGTCATCTCAAATGAAACATAACAAGAGTATCAAGTATCTCTCGAATCAAAACGTAATAAGGTTCATACTATAAACATGAAGCCACTATCCAAATGATCTCTGTATGATTCCTTATAGAGTAATAGAACTAAATTGAACTTCCTTCCTCTATCTCTATCCTATCAACCAAACTCCTGCTCCTTTAGATCTTGTAACCAGATCATGAATTGTGCATCTAATAATCTCTTGGATCACTTACATGCATTTAGTAAGCACTTTTGTTCCTTTTCTAGCTTTTCACTTCTTACATCAATAGATACACTTAAATACATTTTAAAATCATTGAAAATATCTTTCCTTTATACCACATCTACATAATAATTCCTTGAGTTAGCCTTGAGGCTTTCCCAATTAATGAAATAAGATAATTAATTAATTACAATTACAATAGCATTGTTAGCTCACAATCTATACAAAAATTCACATGTGCAACACTAAGGCTTGCACATTCATTGATATCATCATTTGACTATCCTCTATCATTGATAGACTCTGCATCTCTTCAGTACATCTCAAATGAAAGATAGCCAACAAACATCAAGAACTTATTTTTGAATACTTTTTCTTTGAACTAGTATTTGTAAATCTATTACAAATTTTTTATGTCTTTAACTCAGGCTCTACACACTTAACCACATCATTAGGACACCTTTTTGTACATGTCCATAATTGCACATTAATAGACAATCAAATAATTGTCCATACCATCAAGATCTTTGTCTACTACAATGCCATGTTGACATCAATGACAAACACAACCATGAATGCAACATATCAATACTCTCCAATACTCAAGATACTCCCACAATGTAGTATCATCATCATTCATGCTAACAATCTTCCCCTTTGGCATTGATGGAAAGATAGATGATAAACATCCAAGTTCCAAGAATACCAAATAGTATTCTACTATTGTTTTTTACCAGCATTAGTCATCCACATGCTAAAAAAAAATATCAAAACAATAGGTGCATACTCCTTCTTCTCAGACATCAATTGTTTACTTCACACTAAACAATCCACAATACACCAAATGCACATTCCTACTTCCTTACATGAATCTTTCTAAATTTATCTAAAGAAATATCACTCCCCTATTACTTAGGAGTTTTTCTTATACATACTCTCCCCCATGCCTTAGGAGATGTTTTTCATGCATATTCTCCCCCATTGACATCAATGTCAAAGGTATCAATCTCAATACCAATTGTTACATACCAATTTTTGAGCAGTTGTTCGAAGCTATCAACCAACTCGAGTGTCCAAAGACATTGTTCAATAAAAATACCAAATAACAAGAGTCCTCAATGAATTAGTACATACCAGATACTCCCCCTTACGGGAAGCATCATGATTCAGTCCAGTCAAATAATTGTGCTTTTGTACCACAGGACTGATACACTTTCTACATCATCTACTTAGTAGTAGGAAAGGGCATAGCCCCAAGTATACCTCACAAGTACTCAACAATATCTAAATAGGAAAAGGCTTCATAAAGCTATTTGCAATCTAATCCTTAGCATGTATATACTCCAATCTGATATCTTTTTCTACTACTTTCTCTCTTAGTACATGATACTTTATAGATATATTCTTTATCTTAGAATTCAATACATGATTCTTATACATACTCATTATACTTGTAAATGATAACATGTTTATCAATCTCAATTCTAATATCCAAGTTAACATCTTCTTCATCCACATAACTTGGTTACAATTATTTTTTGTTGCAAAATACTCTAACTTAGCAGTGCTCTGTGAAATGTAATCTTCCTTCTTGCTTAACCAAGAAACCAATATTCCTCCAAGAAAGAATGGTCCACCATTGGTTCTCTTTCTATCATCCATACTGACTACCCAATCAACATTAGTATATGCAAAAAGTGTGAAAATGTTTTATTTGTCATACCAAATTCCATATTTAGATGTCCCTTTTAGATATCTAAATATTTTCTTTATTGCTACAAATTGATATTCTTTAGGATCAGCTTGAAATCTAGCTACAATCCCAACTAAATTTTCTATATTTGGTTTGATGTGAGTCAGATATTGCAAACCTTCAATCATTAATCTATACTTCTTCTATTCTACTATAGGTGTCTCATCTTTGTTGGATAACTTATGACTAGTTATCATGGGTGTAATAAAAGGTTTACAACTTTCTAGACCAAATCTTTTCAACAAATATTTTATTTACATAGCTTGTAAAATGAATATACCATCATTATTCTACACAATCTGCAATCATAGGAAAAATATCATTTCTCCTGTCATGCTCATTTCAAATTCATTCTTCATTTCCTCAAAAAATTTATTACTAGCTTCATTATTGCCTCAAAAAATGATGTGATCAACAAATATTACAGTAATTAAAAATCCATCTTTAATTTCTTTTAGAGACAAGTTACTATCTATCATACCTTTAGCAAATCCAAGCTTTGCCAAGTAACTATCCAACCTTGCATACTAGGTTCTTGGTGCTTGCTTTAGACCATAAAGAGATTTCCTGAATCTGCATACCATGTCTTTATCTTCTAATAAAATAAATCCTTCAAGTTGCTCAATATAAACCTCTTTTGATTCTCCATTATAAAAGGCTGATTTAACATCCATTTGATCAACCTTAAATTTTGTGTTCGCTACATAAGCAAGGAAAACCCTTACTACTTCCATTCTTTGTACTGATGTATATGTTTGCCTCATAATGAATGTCTTTTTATTGTGAATAACCATTACAAACAAGTCTGGCCTAGTTTTTCATAACTTCTCCTTATTCATTAATCTTATTCCTAAAATCTCATTTTGTTCCTATCACATTCTTTTCTTTTGCTCTAGGAAACAACTACCATGTATCATTCTTTACCATCTAATCTGATTCTTCCTTCATTGTTTGGATTCAATGATCAGCTTTGACTCCTTCTTCTATGCACTTGGGTTCAACTTGAGATTTCAAATATATCTCCTCATTTATTTTGTTTTGTGTCACTATGCCTTTATCTTTACTTCGAATTATCTTCTCAGGAGGGTGATTCTTTGTCAAATTTGTCTCAACTCTTATCTCTTTTCTAGGTTTAGAACTCTATTATCCTCTATTTTCAAAAGTTAGCACATCATTTTGCAAGTCATTATTAGTCTTAAACAAAACTTCAACATTATGTCTAAGAATTCTAGAGTTATCCTATTCTTCATCTAAATTATAATCTACAACCCTTTCTTTGGTTCCAAACTTCTTATCAATCCTTACATTTTCACATTCAACTATTTTCTTATTTCTATAGTTGAAACATCTTTAAGCCTTACTTTTCAATGAATAGCCAAGAAATATACCTTCATCACTTCATGGATCAAACATACCAATTCCATCATCTCTCTTGATATAACATTTTCTCCCAAATATCCTAAAATATTTGACTGATGGTGACTGATCAAACCATAGTTCATAAGGTCTCTTGTCCATACCTTTTCTAATCTTTACTCTATTTAGAGTATATACTACTATATTAACTGATTCTCTCTAGAGTGTCTTGGAAACATCATTCTTAAATAAAATTGCTCTAGTTGTTTTTTGTATAAACATATTCCTTCTCTTAGCAGTCACATTTTCTTAGGTGTTCTAGGTGCAGATAGTTGTCTTTTGATTCAATTTTCTCCACAAAATATGTTAAATTCTCTAGAGGTAAATTCTCCTCCACTATCAAATTTCAAAGACTTAATCTAAACACCAGATTCATTCTTAACTCTATTATTAAATATCTTAAACTTCTCAAAAGCTCCATATTTCTACTTAAGAAATGCTACACACATCATTCTAGTGCAATCATCAACAAAAATCATAAAATACTAATGCAGGAGCATCCTTGGATTGACATGTTATCCTGCTCTTTTGTGGTCATTTTGGCAGTTGTTGCCAAGTTTCAATCATTGCCAAGTTGATCCAATTGCCAAGTTCAAGTTATCCCATGCCATGTTAACACTCAGGTTAGCATGCTATCCTATCTTGCTCTGTAGTGTGTGCCAAGTTCTATAGTGTGTGCTAAGTGACTGTTCATGTGCCAAGTTTTCCTATTTATGCTAAGTTTCAACATTTGGGATGTGATTTCTACATTTTTGGTGCAAGTCAACTTGTAGGATTTATTTTTACTACAACATTTATGATGAGATCTTGCCTTGGGATGTGTCCTAACCATTTTTGGGTCCACCTTCTTATTTTGTATGTTCTAAAATGTTCTATAAGCCATTTTGGAAAGTATAAATAAAGGTCTTGTTGAGTCTTTTAGGAAAAAGTATGGGAGAAGGAAGATAGATGTGAATTTGGAAGAGCTAGGGCTATGGCTTAGAAAATAAAGGATTGCTTGGTGGACCCGAGGGTACAAGTTTGATTCTTCTTTGTGTTCTTTTCTAGTTGTGTATCTAGACTAGATAAGATTGGGTTTGTAAGTTAGATCTTATTAGATCTTACAGAACTAATTAATTTGTAATTACTTTTTGTATTTGGCCCTAACCCAAAAGGTCTTATAGCCTAGCATATTATATGTATTATTTATATTTTATAAATAAAGAGTTGTGATTTGGTATCAGATCTTGCATTATTTTTTCTTGTTGTTGTGTTTCCACTATGTGGTTATTTGCTAGGGGCTAGGGCGTCTCCTTTGGGGATTCTCCTACCATGCACTACATCAGGTGGTATTAGAGCTCAATTATTCCTTAGTGTGTAGATAGATTGCTGAAGCTAAGGTAGTTTGCACTAAGATTGTGGGTTGGAGAAGGTTGATTTGGTGGAGTTGATTGATCTTCTGGATTTGTGGATCTATTGCTTAGGGTTTGTGGAAACCTTGGAAGATGCCTCCAAGAGATTTGACCTTAGGATGATTGATGATCTTAGTGATGCTGTAGAAGAGAGGATCTAAGAGAAGGTTAAAGAATATTTTAGATCTTAGATGTAGGAGGTTAAAGCCAATTTTAGATCTTAGATAGCATTGATGAAGAGTGACATGATTTCTAAAATCGTGAGTGCTTTAGGTGGCATGCCTAGACATGTGGGCACTGAAGGTAGTTATGAGGAAGTTGTCAAAGACTTTGAAGTTGATAGATTGAGTGGTGATGATAGAATTGATCATGTGGAGACACCTATTGGAATTAGGGCTAGTCAATTTTCTCATTCTAGATCTCAACTGAAGCTGAAGCATAAGATGGTGGTTTCTAATTTTTCATGTACTTTGAATCTTGAAGATTTGATTGATTGGATTGGTGAATTGGAAGACTACTTTAAGCTTGAGGATATTGAGGATCCACTCAGAGTGAGAAAAACACAAGCTAAGTTGAAGGGAAATGTTTCTCTTTGATGAAAGGAACTATAAAGACATAGAGAAGAAGAAGGTGAAATGAAGATCACTAGATGGAGATTGATGGTGTCTAAATTGAAGGCTAAGTTCATTCCTACTGATTATGAAATTAAGTTGTTTAAGAAGTTGTAGAATCTAAAATAGAAATATATGTCTATGAAAGATTTTACTAAGGATTTCTACAAGTTGATTATTCATTCTAGACGTAGAGAATTGTCAAAGGAAAAGGTATCTCAGTATATCAGTGGTTTAAGATTCAATATTTAGAATGATATTGGTATGCTAAATATTCCTTCAATTGAGGATGCTTATCAGTATGCTTTGAGAGAAAAAGAGAAGCTAAAGAGGAAACATCAAGGAAATCCTGAAGGAAAGGGGAAATAGGATAGCTTAGCACAAGCTAAATCAAGTGTTGAAAGTGAACCAAAGCCTATTGATTAGAAAAGGAGGATAAGTAAGTGAGTTTAGTGGTAATGATGTGGCAAAGAAGGGCATAGATCTTTTGAATGTCTAGTTGGTAGGGTAGTTACTATTGTGAATGAGGTTGAAGTCCATTATAGTCATCCTAAACAAGGATAAATTTTGCTAGCTCAGTGAGTACTGGTTGGTTAGAGAACATTGGAATCTTGTCATAGGAATAGTTTGTTTAGGACTTGCTATAAGTCTAGTGGTAAAATCTACAAGGTGATTGTAGATGTTGGCAGTTCTGGTAACCTTGTTACTAAAGAGATGGTTTAGAAGCTTGGTTTGAAGAGAGTGAGACATCCTTATCCTTATTAGATTGGGTAGTTGTAAGGTGAGCATGCTCTAGAAGTGAGGGAGCAATGCCTTGTTGATTTCTAGATTGGGTAGTATAAGGATCAAGTGTTATGTGATATTGTGGATATGAATAGTTGTCATGTGTTACTTGGTAGAGCTTGGCAGTATGATTTTAGGGCTATTCATGACCATGGTAAGAATGTGTTTATTGTTGAGAAAGGTGGTAGGAAGTTTTCCTTGATTCCTTTGTAGAATGAAGAGCTCAATAGGAGGAACTTGAGTATTTGAAGCCTAGTTGAGTTGGCAGGTTTTGAGAAGGTCAGAGATTAGCATGGAACATAGACCTATGAAAAACCTATGGTGGTCAAGTGAAGAAGAAGAAGAAGAAAAAAAAGGGAAAGAGTATGTAATTTGAAGACTTGGAGGGCATGTATGTGAAGAACCAATTTGGGATTTATGTGTTGAATCCTAGAAGATGTTCTTCTAGCTTCTAGAACATCTTTTCAAACCTAGGTGTCTGATATAAGAGCATCCTTGGATTGACGTGTTATCCTACTCATTTGTGTTCATCTTGGTAGTTGTTGTCAAGTTTTAGTCATTGCAAAGTTGTTGCAATTGATGTGTGCTAGTAATTTTGCAATTTAAGTTAAGTTTATGTTATCCCATGTCATGTTAACACTTTTGTTAGCTTGTTAACCGATCTCACTCTACAGTGTGTGCGGAGTGGCTCTTCATGTTTTGAGTAACTCTTCATGTGCCAAGTTTTCTTGTTTATGCCAAGTGTTAGCATTTTGGATGTGATTTCTTTGTTTTTGGTGTGAGCTGACCTATGGGATTTATTTCAACCACAATGTTTATGATGAGATCTTTCCTTGGGATGTGTCTTGACCATTGTTGGGTTAACCTTCATGTTTTGTATGTTTTAGAAAATTTTGTAATCCATTTTGGCAAGTATAAATAAGGGTCTTATTAAGTCTTTTGGGATAGAGTTTTGGAGAAGGAAGATAGATGTAGATTTGGAAGAGCTTCGGTTGTAGCTTAGAAACTAGAGAACTTCTTGGTGGACCTAAGGGTACAAGTGTGATTCTTCTTGGTGTTCTTGTCTAGTTGTATATCTAGACTAGCTAAGATTGGGATTGTGAGTTGGATCTTGTTGGATTTTGTAGAACTAATTGTTTTATAATAGTTGTTTTTATTTGGCCCTAAGTTGGAAGGTCTTATAGCTAGGAATATTTCATGTAATCAATTATATTTTATAAATAAAGAGTTGTGATTTTGTATTATATCTGGCATTATTGTTTCTTGTTGTTGTGTTTCCACTGTGTGGTTATTTTTTGGGGACTAGGATATCTCCTTTGGGGATTCTCCACCCTTACAATGCATCAAATACCTTTTACCATAGAATCCTCTTATTCTAGAAGGATCACTTAGATCTATGTGAACCATCAACAACTTCTATGTGGTAGTGACCTTCTTACTTAGCCAAAATACTTTCTTCTAATAATCCAAAATATATTCCTTACACACAACATTAGTAGGCTTAACAATCTTAGGCAAGTCTTGTTGGCAATATGGTCTACTATATGTCTTGATGGTTGTCATTTATGGCCACATGTATTCAGCATTTAATTTATGCATTTAAAGATAGAAAACTATCTAAGTGTTAGACAATTTATATTAGCATAGAGTAATAGATCTTAAGTGTGTAGACAACTCATTGAGAGTTAGATTATGTGCAGTTGAGGGAAGCTTCATGACAGTGGCTTGATGGTGTGTTCTAGTGCATAGATGTGTACAAATAGTATGATGCAAGTTATAATAAGATTACCAATGCAAGTATTTAATAGTGTAGAACAAAGCATAACAGTAAACAAAGCTGTACAACTTTAGGAATTATTTTAGTTATGTTGATTTGACTATGGGGATAATATTCCATAAGTTATTGTATATTATGTCAAGCATGTGAAGTCATAAAGGATGGCAATGTAGAGTTTTGTGATTGTGCAAGTATAAGTAAAGATCTTATTTTGCGTAAATAATGGGGAAGTTGCATGATTAGATGTGACATGCTAACTATTCTGAGAACTATCTAAGAGCCTTATGTGATGAAAATTTTGATGTAAGATTAGACTAAATGAGAGTTAAAGTAGCAAAGAAACTATTGTATTTATATCTATCTTGTGAAGGAATTTAATTATATAATTGCATGTTAGGGCAATGGGCTCTTCTTGTATACATTATAATTGTTCTACCAACTCCTAATAAGGTTGTACCAGATCTTAATAGGGTTGAGGCTTCTAACAAGGCCTAGTTCTCTAACAAGGACATGAGACACTATATGTACTTCATAGACTCCTAACAGGATCAATATCTTTAACAAGATCCTATTTTTTAGTGAATCATCTAGTGGGTATCATCCCCACATAAGTATTCCCTTGGCCAAGATTTTCCTAGTTAACAAATACTAGTGTTAAATGAGTTATCTATGTCCATGGTTATACTTACTATTCAAAATTTTTGGTTTACTTTCATATGCAAGTTATAAAGTAAATAATAATTTTTTGTTGTGGGCAAAAGATTGTACAACACTAATTCACCCTCCCCACTCTTAGTATTATCTATTTCTAACAATTGGTATCAGAGCCTAGTTACTTTAAAAAGGCTTAAAAACTTTAGTAAGATCCCAGTGAGTATGGAATAGTTAAAGAAGAATCTTGAAAGAAGCTCTTGACCAGATTGAGATTCTTATAGAAGAAAGAGACACTTTGAATGATAGATACAAAGATGCAAAAGTGGACATTGGTAAACTAAAAGATGAGATTGGTGATCTTAAATTTGGAAAGGAATCAATTGCACAGACTAGTGAAAACAATGTAGGAGATCTTCAAAAGGAAAATGAGATCTTGAAACATGAACTGAAAATAGTTGAACTTAAGTTAAGTCTTACGAAAAATGGTGGCATTAGTGAACCAGGGCTGGCAATTGAAAATGTAGATCTTGGATCTTAGTTAAGTCAAGTTATATCTAAATTTGATACTATCAAGATTGATCATGTTGAATTAGAGAAATACAACATTATAGTGAAAGGAGAATTGACTAAAGCTAAAAAGACAATTAGAAAAGATTTATTCTAGTCATGAGAAGATAGATTAGTAGATATTACATCAAAGAACTTTGTGTTCCATGACCAGACTAGAATTGGATATCTAATTGGACAAAAATTGACAAAGAAATTTGAAATTAGGAGAGATCTAGATCTAGTTATTGAATCCCATAAAGAATATAATTTGAGTAAAGTAGAATCCAACACATCTATTGAAGTATCAAAGGATGTTGAGTTAATAGATTTGACAGTTAGACCCAGTGAACCTAAGAAGATAGAGCAAGCTGATAAATCTATGCAAGATGAACCACCAAAGGAAGTAAGACATGAATTTAGAGGTAGATACTTCATTTGCAATGAAGTTGGACACATGAAGATAGATTGCATAGGTAATTATTTTAAATCCATTGCTAATTTATATTATTATAATTGTAATGGTTATGAACACAAGGCAATAGAATGTAAGAATCCTAAGTTTGATAGTAATAATGCAAATAGTAGAATGTCTAGGAATACTAACCCTATAGGTGATGCAAGAGGAAGATCATAAGACATATTAATTAAAGGAGATACATCTAATGGAGAAAAGAACCAATTTGTCTATTAAAAGTGTAATAATCCTAGACACATTGAAAGGAATTATAGAGCACCTAAGAATTAATATGAATACAATCAAAGGAGTAATGCACCTACATGTCAATTATGAAAAAACTTTGGACACATATAATTCTATAGAATGGATAGAAGGAACCTTAACAAGGATCCTAATAATAGAAGGAACAACAAAGATAATAGAAGGAATGAGAATGGAAGTGATTAAAGTCTGAAAGAAGATATAAAGGAACATGTTGATGATTTTAAGGAAGCACTTCTAAAATCTTGTAATCCAGAGAGTTCACATTAAGTACTAGAAGAATAATACTTTCATGCATCTAATGAAAATTTGAAGTCATAGATTTTTTGTGGCTCATCCTACCTAAATTGAGTAGTTCTAGTAGAGATAGAACATTGGTTAGTCAAAACTAATGTTAGAAAGAAAGATAAAGGATGCATAGTTAACAAAATTTAGAAGATAGAGAGAGGAAGCTATGATCAAGTGGACAAGTCTTGATATGGTTGTAATAAGAGGAAATTGTGAAAACAAGGTTACTAGTAGATAGAGACAATATTTTGAATTTGTGGTAGATATGCATTTAATGTGCAACATGATTTGAAATGATTTAATGATAGTAAGCATGATTGAGTGTGTACCATTTTTTCATGCAAAGTATCTTGAGAGAAATAAAGAGTGAATTGGCAGCAAATTGAAGTGTGAAGGAAAGTTACATAAGCCCTAAATCATGAATTTGAGTTATTTTATGAAGTATTGAGTCTAGTTTTCATAGTTGTAGAGAAACGGTTAGTCAGAGAGTGTATGATGTTAGTGATAGACCAAGGTATGAGTTTAAGAAAGACCCATTTTTTCTTTATTAGGTGATCCATTAGGCACAATTTTGCAAGTTCTAGAAAATGTGTTACGCGTAGAAGATATAAGGAGTTATATACATTGCAAGTTTGATCTAGCAAAGGAGATGATGAAATTCACAAGGACTTAGGAGTCATGTGCAATAATGACTTATCCTTGAAGTCTAAATATGTGCACCTTGAAGAGTTGAATTTAGTGAAGTATATTTTCTACATAGAATTTGATAATCATGAGTGGGTCTGAATCAATTTGAGCAATATACATGATGATATGTTCTAGTTTGTTGATGTACTTATTATCATTAACAATGACCTAATTCACAAGGTCACAAGATTAAGAAATGAAGGTTGTAATCCTGTTAATGTGAGAAGCATTAGGGAATTGGTTGAGATGAACCTAAAAAATAATTTGATAGAAGGAATATGAAGCTTGATCCTATTCAAGATAAAGGAATAAAATTGTTGACTAAGATCTTAGGGTACAAGTTGAACCATGGCTCAAAAGTTAACTCTGCACCAATTGGATTTCTTCATTTTGTATATGTGATGGCTATTGAGAGAAGGAAAGTTAACTTATGGGACATTATCAAATTGCAACTATTGAATGATATTGCAAAGATAAAGAAAATGAAGAGCACAATGTTTAGATTTGAGTACTTATTGACTCATTTGTTCTTTTATGTTACAAATAAGTTTCTTGGAATAATCAACTGGGATAGCAGCAAGTGCCCAATGAAGATAGTGACTCAATGCTATAGATTCAAACTTGAGAATGTCAAAGACATTGATATAGATAAAATGTTGAAGAACTTTCAGTCTAAGATGAAACTAAGGTATAGGATACCTTCCTCTATGGTCGAAAAATATAAGGATGATTTATGCTTCATGGTGGAGACTGAAAACACTTGCATGGAAGCAATGATACCTAGAGTGAAGTTCATTAAGCCTATGGGCTATGAGATGAGTGCATAATTGATAATAGGGTATGCATAGATCATGTTCAAGTTTGAGCAAGACACATAATGTCCTAGATGGGGAACATATGATGAAAGGCTAAGGATAGTAGAATATGAGCTCCATAGCAAAGAGAGCAAGAAGAAAGTAGAAAAAGAGATAGATTACATCATCAAGGATTATGGTACGTCAAGACAAGAATTTAATGAGCTAAAGGGAATTACATTGGAAATTATGGCTAGTGGGTGGTCTAAATTGTTTTCAACAACACCTATTGCAATATTAGGACCTTCAAACAGAGTAATGGTGGCAAAACCATGTGCACAAGCTCTTGTTGCACCATATGCAAAATTTCTACAAATACAACTAGTAAGAGAAAGCTATGAACAATCAAGGAGGTAACTAGAGGTGGAGGCACCTACTTTGTAGAGGAAGTCAAGAAGAATGGTGAAAGTTAAGAAAGAAACTGCACCTCAAGAAAAGAAAAGACTAAAGAAGACCACTAGACGACCTTGTAAGACAAGAAAATCCATGCAAGTGAGAAGTTCTAAAAGCTTAGAAGATTATGTTGAAGATAAACCTATTGAACATGATTCTCAGGAAGGTAAGACAACTATAGGCAAAAAGACATCGAAACCAAAGATAGAGAATCTAAATATGAAGATTATAAATGATGACAATTTTTATAGTATGCATAGTAGTATGGATAGGAGGTAATTAGAGAATACCACCATATGAAATGTGATTTTGAGGAATAAGAGATTTGAAAGTAATCAAAATAAAATTCGTAAGGACTTATATAATAGGTTAATTAATAGAAAGAGAAGAGTAGTAGAGGAAGATCTAAATATGAGAATCACATCAATAAAAAAGTTATCTAATGTTGAATCAAAAGAAGAATCTTATACAATTTTGAAGGGTATTGAACCCTTGTTAAGGAACAAAAGAAGAAAAATTCTTCTAATGGGAGGAAATTATGAGGAGCTTAGGAAAGAAACAAAGGAGGCTATAGTGAAGTGTATGACCTCGTTACCTAAAATGAGTGCACAAACAAAAGATAATAGTCTAGTATATGTGGAAGTCCATACACCTTCTACGAAAGAGGAAGAACCAGAGTTGAAATATCACCACCTCACATTGTTATGGGTACTAAATCCATGCAAGTGGATAGTACACACATAATTGTGGATAAAAAGGAGAACCCATTTTCACCTAGGGTATGGAGCAAATATTGTTGGCAATATCAGCAATATCACTACTTAAGAGGGAACATGAAGCATAAGAAGAGAAAAAGAACACTTGGAAGAACAAGAAAAGAGGGAATAAGAAGTAGAAGAAGAGAAGAGAAAATAAGAAGAGGAAAAGAAGAGGAAACAAAGAGAAAAATAGAAGATGAAAAGAAGAAGAAAGAAGAAGATGTGAAGAAAGAGGCTGAGGAAAAGAAGAAAGTAGAGGAACAATAGATAAAGGCTAGTATACCCTTAATAGTATCAATAGCTAGAATGTCATTACCAGTATCTATCCCATTTGATGATGAAGATTAGAAAGAACTAATGGGCACCCTGAGCAATTTATTTGAGAAGAATAAAGATGTTAAGTCTTTGGAGAAGACTCTTGTTGAAGTCTTGGAGCACATGCAGAATATAGTTTCCAAAACTACAGAAAATCCAAACTTATAGGCCAAGGAAAGAGAGCTATTGAAATTTTTTGATGAGGATTTCACAACTTTAACTAAAGTAGCAGTAGTGCAAGTGCATACATATCTTGATGTAACCCTATTCAACTTAGTATGCACCAATGTGCACAATTTTGTGGAGGAACTTGATGGAAACACCAAGGAACTAAGAAAGTGTATTACTGAAGGTAAGAAGTTGTATGGATAGTGCACAACATCTTACACTTATTATATTTTAATGCAAAGTAGAAAGGCCATATGATTGAGCTTCAAGCACTCACTACAAGATTACACCAACCAAAGATCATAATTTAAGATTCTAAGAATGAGATTGAGAAGATCCACAATGTTGTCAAAGGAATTGAATTTGAAAAAGAGAAGGTAATCAAGAGATTCTCCATTCTCAGAGAATATATGGCACCCAAAGTTGTAATTGTGTAGAGGCAGTTGGAGGAATGTCTTTCAAAAAATATTCCTATGAAAAATTTGCCTATACTGACCTGATCGTAGTTGATGTGGCACCTTATGCACTTTGTGCATGCATCAGCATATCAGATACAATCAAAAGGAACTGGAAAAGGACTTTGATAAAATAAATATAAATTTTGCAGATTGCATATCTAGAATGACGAGCTAATTAGCAATAGATAAGAAGTTTTTGAGATACAAGTTTTGGCACCTTTGTCATTGATGTCAAAAGGAGAGTATTATGTAGTGGAGGATATTTATATATATAAATGTATATGTAAGGGGATCTTATGTATGTTTCAATGTAAAGGAGTGATAAGGAATGTAATGATGATCCATCAAAACATGAATAAAATTATTATCTTTTCAAGGAAATTTTTGTGTAGTTACTTTTATTTGTTTTTGTTATGTATGACATCATTTTTAGACTTAGCTAGTTTTTCCAAATGGTGCCATCAATGCCAAAGGGGGAGATTAATGGCAATATGGTCTGCTAGACATCTTGATGGTTGTCATTTATGGCAAGATATATTCAACATTTTATTATGCATTTAAAGATAGAAAATTGTCTAAGTGTTAGATAGTTTGTAGTAGCACAGAGTAATAGATCTTAAGTCAAAACAACTTGTTGAGATTTAGCTTATGTTTAGTTGAGCGAATCTTCATGGTACTTTCATGATGATGTATTCTACTACACAAATGTGTACAAACAATATGATGCAAGTTATAGTAAGATTAACAGTGCGGGTATTTAATAATGAAAAATAGGGCATAGTAGGAAACAAAGTTGTATGACTTTAGGAATTATTTTGGTTAGAAAATAATTACTAAGTTATGTTGAGCTAACTATGGGGATATTAGTCTATAAGTTATTTTATATTATGTCAAGCATGTGAAGTCATAAAGGTCGATAATGTAGAGTTTTGTGATTGTGCAAGGTATAAGTAAAGATCTTATCTTGTGTAGATAATGGGGAAGTTGGGTCATTAGATGTGACATGATAAATATTCTAAGAACTATCTACAAGCCTTATGTGATGAAAAATTTGATGTAAGACTAGAGAAAGTGTGAGTTACAATAGTAAAGAAACTATTATATCTATATCTATCTTGTGAAGGAATTGAATTGTATAATTTCATGTTAGGGAAGTGGGATCTTCTTGTATACATTATAATTTTTCTACCAACTCCTAATAGGGTTGAGGCTTCCAACAAGGCCTAGTCCTCTAACAAGGACTCAAGATACTATATGTACTTCATAGACTCCTAATAGGGTGAATATCCTCAATAGGATCCTATTGTTTAGTAAATCATCTAGTGGGTATCATCCCCACTGGGGTTTTCCCTTGGCTAGGGTTTCCCTAGTTAACAAATAATGGTGTTATGAGTTATCTATGTGCATGGTTATACTTAATATCCAACATTGTTACTTTAATTTTATATGCATGTTATAAAGTAAATAATAATTTTTAGTTGTGAGAAAAATATTGTAGAATAATTGTTCACTCCCCCTCTCAATATTATCTATTTCTAATAAGTCTTTGACTATAAAATTGCCACTAACTTTCGCAATATTATCAAATTTTATGTGACAAAATATTCTATGCCAAAACTAACTATTATCCACTTTAGCAACTAAATAACCTATGGATCTAGTGCTAGTTCCAATCATATTACAATCTTTGCCTTTGATAGTGCATGTCTTCTTAGTAAACTGTAACTAATAACCTTTATCCATCAACTATCCAACACTCAACAAGTTATTCTTCAATCCATCAAAAAAATAGACATCATTGGTGTTAATTTTACCATCAAGATTAATGGATCCAATTCCTATTATATGATAGGTTGCATTGTTACCAACTCCAACAATTCCTCCATCATGATTCTTTAATTTAATGAACTTATTCATATCACTAGTCATGTGATGTGGAAAACCACTATCAATTATCCAATCAAACTTATTTTCTACTTGGGTTACTAGAACTATGTCTTCTCTAATTCCTCTATCAAGATCATCTTCCTTGATAGCCACAAATCCTAATTCATCATCACTTTCACTTTGACCTTTCTCATCAGATTCTTCATCTTTTTTTGCATACAAATAATTTATACCCTTATAGGGTTAAACCTTCCCTTTTAAATTTTCTCTCTTTTAGGACATTTAGATGCATAATGACCAAATTCATTAAAATTCCAACTTTTAAATATTTTATTACCATTATTTTCTCTTCTCACTAGAAGGGTCATTCCTTCATCAATCTTCTTGTCTTCATTAGCTCTATTGCTGCGAAAAAAATCTCCATAGGTGCTTACAAAATTTTTCAAATTAGTTCAAATGTTTAGGGTACTAAAAGCTATTTTGACTCTTGCAAGTTCTCCAAACTATCTCAGATTTTCTTTTGCTAATTCTAATCTTCCAAGTAGTGTTTCCTTAGTGAAATCCTTAGTGTAGGGCATCACTAGCGAAATCATTTGAGCAATTAGCTTGAATAGTGGTGTGAAAATTTGTATGATCTTCCACATGACTTCATCATCTTCTTTGGTTCTACCATGAGATCAAATTCTTGCAACCATTTTTGATATTCTACCAATATAACATCTTATAGATTCATCTTCCATCATTCTAGCATCTTGAAATGTACATTTCCAATTCTATAGTCTCATTCTCATTGCATGATCATCACCTTTAAAAGTAAATTCTAATGCCTTTCAAATTTCATGCAAAGTTATAAGTGAATTAAACTAACTGTATTCATTGTCTGGAAGTATTGTTAGTAGATCTTCTCTTGCTCTTATGTTACACATGAATGGATCTATCTCTTCTCGAGTAAAACCTTCAAGTTTTTCTTCTTCAACAATTATCTTTTGACTTTATGTTAAGATCCAATATCCTCGACCCATGCACAATAGATGAGTATTCATCTTCTAATTGAAACTATCATAGTTGGACCCATCAAATCTAGAACTAAGCTTTTTGAAAAGTTTCACCATCGATCTCCCAAAGTTGTTAAGCTTACCCTTAAAGGACCTGAAGCTTTGATACCAATTGTTAGAATATATAATCCACTAATATAACTAGGGTGGGGGGTGAATCAATTATCCAACTAATATAAAAAATAAGAACTTTAAATAATCTTTAACCATATGAGTAACATAAATGGAAACCACAAAAAGATACTCATACACAATAACACTAGCTATATTAACTAGGGAAACCCTTGATCAGAGGGAAAACCCTAGTGGCGATGATACCCACAAGATGATGTACTAATATAAATATTTCTTTTTAGAGGATAGACCTTCTTAGGAGTCTCTTACACAATTTAGTACATATGAGTCCCTATTATGAGACTTTGAATACCTATTAGGAGATTCCAACACTATTAGGAGTTGTGGAAGACAACTGGACCCACTACCCAAATAGCTTCAAGGATAATATCAATTAACCCACTGTCCAAATGGTTTTTTATTTTTCCTTATAGGCTTATAGGATAATAGAATTCAATTGAAATTCCTTCCTCTATCTCTTTCCTATCAACTGAACTTATGCTCCTTCAGATATTGTAACTAGATCACAAACTATGCATCCAATAATCCCTTGGATTTCCTATAGACATTTAATAAGCACTCTATTCCTTTTCACACTTTACACTTCTTACATTAATAGATACACTCAATACATTTTAAAATCAAGGAAAATATCTTTCCTCTATACCACATCTTCATAATAATTCCTTGAGTCAGCCTTGAGGCTTTCAAAATTAATCAAAATAAGATAATTAATTAATTACAATTACAATAGCATTTTCAGCTCATAGTCTATACAAAACTTCACACATGCGACACTAAGGCTTGTGCACTCACTAATGTCATCATCTAATTGTATTTTTTCACTACCAGACTACACATCTCTTCATTACATCTCAAATGAAAGATAACCAAAAAAAATTAGGAACTACTTTCTCAATACTCTATCTTTGAACTACTTTCTTTAAATAAGGTACAACTTCCATACATCTTCGACTTGTGCTTTGCATGCATAACCACATTACCAGGAAACTTTCTTGTACATGTCCACAACTATGCATGACAAGATAATCAAACCATTATCTATACCATCAAGATATCTATCTGCTACTCTTCTAGTCTTTATAGAAACAATGCTATATTGACATCAATGAAAAACACATTCATGAAAGAAAAATATCAATACTCTCCAATGCTTAGGATACACCCATAATGTAGTATCAATGGATCTACCTCATATTTGAAGGCTTCCTTAAAGGAACTAGGATATGGTATCAATCATTAGATTGGGTAGAAAGAAACTAAATCAAGGGTGAACTTGTTACTCCCAAAAATACATAACCATGATATTTATACTAGGATTTAACTATATAGGATTTGGAGTCAAACTCAACGAGCCATACATTTTGAGTAGTAGTTAACATTAACTCATCTTTCATGATAAGAAATAGAATTCTTAGAACTTGTTATATCTAGGAAATTCTCATAGATGTAAAGAACAAGGAAATTTTTGGAGTTCACCCATACCACTATTAATCAATCTTGAGTGTGCTTAACTAAGATATTTTCTCCATGACTAAAACCACTCTTCCTGCAAGACCATTTATTAAAGGTTTTTAAAATGAAGTTGCAAACTAAGTGGGCTTAATCATATTAAAACTTGATAGTTAAGAATGCTCTAAATAATCTCACTAGCAATGCTAGGATACTCCTATTGGTGATTTAGATAGGTAAATAAGTTGGAGTTTTTGTTTGTGGAAACATATAACCAGTGTTAACCAAGAAAAGTATGGAGATGTAGTTTTGGCAGTTTGACATAGAAAATTGTCAAAGTATCAAGAAATTTATCTAGTAGTATAATTAGAGTTTTAATTTTTGTATTTCATAGAGCCATCCTTGGCATGTGCATAGTTAAAAAGGTAATAGTATATTATCTGAGGATATTGTACTTGAGAGACTGAGGCAGTATATACAATACAGGTAGATTTATTCCTATTTTTCCAAATGCAATAATGAGCTAAGTATACATGATAGAATTGTGAAAATGGATATTTTATATTAAGGAATTATTTTTTTTACTAAAATAATTACTCAAGTAATTAGGGATGACATTATAGATGTTAACCCTAAGTGGACAAGGTATAGTTTTTCATTTTTTGAAAACATGTAAAGGAAAGAAGACCGACTGGACAAGTAATCTCATATAAAGGAAAGATTTTGTAATGCAGAGTTGTGTGATGGATATTTTGATAAGTATGAAAATATTTTATAATGAAATCTATGATGGTAAATCATCCAAATATATAATATGTAAAGTTGATACAATAAGCTATAAAAACTATTAGATATACTGAAGATATCATCATTTATAACGAGGTTTTAACATCTACACTTTTTTATATTGTATATCATTGTATATTGCATCTTTGGGAAGTGAGCTCTATGTTAGTGTAGAGCTCAATTAGTCCCCAAGTGGGAGACTATCATTTTGTGATGACTGATTAGGGAAGTACTATACATACTCCATAATTCCTTAGCAAGCTTAGGGTTTGGGATTTTCATAGGGTGTGATGTAATAATTGGTTCTTGTGGAAATATTGAGTTGTAAGGGATTATAGATTGTAATCAAGTTGTAATCATTGGATCATAATAATTTTGGAATTTCTATTTGGTGTACATAGCCTAGGGATTTAGTGAACCACATTAAATCTTGGTGTCTTGTGTCCTCTTCTGTGTGATTTATTATTTTCTGACATTGTTTATATTTGCATGTAATTTCTATTTCTATCTGTGGTTAATCCTAAAAAGTGGTATCAGAGAAAGGTTATTTCTTTTAGCTATCCTCAGTAGGAAAGTCTCATGGTTGAGTGGGAGTGATGAAAAATGAGGGTAAGTTGAAGCTAGAGAAATTTAATGGATAGAACTTTCAGTTATTGAAAATGCAAATGGAGGACTATCATTATTAGAAAATTTTATGGCAGCCATTAGAAGGAAAAACCAAGAAATAGGGAACTATGATAGGTGAGGATTGGGAGATTTTAGATTGAAAGGTACTTGAAAGAATTCAATTATGCTTGGCACCATCAGTGACATTTAACATTACAAAAGAGAAGATGATAAAAGAGTTGATGCAAACCCTATTAAAGTTATATGGAAAGCCCTCCACTTTAAACCATGTATTTCTCATGAAGTGTTTATTTAATATGAAGATGGAAGAAGGTGAATCTATTGTAGATAATTTAAATTAGGTTAATACTATTACTAGTCAGTTATATTTTGTGAATTTCAATTTTGATGAAGAAATTATGACTCTCTTGATTTTTTGTTCTTTGTCAAAAAGATAGAATGACTTGGTAATGGTTGTGAGTAATTTTGTTTCTGGATCAAATATAATAAAATTTGATGATGTGATTGGTATTATTTTGAGTGAAGAAACTCATGGGAAAACATTAGGTGGATCTACATTAAGAAGTGCTTTGAACACACAAAGTAGAGGTAGAATGAATGTAAGAGGAAGTAATTTTAGAAATTGTCAGAAATCAAGAGGAAAGTCAAAGAGAAAGGTTTCCAATCCATAGGACCGAGAGATTATTGGTATTGTGGGAACCTAGGGCATAAGAAGAAAGATTGTTGGACTTGAAGGAACAATGCAGGAGATCAAATATAAGGGAACAAGGAGGAAAATTTGGTAAGTAATGAATTTGAAGAGGATTCTTTGCTTTTTTGCTTAGAAAATGTTTATGATTCTTGGGTTTCAGATTCTTGTGCTTCATTTCATGCTACATCTCATAGAGGTTATTTTATTGATTATGTTCAAGGGGATTTTGGGCTTATTTATTTAGGGGATAGTGAACCCTGTCAAATTTTTGGAAAGGAAAAAGTTAAGATTAAGTTGTAGAATGGGAATCATTGGCTACTACATGAGATAATACATGTTCCAAGGCTAAGTATGAATTTAATTTTAGCAGAGAAACTTGGTGATAAGGGTTGTGTAGTTACTCTTAATGACAAAGCTTGGAAGGTTTCAAAAGTTTTCCTTGTAATAGAAAAAGGTGTAAAAGTAGGTACCTTATATCCTTTTATAAGTCATACTATTCCTTCTACTTTAATTATTTTAGATAAAAATGAATGTTCAGGAACAATTGCTAGAGTTGAGAAGGGAGAAAAAATAGACTTGGCTACATGAGTGAGAAAGGTATGAAATTAATTCATTCAAAGAAAGTTTTACCAGGTCTAAAATGTGTCAATATAGTTTTTTTTGAATGTTGTGTGTATCAAAAAAAAAAGAGTGAGATTTGTGAAGAGAAGGAAGGAAAAGAAAACTAAGAAATTAGAGTTTGTGCATATAGATGTATGGGGACTAGCTTAAGTATCTTCCATTGGTGGCTCTCATTATTATGTTACATCTATTGATGATGCAACTAGAAAAGTATGGGTATATTTTGTTAGACATAAATTTGATGTACTTTAAACATTTAAGAAATGGAACTTCTTGGTTGAAAATGAAACTGGTAAGAAATTAAAATTTCTTAGATATGATAATGGTGGTGAGTATTTGTTGTGGTGTCAAAAACACACACCCCATTCCTCACTAGGAATGGGGACCCCCTACTTTTTTTTCCTTTTTCTTTTTTTAAACTACCAGACTCATAGTTTGAGAGTTGGGAGAAATTTTTTGGAGTTAAAGTATTAGAGTCGTGGAATTTTTTTTTTTAAATAAAAAAAAAAATAAACAAATAAATAAAAAATAAAAAATAATAAAAATTTCAAAAATTTTTAAAAAGAAAAGAAAAAGAAGTCAGTCATCATGTGCCATTAGCGCGTGCATGGGCAGAGGGTGCATCGCACGTCGAGGCATGTTGCACACCCTACACAGTGTAGGGTTATAAAACTCCATCCAAGCTTCCCAAAACAACTTATCTTGTTTCATTTTTTTGTAGTAGGGTTTCAAGGGCAACACAAGGTAAATGCAGTGCACTAACATCTGTTGCAGCGGTGCCAAGTGCACCCATACACCACCATCACATTTATCCTGTGATGGCATAATTTTATAAGCATGTGTGACATCCACCATAGTAGCGCTATGTGTGCCTATGTGCCACCATCACATTTATCCTGTGGCACTAAAATATTTGAAGCACATGCGGCATCTGTCATAGCAGCACCAAAATAAAGCACACACAACATTTACCATAGTGGTACTAAAAATCAACCGCAAGTGGTGCCAACACAAAGTGCACCCAAAATCCTCTGTAGTGGGGCTAAACATGACCCACAAGTGGCACCAACACATTTAGGGCATGACGCTAACACTATCAAGGTTGCAGTGCTAGTAGCACCAAAACAAAGCACACACAACATCCGCCACTGTGGCGATAAGCGCGCCCACACTTGCATTATGCCTTATGTGCCCATAGCACCACCAGTGCACGTGGCATGCCTTGCACTTGATATGCATTTTTATTTATTTAATTGAAATTTTATTAAAAAAATATAAAAAGTGATAAATTTTTTTTAAAAATAAATAAATTTAAAAATAAGTAAAAATGATAAAAAAAAAAAAAAAAAAAATGAATATAAAATAATAATAAAATGAAAAGGGAGAAAATGAAAAAAATAAAAAATAAATAAAATGCCCAAATAGGGCTTTTGTTATGCTTATTTTAATTCATAGCTTTTACATTGTCTTTGGACTAATAACATTTTTTTTCTCATGACGTGTAGGTGATCAAATGGAATCCACATCCATAATGGCACACAAAATTGTAGTCTTCAAATTCCAAGGTGTACCTTTGAAGTCAAGATTCTATGATGATTATACAAAAATCAAAGATACCAACCTGGGACACACAGACTTAGGAGAATTACTGAGGATTTGCAATAAGCCAATAGAGAAGTCAGCCATGATGTCCACGTTGATCCATTCTAGATTGGTGAATGTAGCATCACATCTTGTGTTGAAACAATTAGCTAAGCTAATCATGGCCCTATTACAACACTTTGTTCTTGAAGAAAGGGTAGTCAAAAGCATCATTGGAGAAGTAGTGTTGGATCTATGACCTAACAACATTGAGAGGGTCTTTCATCTTCCTAAAGCAGACCAATTCATTCATCTGTCATATGAAGTAGCTAAGAGATGGTACAGGGAACATTAGCAAGAGGCAATTGACATCATATAGTCTTCATTCCTCATTAAGAAGCCTCCTCAGGGAAGGATAACCAACAAAGTGGATATGTCTCAGGAATACATGAAGGAAGACATTGGGCACTCTATTATTCTCTTGAGTACTGTTATGGGCTTACCCACAGTGGGCCACCTCGGTACCTTCATGGTCAACTTCATCAAGACCATTAGACAAGCAAAGATACCATTGGACTAGACCACCACACTAAGTGAAAACTTGTGTGAGCAACCGAGGATGGTGAAAGACAAGAAGAAGTTTCACATGACTTCTTACATGGTGTACCTACTTGCAGTAAGGGAAAAAAACTATTGTAGTTTGTAAAGGAGAAGTAGTATGTAGGATCCCAATGCCTGACCATACATAATCTACCCTGAGTTGTTGAAGAAGAAACTCTCAGCATAGAGTAAAGAGTACAGAGTCATGAATGATGTGTTTATTTTTTTGATCATTCAATTCATTGAGGGAGACTATGGGAAGAGGTTATCCAATGAAGCCAAAGCACATATTATAGCTCTTAGAGCCTACTTCATCTATTTCAAGACATTCACATATCTATGGGTAGCTAGTGAATCCATCAAACCTAAGAAGCTCTCAAGATATCCTAGTGAAAAATTGGTACTATTGGAGATCTCCTAAAAAATTGAGTCAGCCTATGAGAAGGTAAAGAGGCAATGAAGACCCTGCTGGGCATGGCCATTAGTCCTTGGGCCATATCAGGTGAAGTGGAAGCAAGACATTCTATCTTTTGAATGGAAGTGGGAGAACTATCCTCTTGAAGAATACAACTCTTCCTAGCCATATTTTGACAATGTTGGGAAAGTGGAGAGTCTGGTAGGAAGAAACTTCCATCATGAGGATGTTGTTGAAGATCACTAGATGAATGCCACAAATGACTATGATGTCTACATTAGGAACTATTGTGGGATGACTTTATATCTAGTAGAAAAGGTTCTCCAGCTAAACATATCGAAGGAGATAAAGCAACAGGATTCTAAAGAGTTACTCAACCCTCTATTCAATTCTAACAAAATTGGTGAAAGATTGATTATGAATGTTGAGGTTGATAGAGAGGAGGCTAATGATATTAATCATTGAGTGATGCATGTCATCAGAATGATGAAGGATTGGATCAAGAAACCTTTTCCACTTGATCTAATTCCTAATATTGTAATATTCCATACACATGCTCGCCCTGAAAGAGGCAGAGGAAGGAAAGTAATAATTCCTATCTTCATAGCTTAGTCTCCTATTAGGTCAGAGACAATGTACCAGCTTGACCACCTAGTTGGATATTATCACCCTCCTAAAGGGAAATGAAAGAACAAAAGAAATAGGACCTCTCCTCAGAGGATTCAGATAGAATAGGTGTCTCCCCAATAATAGGCACATAGTCCACAAGGGTCCCAAGATATTGGAGCTACTCAAGTCTAAGATGAATGGTGTCTAGCCAACTAGAAGAAGGAGAGATTTTTCAAATCTCCATTCCTCCTACATAAAATGAGCTAGCTTCTTCTTCTACCTCCAAGAAACATAAGAAAAGAATTAAGACTCAGATGAAGAAAAGGCAAAGGATCAGTAGAATATTGGTGCCTAATCCATCTTCTCTTGAAAGTATTCTATAGGGAAATGAAGTGGAAGAAGAAGAAGATTCAGAAGAGGAAGAGGAAAAAGTGCCCCTACAGGGAAGAACTCAGCTAGCTAGAGCCACAGAGTTGAAAAAGAGAAAGAGTTCCATGAGTACCTTGCCATCCACTCAAGAAAAACCCTTAGAACTCTCTTCTTTAGAAGATTAAGTACATCAATGGGTGGATGAGTAGAGTGATGAGAGCGATCATATTTTCTCAATGTGAAATTTTGATTTCATGCTTGTATGTATAGAGTTGATTGGGGATAAGATTAGGGACACCCCTATAGGTGAACATAAATAATAAGACTAGATGAAAATGCTGCTAGATACATAGGGTCCTAATCTTACTCCTCCATCTCCACCATAGATTATGGTGGTAGATAAGGGCTCAATGACTCGTCCACCTTAGAGTTCAAAGGAATAACATGTTCAAAAGGAACCATTGTCAGAGGAGAGAATGGAACAAATGGAAACCAATGAAGTGGTAGAAGGAAAAATATTGGAATATTCTCAACCACTTTCCCAAGACACCAAGGTTTAGACTACAGGGTCTACTGAGACATGGGCTATGGAAGAAGAGCCCTCCCAATAGGATAAAACTCCAAGTAGGAGTGATAAAGGGAAGGAAGTAGCAAAACACACCCCTTCATCATTGAGAGCTAGGTCCTTAGTAGGATGCATCCCTAGATGGGTCTCAAAGGAGATAATGAGGAGTACTAAGCCTCAATTCTATGCTTTAGAGGAAGACATTTGTGACATTGCAGAGATCTTGAACAAACCTGAGTCACCATCACATGAGGTAGTGTCATTTTCTTTTGTCACCACCATACAAAACCATGATTTATTTGCACAAGTGGCTCTTCCTCTTGAAGGCATAGATGTAGAAGGCCTTAGCCTCAAGGATTATGAGTTAAAGGATGTTATGTTGGGAAGGCCTTCATGGATTCAACCTAACAAATGATGACTATGGGAATCAAAGAGGACCTCAAGTACATGGCACAAGTGGACATTGAAGTCCATGCACTTCAAAGGAAAGTTGAGACCCTAAAAGGATATTTAGCCAAAGTTGTTGGTCCTCTTGATCCTGAATACCCAGGGCATACTTTGAACATTGTACTCAGAGAAGGGGGAGGTGTACAATTAAACCTATTTTTGAAAGCTTGTCAATAATGGTGAGAAGGTTTTGAGGAGAAAGGTGTCACCATCCCCTCAAGGAATCTGATGTTACTGCATGCTATGCAAGAGAACGTGAATAAGATCATAGCAATTTTGAAGCAAGACTTTAGTATCATGGATGAGGTACATGCCTAGAGCAAGTATTTAAAACCTCTACAAGCCATAAAGGGCCAAAGATATCAGGTTTTGATTGATGTATATACTGAGGAAGAATAAGACACAATTAATAATTGGATAGAGAAAATAGTAGATAGAAATAAAATAATGGAGACATTACATGAGGAGATTCATCGGCTTAAGGACCAAGCCCAAGAGTGGATTTTGGAAGTAGAGAGACAATACAATGATACATGTTTGGATATTTTTGAAAATGAGGAACATGAAAAGTTGTTACCTATAGAGAGAGTATTGGATAATTTTAGAAATATTTTTGTGGAGGTTACAGATGATGAGGACATCCAACAAGCCTTTAGGATAGAAGAATCCCTATTAGAGTTGGATACCAAACTCAGAGATTTTGTAGAGAATCAAATTGAGGTGGACAACTATAGATAGAAGGTCAAGGATAAATACAAGGCTTTAGATCTTCTAGATGTGCCTAAGATAATGGAGATGATAGAGAAATTCAAGGGAAAATATTCAAACATAGCTTTGTGATGAAGAAGAACAAAACCCAGATGCCAGAATTTCAATTTTGACACTTAGTAAAATTTTGAGATTTTGACTTTATTGAGATTTGTAGCTCTGCAGTTGCATAGGTCCATAGATACATAGGTGTACAGCTCCACAATTCAAAGGTACATCGATAGTTAATTGCTTGTTCAAAAAATTGCACTTTCAATGTAATGGGAATGCATTTTGATAATAACTTAACTTCGACACATGCCTAGTAAAGGACTACCTTCTATTTTTGGCACCTCCAAACACTCCTACTTCAACTAAAGGTTTCCTCCTAATTTCTCTCTCATATTTTCTCTAGTTTTGACATGTAAAAGTTTCATGCATCCAATTGATGAATAAAATATGGATGGAGTCCCTCTAAGCACTAGATTAATTGTTAGTCTGTATATATTTAGTTTGTTTTATTAGTTAAAAGAATTTTATTGCATGAAGAATATCTCTCACTCTAAACACAAATTGAGGAGACAATTTCTTATAAATAGCCCATTGTAATATGTAACAAGGGCTGCCGTTATTATGCAATAAAATTATGCTTTTGGTGCTCGCATTTGGAGTGTAGCCATTCTTGCCTGAATCTATCATTTTTTTGTGAATTTTGTTCATGAGATTGTGATTGATCCAAAGGTTTATTGCATTGTTTTTGGTTGTGTGATCTTTTAGGTTTGGTGTTTTCTATAGATTTACAAATTCTACTGACATAACGAGCTTGAGAAGAGAGCATCAAATTGTGTTTGCATAGCATTTTGTCTTGCATGAGCACACTTTTCATGGCCTTGCAATTTGATGAAAGGTGAAATATCATACGATTGTTAAATATTCTCGTCAGCGATTACATCAGTGGATTCTAGGAAGCACTGCTCATGTTTTCATTGGTTTCCTACCAATTTCTTCAAAATTTTAACTTGCAACATTTTGTTTTCTATAGCTTATGTCTGTTAGGATTTCCATTTTAGGTTATTTCAATTTCATGTTATTTTCTTTCAGTTTTGTTATTTGTTTTGCTAACCCCTTGTTAGAATAGGAACTCATTTTAGTTGCACTGTTAAAATTACATTAATTAAAAATCTAGAAAATACAAAAATATTTTACTTTTATGTGTGATTTTGAGACAACAAACATATTTACTTCATTCCAAGATTACAATCAGAACCAGCAAAGGCATCTTCGTGAACAATCACATTTATCTTCAACTAAGTGGATTTTGGTATGTTGCAAGGAAAATACTAAACCTTGGAGTTGATCCCAAAAGATTAGCTTTTCAAGAGAGGAATTGTGCAATGGATTCTTGCCATTGATCTCATGTAAAATGACTGCCCAATAGAAGTGGCACTAGAAGGGGGGGGCCTGTAGACTCTTGGAAAGGAATAAAATTTGTTTAAGTTTCAAAATTTTACACTTCTACAATAATCCATGCTTCACAAAATTCCTAAGTTTTTTGATAAATTCAGATTCGCAACTTTGTAGGTACATAGGTCCATAGATCTATAACTCATAGGTGTGAACGAGTGTAAAACTCTATGGTGCATAAAATTTTGAGAGGTGAGAAAGTGTACTTCTATAGAGGTGCACTTTTTCTAGAATTGATGCAAGCTGGAGTGTATTGATCCAAAATCCCCATTTTAGCAAGCATTAAGGTCTATGACAAGTGAACACAAATTTCTTAAACTCACCAACTTTCACAAACCATGTAGTGATAGAGGAATACCTAGAATTCAACCACTTCCATTCAAACTTTTATCATCTTCTTCAACTCCACCTCAACTCCAACCACCTGGTGGACCACCATACATTTCAATAGCTACTCCTCAACAACCATCATTAGGTTTTCCAAATCCTCTAATGGCCTATTTTGCAAATTTTTTAGACTCACTAATAAACTTGAGAGGTGCACTTCATGACCTCCCTAATATTCCTGAGAAGTTTTGCCCCATATTCATCTATGGTGAGACATGAACTACTGAAGATCATGTCAAGGTATTCAAGGAAATTTGCAACTGTAAGTAGGTTGCTAATGAGGACGTGGTTCTTCATTTATTTCCCAACTATTTGGGAGAAATTTCCTTCAATTGGTACTTTAATTTGCCACCTAGATGCATTGGAAATTTGGACACATTTGAAAAATTATTCTTGAAACAATTCAAAACATTCATTAATCCAACTGTGATACATCAAAAATTTATATCAATATAAAGAGACCCATCTGAGATAGTTTCCCCCTTCAACCATCACTCTCATATGGCATACTGCAAGTTGGAAATGCCATACACTATACCAGTTGAAGCTACTATTCAAATTTATCTAAATTCTATGGACCATCTTACTATGATTTTTATGAGAAGACTTCCTACAGAAAATATTGACACATTGGATAAAGTCTTTGTAGAGGCGATCACATTCATGAAGGAAGCCAATCCTAAGGGAGGAGGAATGATGCTTTCAATGTAAGCAATCACTACAATACCAACATACCCCATGGGAGCACCCATGGTGCCTAGCCAATTCATATCTATGAACCTAGTTCCATTATAGCAGGCACCCACCCCACAAAATCAAGCGATAACATATCCACGGTATGAGCCTCCAAAACAAATTTCTTTGAATAAAAGGCTACAGTTCTCATGGAAATAGACAATAACCTTATTTTAGAAGTTGGTAAAATGAAAAAGACTATGTCACAAATGAACAATGAATTGACACATCTTAGATTATCACAAGGACAAAATAACAACTTCCAAAGAAACAACGCTGGCCCCTACAACAACAATTTTGGTCAAAATTACAATAGGAAATTCAACAAGAACAATAACAACAGAAATGTAGGAAACAACTACAGAGGAAGTAACTTCAATCCTCCTAATCGCAACAATGTCTTCCAAAGGCATAACCGATAATGGAATACCTATTTTAATAATGGAAGCATTCCTGATGATAACAACAACAATAATAATGTTCAGTATGTTGATATCAATCAATATGATTATAGCCAAAATGAACTCAACAATGATGGTTCTTACTATAATGGCAATCAAGAGATGAGTCAAAATTCATAGGTAAATGACAATCCTCCTCCTGTATAATTCAATGATATGCTATTGGAATCCTATGATTCTGTATAGAATACACAAGTGGAACAAACAGCAAGTGAGGAATTCTCACCCCCATTTAGTTAGGAGCTTGATGTTCAACATGATGAGATGTTTTCTTTTCTTAATGATAATCAAAATACCTATAATATAAGGAATAGAAAGGAACCTTTGATGGATGGGATTCCTCCAAGTTTATAACCAACCCCACCTGATCCAAGAGCAAGTAACAATCTACCACAGGTAAGATCCGTGTATGGAGGACAACAAAATAAAAACCTAGTCAATCTACCAACAATACTGAAGAATCCCACTTGGTCCACTAAAAAGTACAATGCAATAGAGGATTTGAAAAGGACTAAGGCTAATATGTCCATGTTTGACATGTTAAAAAATTGTCCACAACAAAGAGAAGTTCTCATGAAGACATTGGATCATAGAAAGGTTTCCCACAATACAAATATTGTTCCTCAAAAGATATTATATTAACAAGTAAATGTTGTAGAAGCAATGCCCACTATGTTCAAAGACAAAGTTGAGGTACCGCAATTTTTTCTTTGCATCAGGATACATGGGAAGAATCTTCACAATTGCATCATTGATTCTGGAGCTTCATGTAACATAATGCCATTATCAATAGCTCAAGGGCTAGGAGTTAGTCCTCAACCCACTAATCAGGTGGTGATACAGTTTGATAAAATAGAGGTAAAATTCATTGGAGTATTGAAAGATGTGCAGATATAGTTGATAGTTGACCCTAGGATTCAAGATGTTATTGATATACATGTGGTTGATATCCTAGGAACATATGGGTTACTTCTGAGTAGAGAATGGATAAAATGTATGAGAGGATGGTTTTCTACAAACTTCACTCAATTTTGGTTTCCATGAAAAGGATTGGACAATCAAATCTAGATAGATGCTAAGCCAAAATTGAAAATAATGATCATAGATTAAAATTCCCCAAATGAGATAGCATTCTTACAATTGGATTTGGGTTCATACAAAGTGATGGCATTGGACATGGTTCCAACCAACACATCTCAAGGTTATAATGAAGAACGTAAGGTGCCATTACCCAAAAGTGAAACTGTGACATAGTTCATAGATAGTATGGTGACTAATTTACAATGTTTAGGAGAGCAAGCTGATCCCAACATCCTCCTCCTTCTAGGATTTTGTTGGTTACACAAAGTTAGTTACTCTAAGTTTGAATGCTCATCATGCCAAGAAGTAGTAGCATATGTACTGACACACATAATGGAAAATAAGGATAAAAATACCTCAATAGTTGAATTCACAGAAAGCCAAAATTTGGTCAATCCATCCAACCTTGTTGAAAAGATCGAACAAGAAACCAAAGATCTAAATGGATCGTACAGAGATACCTCTTCAGATGGGGGAGGTTTGTCTTCTCCTCACCTAGGGATGATTAAAGTCTAAAGAAGAAGATGATTTGTGAAAGGAAAAGGATGGACTTCAGTAGTCATTCATCCTAAGCCTAAAGTTGAGGAAATCAAAGAAGTGATAGGGGAAATTCAAGATAAACAAGAAAAACACACGCTTCCTCTATCTATAGATTATGAAGGGAATTCATCAAGTCCTACACAAGAAAAGTTACAATGGGTTCCTAAAAAATAGTCATTCAAGGGTTGAGTGAAAGAGAAGTTAAGGAGGAATAAGCATAAAGTCAAGAAACCCAAGGAAAATACAATTTGGACACTTTGCTTTGATGGTTCTAGGTGCAAGATGGGAGATAGTGTAGGTATCAAATTGTTCAACACAAAAGGTAGGTCTTTCTATGCTTCATATCAATTCCAATTTAGATGTACTAAAAATGTTGTAGAATATGAGGCATTAATTTGAGGATTTCTCTTTGCACTAGAGAATGGAGTCACAATTCTCTTAATCGAAGGGGATTCTCAATATACTCTTGCAATGACAAAAGATTACCTACTTACAAATAAAGGGTATGGGATATATTGGATGATTTTGAAGATTTAAACTTCAAATCCATTCCAAGAAGAAATAATATGGTAGCAAATGCTCTCACCATCTCAGAAAATGCCTTGCAACTAGTTGAAAGAACCAAGTTGAAAAGATTCTTAGTAGAATTGTTTTCTATACTATCCATTCCCGATAATATCAAAAACTTCCAGGTCTTTCAAGATGATCAATATATACTTAATTTTATCATGTGTAGTCACCATTTTGAGGGACAAGAGATTGATGATACACTAGATGATAGACCTAAAGATGATGGGCTTGAAGATGAAGATGGGATTTTGAATTTAAAAAATAACACCATTCCTAAAGGAATGGTTGAACTTGAACGTATCTTTGATCATGATGAATTGGAACTCAATAGAAGGATAACCCAAGAAAAGGGAATTGAAGAATGTGACTCATACAATTTGGGTACTGATGAAGAACCAAGAATTGTACAAATAGGAAAAGCATGCAACTCATAGGAAAGGGAACACATCCTCAAATTTCTCACCAAGTATAAGGATGTCATTGCTTAGAGCTATGAAGAATCAAAGACTTATGATCCAAAGATTATCATGCATGACATCCCGCTGAAACTAGATGCCAAACAATTCCAAAAAGGACAAAGACCGGTAAATCATATCATAGAACCACTGATCATGAATGAAGTAAAGAAGCTATTAGATGCTAAGATCATATTTCCTATCTACCATTCCACATGGGTGGAAAATTTGTTTCCCATATGGAAGAAGACTAGAGAGATTCATCTTTGTGTTGACTTTCATAACTTGTATATAGCATCTCAAAAGGACAACTATCCTTTACCCTCACTAGATGAGGTCTTGTAGATCATGAATGGTTCAAAAATGATTTCATTCTTGGATAGTTACTCAGGGTACAATCAAGTGATGGTCAATGAAGAGGATCGGCTAAAGACAACTTTCACAAAAAAGTGGGAAAATTTTTCCTATAGAAGAATGCCCTTTGGACTAATTAATGTAGGAGCTACATTTAATTGAGCAATGGATGAAGCGTTTAAGGGATTGATCAATATATGTATAGTTATCTACATGGATGACTTGATTATCTTTTCAAAAGATCAAAGTACCCACATTGCTGATCTAAGATAGGTATTCAATAGATGTCGTAAATATGGCATATCTCTCAATCCTAAGAAATGTTCATTTGAAATTACTAAAGGAAAACTCCTAGGACATGTTATTTCTAAAGCTAGAATCTCCATTGATCTAGATAGAGTTGAATCTATTTTGAAGTTAGCACCTCAACATAGTTAGAAATAATTAAAGTCTTTCTTTGGGAAGATAAATTTTGTGCGAAAATTCATAAGTGGATTTGCAGAGATAGTCCATCCCCTTAATGATTTACTCAAGAAGGGAGCTAAAATAGAGTGGGTGATTGAAATAAAGAATTCATTTGAAGACATCAAGGTTGCTATTTCCATGGCCCCAGTTTTGGTGATTCCAGATTATGAGTTGCCTTTTAAGATCTATTCCTTTGCTTCGAAACATTCATGTACATGCATCTTGACATAGAAAAGGGAGAAGGAAGATGAAAGACCAATCACTTTTATGAGTTGTCCTTTGAAGAGTGCCAAGTTGAATTATCCAAACCTTGATAAACAATCTTTTCTGCTAATCAAGGTAGTAAAGAAGTTCCATCACTACATACTAAGAAGTAAGGTGTATGCAATCATACCTGATCTAGTATTATAGACCCTTTTGATGTAGAATGAACTTGGTGAAAGGAGAGGAAAGTGGATAGCCATACTTCAAGAATTTGATCTCAAAATTCAATCTATGAGATTAGTCAGAGGTCAAGGGTTGTCAAATATGGTAGTAGATAACTATGATGGAAAGGAAAAAGAATTTAAGTTTGATAATGAAACAAATAAGGATGATTAGAATAAGATGGTTGTATCACAAGTTGACATTAATCATGGAGTGGTGATAGCTTTCTAGTATCAATACATTGTTTGCTATCTCCTACAAGATCAATGTCCCAAGTGGATGAATAGTTCACAACATAGGGGACTTAAGATGAAATGTGAGTCTTACATGCTACTTGATAAAAAGTTGTATAAAAGGAACTATAAAGGGATTTATCTGAAATGCTTGGGATGTGAAGAAGCCAATCAATTCTTGAAACATTTTCATGACAAGTATGGTATAGGACATGGTTCAACAGAAGCAACGGCTCACATGATTTTAAGATCATGTTATTTTTGGCCCTCAATATTCAAAGACACTTTTGAACATGTGCATTCTTGCCATATATGTCAAACCAGTGCTAATAAAGAGAGGCACCTAGAAATGCCATTACAATCGATAAATGAGGTGCACCCCTTTGCAAAGTGGGGACTATATTTTATTGGTCTAGTCAATCCACTATCATCAACTAGACACACATTTATTCTCATAGCTACGGATTATTGTACACGATGGATGAAGGCTGAAACATTAAAAAATTGCACTACTAAGGTTGTAATAGACATTATAGAAGAACACATTGTCACAAGATTTAGGATGCATTTTGCTCTCATTTGTGATAATAGGTCTACATTTGCATCCACATTCTTGACCTAGTGGGCATTTGAAAACAAAGTCATTATCAACTTCTCTTCAAATTATTACACACAGGGAAATGGGGTAGAAGAATCTACAATCAAGAACTTGATCAAAGTAATAAGATGATTATTGAAGGAGAATCCTAGGGATTGGCATATGCAACTCAAAACATGCCTTGTAGACTTCTCCATATTTGCTTGTTTATGGACAAGAACTAGTGTTCCCACTTAATCTCAGGATTCCAATTTTGAAATTCATGAGTGGGTATGTTGAAGATGCTAACAAAGTACAAATCAAATTGATGAATCTTTTAGAGATGGATGAGAAATAGACAACTACATTGGAGCATATGGCTAAACATTACGCTGTTGTGAAAAGATGGTTCGACAAGAGAGCTACGATCAAATCATTCAAGATTTCTAACCTTGTTCTACTTTGGGATAAGGCGAAAGAAAAGCTGGGCAGCCATACCAAGTTTCAACACTTGTGGATAGGCCCTTATCAAATCGTGAAAATTTTGGGAGAAAACACTTTTAGGCTTAGTTCCTTATAGGGGGATTTCTTCCCTTGCCTATAAATGAGCAATTTTTTAAGCATTATTTTGAAGCCTAAAAGATAAAAAAAATTAGTTAGATTTTATTTCCGCATTTAGCTTAGATTTTCATTCCTACAAACCTATTTATTTTTGTAATTGTGTTTGCTTTCATGTTGACTATTTTCTTTCAATCGTATCTTTCCTTTCAAAGTTGTGTCAGTCTTGGGGGGTAAGGCATACTTGAGATTTTTTGCTAAGATTTCACTAACCACTTTTTTTATTCCAATTTTAGGAAGAGGTATTTCTTTGTCAAAACATTTGGATGATTATGTGTTTTATACCAACTAAGTAATTGACATTTCTTATGGAAATAGGGGATTTTCAGTTTGGAAATTAGAAACCTAGACCAAAAAATTCTGAACACTTTGCAAATTTAAAAATTTGATTGTTTTAGGTTTTGTTGAATTGAAGTCAAAGATGATGAGAGTTGATCTAGACTTTGATTGGCTCAAAGAAGAGAGGTCTCCTTGAGAGGTTTCTAAGATCATTGTTTGGTGTGAGAATTTCTAAAAAATTTAAAAGAGGAATGCAAGGGATGTTCATAAAAGATCGAATCCAAGAAATGACACTGATGTCCTGACTTCATAGTCTAAGTGTAGTCAGGATACATAATTAAAGAAGAAAAAAAGAAAGAAAATATGGTGTTAAGACTGAAGGATTCTAAATATCTAAAATGGAAAAAGATACATTTCAAAAACAAAATATCATGTATTCAAAGTATTGCTTCATCAAAAGTAACATTATGAATGACATGGAGCAATTATTCAAATAACCAAAAAAGCTAAAGGAATGTGCCATCCTGCCAAGAGCCCTCGAATTGATTCTCTCATTTGGTCAAGCAATTGATCAATGAGTAGCCTTTGTGGAGATTTTGAAGAATAAGCTGGGAGGAGTGGAAGATTGTTTTTAAGTCATTAGAAAAGTTTGATAGACTACATCCTAAGGTGTTAAAGGGAATGAATACACAATGTACACGACGAGTTTGAAGGTTTTGAATTTTGAAATTTTGATTGTAAAGTCATTAGAAAGATGTTTGAGATGTTCAAAGTTTGGTTGGTGTTTGACACACGTTGGAGGAATTTTTGCTGATGAAGAAATATCTTGGTCATTTCTTTCTTTTTTCAAGGATAATTTTTGGTGGTGTCCACAAAACATGCCCCATTCCTCATTAGGAATGGGAACCCCCTACCTTTTTTTTAAAACTCTCAGACTCGCAATTTGAGAGTCAGGAGAAATTTTTTTGGAGTCAAAGTATTAAAGTCGTGGAAATTTAAAAAAAAAATAATAAAAATTTTAAGAGAAAAAAATAGAAATCAGTCATCATGCACTATAAGCATGTGCGCAGGCAGATTGCATGTCGCACACTAGCACATGCACCCAGGTGCACTGCACACCTGGCCCAGTGTAGGGTTATAAAACCCCATTCAAGCTTCCCAAAACAACTTATCTTGTTTCATTTTTTTGTAGCAAGGTTTAAAGGGTGGCACAAGCTAAATACAATGCACTAACATTGCAAAGGCCACGATGCAAGTAGTGGCATAATTTTCAAAGCCTACAAGACATCCATTGTAGTAGTGCTAAGCGTACCCACATACCACCATCACATTTATCCCATGGTAGCATAATTTTTAAAGCCTGTGTTGAATCTGCCACAGTGATGCTAAGCATGCCCATGTGCCACCATCACATTTATCTTGTGATGCTAAAATATTTGAAGTGCGCGCAGCATCTGCCATAGTGGCACCAAAACAAAGTGCACGTGACATCTGCCGCAGTGGCACTAAACATTAGCTGCAAGTGGTGCTAACACAAAGCACACACAACATCTTCCATAGTGGCCCTAAACATGACTTGCAAGAGGTTCCAACACATTTAGGGTGTGATCCTAACATTATCAAGGCTGCAGTGCAAGCAGTGCCAAAATGAAGCACAGGCAGCATCTATTGTAGTAGCGTTAAGCGCACCTACGCTCACATTATGCCTTACGTGCCTACATCACCACTAGCACATGTGGTGCACCTTGGCTTGATATGCATTTTTATTTATTTAAGTCAAATTATATTAAAAATATATAAAAAGTGATAAAAAAAATTTAAAATAAATAAATATAAATTTTTAAAAATTAATAAAAATGATAAAATTTCAAAAAAAATAACAATAAAAAATAAAAATAAAATAAAAATGAAAAGGGAGAAAATGAAAAATAAAAAATAAAAATAAAATGCCCAAATAGGGCATTTTTTATGCTTATTTTAATTGATAGCTTTTACATTGTCTTTGGACTAATAATGTTTTTTTTCTCATGATGTGCAGGTGATCAAATGGCTTCCACATCTGGAATGGCACACAAACCTGCAGTCTTCAAATTTCAAGGTGTAACTTCAAAGTCAAGATTCTATGATGATTAGGTAGAAATCAGAGGTACCGACCTAGGACACACAGACTTAGGAGAATTCCTAAGGATTTGCAATAAGCCAATAAAGATGTCAGCCATGATGTCTACATTGATCCATTCTGGATTAGTGAATGCAACATCACATCTTATGTCAGTATAATCAACTGAGCTAATCATGGCCTAGTCACAACACATTGTTCTTGAAGAGAGGGTAGTCAAAAGCGTCACCAGAGAAGTGGTGTTGGATCTACGACCTAACAACATTAAGAGGGTCTTTCATCTTCCTAGAGTTGACCAATTCATCAAATTTTCATATAAAGCAGCTCAGAGATGGTATAGTGAGCATCAACAAGAGGCAATTGACATCATATAGTCTTCATTCCTCATTGAGAAGCCACCTTGGGGAAGGATAACCAACAAAGTGGATATGACTTAGCGATACATGAAGGAAGACATCGGGTATTCTATTATTCTCTTGAGCAGAGTCATGGGTTTACTCACAGTAGGCCACCTCAGTACCTTTATGGTCAACTTCATTAAGACCATCAAACAGATAAAGATACCATTGGATTAGGTCACCACACTAAGTGAAAACTTGTGTGAGCAACTGAGGATGGTGAAAGATAAGAAGAATTTTTACATGACTTCTTACATGGTGCACCTACTTGCAACAAGGGCATTAAACTATCCTAGTCTATACAGGAGAAGTAGTATGTAGGATCCCAATGCATGGCCATACATAATCTACCCTTAGTTAGTGAAGAAGAAACTCTCAGTGCAGAGTAAAAATTACAAAATCATGGATGACACATTCATTTTTGTGATCATTTGATTCATTGAGGCAGACTATGGGAAGAGGTTATCTAATGAAGCCAAAGCATAGATCATAACTCTTGGAGCCTACTTCATCCAATTCAAGACATTCACATCAATCCTAAGAAGCTCACGAGATATCCTAGTGATAAACTAGTATTGTTGGAGATCTCTCAATAAATTGAGTCAACATATGAGAAGATAAAGAGGTAACAGAGACCTTGTTGGACATAGCCATTGGTCATTGGGCATTATCAGGTAAAGTGGAAGCAAGACATTCCATCCTTTGAATGGGAGTGGGAGAACTATCCTCTTGAAGAATGCAACTCTTCCTAGCCATATTTTGACAATGTTGGGAAAGTGGAGAGTCTGGTAGGAAGATACTTCTATCATGAGGATGGTATTGAAGATCACTGAATGAATGCCACTAATGACTACGATGTCTGCATTAGGGACTATTGTAGGATGACTTTGTATCTAGTAGAAAAGGCTCTCCAGTTGAACATCCCAAAGGAGATTAAGAAATAAGATTCTAAAGAGTTACTGGACCCTCTATTCAATGCTGACAAAATTGGTGAAAGACCCATTATGAATGTTGAGGTTGGCAAGGAGGTGGCTGATGATATTAATCATCAAGCAAGGCATGTCATCAAAATGATGAAGGATTGGATCAAGAAATCTTTTCCACTTGATACAATTCTTAATACTATAATCTTCCATGCACATGCTCACCTAGAAAAAGGTAGAGGAAGGAAAGTAACAATTCCTAATTGTAAGAATTTTCCTAAGGGAAAAATTCACCCAAGAACTAAGAACTGAAACACAAGCACAATTGTACACCAAAAATAGATAAAGTATGATCAAAATAACAATGTATTCAATAACTTGGTTCTTACAGTACACTAGGAGTGCCTGAATATAAAGGCCTTAGGAGAGCTTCTAGAATGCATAGAAGTTAGCATCATGATGTGTCATACAACCAAGCACATGTCCACCAAATATGGATTATCCTCCATTAAGCATGGAAGTAAGCGTGGTGATGTGATGATAAGTCTACAAGGGTGGGACAAGAAAAATAGTGTTGTAGACACCATGTACTCAAATAGAGTTGGCTACTCCTATGTTGTCAACATGACAACTCAAAAGGTGTGCAAACTCCTAAGTGTCTCACAAATAAAAATAATAAAATAATACAAAATAATTAAATAATGCATTAACCTAAGTAAAATTAAGTAAGTGTAAATAGTAAAGTACATATTTACAGCAACACCCCCCCTTAAGTGCAACTTAGGGGAATGCCCTTAAGCTTACAAACTAGGATGAAGATGCAGAACGGGTCTCGGCTACAAGGCCATGTAAGGTACCCATGTACATAATGAAATGAAATCTCCCATAAAGTGGGGAAAGAGGGAAAACCTCATGGCAAAAATCCTCCCCTAAAAAGAGAGATAGAAGAGGATGCATCGATGGATGGAGTAATCAAGACCCCCCCATTACAACATACATCCATTATATACATAAGAGAATAAGAGAAGGAAAAGAGACAAAATAGGCTTCCCCACCAAAAGAAGAATGCCAACAAGTGAAAGCTACTCCGAGGAAGAAGCTGGTCCATGAATGTAGAATAGTGTTCCTCCCCTTAGGAAGAAACAAAGGCAAAGGTACACTATTGAAGATGAATGGTGGCCTTGAAACCTGCTCAAGTATCCCTGTACTAATGCTAAAGTTCACCCCTTCTAGCTATGCTGAAAAGAATGAATGCAGATGTGTCAAGGATGTCTGTTGAGCCTATTCCACTGAACCATCTATCTCCTCTACTAACAAAGAGACCTCCACTAATTTCTGTTCATAAAGATCCACAATCACACACACCTCGAAAGATTGATCATGTAGAGAATGGACATGAGAGTTAGAGTGAGCCCTCTCAACAATTGTAGAAGTATCATTATCAATGAGAATATGTAATTCCTCAAGTCTGTCTCCCAAGTCAACTAAAGCTAGAGCTAGAAGACAAGATGTACCATGTTGTGTTGGACCTTTCACTGTGGTAATGTAAGCATGTGGACTAGACTGATGTGACCTCTCACTACAACTATCGACAGAACCCCACATGTCTGAACCTGTTGAAGCACTATCATTTGTGTCACTATCAGTTTCCACTGTGTATGATGTGTGAAGAGGAGTAGAGGACAAGTTGGGAGAACTTTCCTCAAAGTGAACATCCTAATCCACAAAAATATAATGTGTCTCTAGATCCATTAGTCTATAAGCCTTCATATTGTCTTCATAACCAATAAAGGTACAAGGCCTAGGTGTCAGTGCCTTGCAACTCCTAGAAGAAAGGTTTTCCCATGCTAGACAACCAAAGACTTTAAGGTGACTCACAACTGGTTGTCTGCTGCACCATGCCTCAAAAGGAGTCTTGCCATCTAAGGTTGGATGAGGAGACCTGTTAAGTATGTGAGTAGCACTGCTAATGGCTTCAACTTCAAGTGTAGGATCAAGAGACTTGGCCTTAATCATGCAACTTTTCATGGTTTTGAGAGTACTAATCCTCATAGTTGCAACATCTATCTTGTGCGGATTGAATGCTAGTGAGTTTTGAAGATCAATCCCCTCAATTTTGCAAAATTTCTTAAGTCTTCTGTCAACATATCTATTCTCATTGTCCACCCTTAATACTTTGATGGCTTTCCTTGGCTTGTGTTCAACATGAGTCTTGAAGTCTTTAAGCTTGTGAACTACTTCATTCTTATGATGAAGGAAGAAGACCTAAGTGAATTTGGAAAAGTCATCAACAAATATGAGTATGTAGCCTTGGCTAACTAAAGTCACTGCAAAGGGTCTTGCTAATACCATGTGAACTAGCTAAAGAACAACTGGAGCTTGATAAGACTTTCCTTTATCATACTTCTCCTTGAGATTCATATCCACTAAGCAAGATGAACACTCTCCCTTAGAAAATTTGATATTAGGTAGACCTTTAACCATGCATTTTGAGAAAAGTTGTTGAAGAAAGCGGAAGTCAAGGTCACCAAACTACTCATGCCATAAGTTGTTTGAAGTAGAGTGAGTTAACAAGGCTTGAGAAGGACTCTTAGGCACAAAGTGGGAGAAGGAATAAAGCCTTTTGTCATCATTGACTTTCCCCACTACTACCAATGAATCATCTTTGAGACTTCACACCATCACTAAATCGGGAAGGAACTCAACCTTATGACCATCTCCTAGGTAAGTGATTTGGTAAATTGATAGTAGATTGGACCTTTGATTTGGAACATAGAGAACATCTTTGAACTCCCCATCTTCCATTTCCACATGTCCTTTCCCTTCAACTTCCATCTTAGCGTCATCTCCCATGAAGATGTGTGGTACCTTTGACTGCTTCAATGAAGAAAAGTCTTCCGTTGAAGAACCCATGTGGTAAGAGGCACTTGAGTCAAGTATCCATTCCAAAGAAAAATTTGAATTTTCCATAAGTTCTTGACCTTTACCTTTTGAAGAGGTTTGAGTAGAATCCTTGGATGTACCTGACACTTGAATCTTATTCTTCTTGAGTAGATTTTCTAACTCATCGATTCTTTTTTTTTTGCAATGATGCTTGTCATGATTTGGCTTTTTACAATATGCACAAAAGTTTTTTTCCTTCTTTTCATTACTGCCTTTCTTGTTTGAAGAAGAATCACCTTGTTGAGAGGACTCATGTGGTGTCTCAGATTGTGTTTTCTTCTTCCACTTCTTGTTGTTGTTGCTTTTTCCCCCTTGACTAGATTTAGAATCATCACTAGCCACTAAGGCTTTGGTCTTAGATGACTTGAGAAGTCCAAAATCCACCAAGTCAGATTGTTCAACAATCAACATGTCTACAAATCCATCATAGGAAGGCTTTTGTTAAGTGTAGACACCTAAAAATCTTTAGAAAATAAAGTATTTTTATTTTTTGAAAAAGTCCTGATGACATCATCATTTATTAATTAATTAATTAATTAATTAATTTTTATGCCATTAAATCCATTTATCTTAATTAAAAATATTTAATTAAGGAATCCCTCCCAAAAATGTTTAAATCTTATTTAAACATTATTTCCTTATTTATTAATTATTTAATTAATAAATTGACCAAAAATCTTAAAATAAATAAATAAATTATTTTTTGCCCAAAACTTGGCCAATTTCCTTATGACCAATAAGCTCTTCCAAAATCTTCTAATCCTTCTTTAATTTCGATTAAAGGCTAATCTCATCATTTCCTACCCCTAACCCCAACTCAAAATATTTAATTAAAATTAAATATTAATCCTCATGTTTATTAAAAAAGTTTTAATAAATATCTCCTCAACCCAAACCCTTGAAATAAATAAAACTTTATTTATTTCTTAAAAATATAATTTATCCTCATCCTAAGAAGTTCTAGACTCTTCTAGAAAGTCTTCATCCTCATCCTAGGAAATTCTAGACTATTCTAGAAAGTCTTTATCCTCATCCAAAGTCTAGAATCTTCTAGAAGATGTCTTTAAACCTAATCCTAATCCCCTCCTAACCATGTCACATTCCCTAAACATAGGTTTAGACTTACTAACCCAAGCCAAAGTTAACAAATATCTCCTCCTTCACCCACCCTCATTAAATGCCATCCACTTGCCTATCCCTAAGCTAATCCTAAACCATCCTAATCCATCCTATAATCATTTGCACAAGCCTAAACAAGCTTAAAACCTTCCTAATCAAGTCCAAGTTGAAATTTCTCTCATCACCCTCAATATATCTCAACCATAAAACTTTTTGAAGTCCACTAGGTCATAAATGACTCTTACAAGCCCTTTTATTGCTCTTACAAGTCATTATGAGGGTCTTTATGAAGATTTTATCCCTTGAGCCTCCTTTGTTGACTCATCCTTCCCCTTTCCTCCATCCTCTCACCATGTGACATGTGTCACTCCTTGATTGGCTATAAGGAAGCACAATCCATGTGCTCTTCTCTTATGCAATCTAAGCCCTCCATGAGCTTTTTTCCATCCTTGCATCTTAGCCCTCAATCCCTCAAGCCTCTTGCCTATAAATTGGATCCTTCCCCTTTCCAAAATAACACAATCCATGAAGTAAAGTTATAATGCTATTTTGAGAGCCAAATCCATACTAAAGCCATCTATCCACACCAAAAATCCACAATCATCCATTGAAGTCTTTGGAAGCATATTGAGCATACATCCTATCCGTTTAGATAAAGCTACTCAACAAGAGAGCTTCTTATTGAGAGAGTCCATTAATGGCTCATATTCTCAATTGAGAGCTCATCTTAGTCTATCTTGAAGTTTATGAATTTTGTTTAGTTTGTAGAAGTTTTATTTAAATTTGGTTTCTATTAGCATACTAACATTGCTCATATACATTTTGGCACGCCCGGTGGGACCCCGCATGGGTCATCTTCATTAGCTTTTTTAGTCAAGTTTTGTATGTCATTTTCTTATTTTGGCTAATTTTTCTTGTTTTTGTGATTGGTAGGATTATATAAATTGGTTTTGTAGGTCCACATGAGCATGAAGAAGACAAAGGAACTCATGGTATATCTCATAGTGTTTGCAGATTTTTCAAGCTTATAGGTGGACAAAGAACTTGGAATTCTTCTTCCTCTTCTTGTCTATATTCTTCTTATTCCATCTACTTCTTCTTCTTCTTCTTGTGGGAGATCTTGGCCATTTTTTTTTTTAAGGAAGCAAAATCATACACACTTCTTTTTAGTGCTTAAAATGAACCCCCAAATCATACTTAAATCCATTAAAAAATTAAAAATTTGCAAAAAAGAAAAAATCTTTTAACAAGTGAAACTAAACCAATCCAATCATTTGCATCCTTGCAACATCAAGGTTTTAGATGCATTCATGCAAAGTTAGGAACACTTCATTTTTGGGAATTTAAAAAGAACTTCAAGTTTCCATTTCAAAAGGTTCAAAATCAACACTAAGTGCACACTAAAATATAAATCAAACTCAAAGCATCAATCAAGGATAAAATGAACCTCATTTGGAAATATGTTAAAGTTCTTTTAAAAATGTCATGAAAACTAAGAGTCCTAAATGGTTGCCAAAATTTTCCTAAAAAGCTTTGTTATTTGTTCCAAACAAATGTCTTGTTGAAAAATCTTGAATGTTTCTTAGGTTTTTTATGCATCAAAACAATCTAGGAACATCATTTTTGGGCTTAAAACATGCAAACTAGAACACAAAATCTTGAATGAAAAGCAAAGTCCAAAGAGTAATTTTCACTTTTGAGTCCAAAACAATCTTGAATGATCTAAGGTTAAAACAAATCACTTCAAAGTTCTTAAAACAACACACAAAATCTCAATCTTGAATGCTCAAAGGAAAAAACTTGAATGTTTAATCACTTGTCTTTGAATGCATGTTTCTAAATACACTCTTGAATGCAATGGATTAAAATCAAATTTTCCTTGAATGCATGATTAAAACAACAAATCCAATCTTGAATGCCAAGGATCAATTAACCATTGCAATATCAAACACTTCATTTGGAGCTTCTAAAATTGAACAAAACAAATCTCTTTTCCACATGCAATTTAGGTAAAGTTTGATTTTTGGATATTTAAGAGACTTTGTTAAGTTAAATACAAATTTTCAAAAATCAATTTGATTAGTTCCTTGGACTCACCTCTTTTCTAATCACCTATCAATTCAACCATTGGTTGCAATCTCAGCATCATTTATGGGGATGGGTCTACTTGAAAAAGGTGTTAAATGTTCCACAATCTAACTCACTCACTTGGTCTTTGAACGTTTTCTTTAACTTTATCAAAAAATTTAAATGACCAATACTCTAGATTAAATCAATCACAATTCAAGTTTGGGCACTAAAATTGAACAACTATTGACGTGGAGGGCCTCCGGGCGCGCGCTTCGCAATCGAGTTTCACACATCTTTGTTTTGGGCTTAAAATAAACTCACACTCAATCTTGAATGCCTAAAAATCAATGAACATCGTATGGTTTTGATGCATTTTCAATGGCACTCGCATTTCTTATGTTGACGATCTCTCGACTTTCATTATGCTAATGATGCTATCAAATTGGAATGAACATTGTATGCCATAATCACAAGTGTCTTCAATCATAGCTTACAAAATTTAAATCATCAATTGGAATGAACGTGTGTCTTTTAAAGCCCAAGATCATGTATGTGGTCTTGTTTTACACTTTTTAGGAGGCCTGCTTGGGGATTTCATCACCCCTTGGGACAACCTCAACTCCAACGTTCTGGCGGAGTATAAAGATCGGGAGGTGAATCCAAAGACACCTCTCTTGGGATCAAAATTTTGTCACTCGGGCTAAGCCTTAAGGAACTTTATACCCTTGAGAAGTGAAAGAGGAGAAGTGGGTTACCGCTCCTCTTGGCTATGTGGCATCTTTTTGGTTTCATCTACGGATTTGGGTCTCACGTACCTTGCATATATCGAGGACTCCCTAGCTATAAAAAATTTCATCCTTGTAGAAAGCTTCTTAGGATGTTGGTGTGTTTGATGTGCTTGCTCCAAAATTTTGTCTTCTTGTTTGTTCATAGCTTTTGAATGAATGTTTGCCAACTTTGGTCAAAATCCCAAAACAGAAAAAATGTCCTAGCTCAAGCCATACTTAGTGTAGTCACTACCTCATCAGAAAATCATCCAAGCTCCCCCGCTGCAACCAAATCTATCTAGTTCCTTGCTTTAGAACAATCCCAAATCCAAAGTCTCTCCAAATCATCCCCCCCTAGCCAGCTAGAAACCCAATCCAAAATCACACCCAAGCCTTTAGAGAGTTGTCATTCTGCTAGAATTTGTTATCCAATCAATTCGACCAATCCACCAGCCTCACCACAGTTATCCTTTTGACAGAGCTTTGTCTAGGGTAATCTAGCTTTGTCACCTATTATCCCTCACCACCTTGAGCTAAAGGTTGGGATCCACAAGTGATAAATCTCGTGTCATGCCCATAGGATCATTAGTCTATTCTTAGGTTGACACAATCTCCACCAATCTAGTGCATAGAAAAGCAAAACTCTCACTTTTTGACAGCATGCCCTTGAAGTCTTCCATCCACAGGAAAGCCAAAAATCTCCAGCCAATCCTCCTTAGGTCTGTCATGCAACTTTGACTCTCCCTAGGAAATCTTTCATCAGCCAATCCAAAATTTGTGCTTAACCCAAATCCAACCATGAGCTTCTGTGTTCATCCATACGCAAGACCCCATCCCCATCAAACTCATCATCAAAGAATTAAGTACCAATCCTATCATGATGTGTTTGGTCGCATTGTCCTTGCTCCTGCCACCTCCTATTCCAATGATGATGAAATCCTTGTTGACTGTGATGGGTATATTGAAAGCCTTAGAAACATTCCCCCAAGCATCCCCCAAAATCCAAGAGTTATTCCAAACTATCTAGTCATGCCATCTAATATTCCGGCTTCCCCTCCATCACCCCATCAACCAAGCTTCCAATCTTCCACCCCCATCACACTAGCTATTCCTGTCAATCCACCTCCACCTTTGACACATGAGTCTCCAAGGAATCTCCTAGAGGAAATACAAGAAAAGTTGTCTCCAACAGTCGATAAGCCATGTCATCTAATCCAACCATGTGAAGTAGTTAGTGATGAAGCTTCCCCATCTATAATATCACCTCCATCTCCCATAGATATCATCCCCATTCCATCCATCAAATTGCTTAAAATCCTTCCACTTCTCGCAAGCATCAAAATACCACCACCTATCAAATCCCTCCAAATCCTATCCACATCGCCTCCAAGCATTTCCCAAATCTCTCGTAATGACCCTTATGCATCCATCTTCTACTCACCCATCTCCAGTACTGAATCTCCCATCTATCCATCCGCTGCCTTTGAAGAATCCATCCCTTCACCTCCTATCGCACCATCCACTCCAAACCAATTCTATCAAAATCCTGCCCAAAAGCATGTTGACATCCCCCAAAGCATAAATGAAGATATCATCGTACCATGTCTTCCATCCATAGTGCAGTTACCATCTCCTCCATCTCCAAAACCTCGAGCCATATCTCCTCCACTACAAGATATGTTGTCATCCCACTAGCTACATCAAGATCCTATCCTTCCATCTCCCCCACTCCATGCTTCCATCTTACCACCTATCCAAGCTATTCCACCATCCATAATCTACCCTCTTGGTTCACTTAAATTCATCCATGGTGGCCCTCTCTCAGCAGAAGAATTAAGAATAGTATCTCCCCATTGCAATACACCTAATAAATCACTTCTACCTTTTTCTGCAAGCAAAAAGTTTCCTCAGCTTGTTCAAATGCTCAATCGATGGAATTATCAAGGTCAAGGTTTAGGACCAAAAGAGCAAGGAATCAGAGAGCCTATTATTGCACAAAAAAATCTAGGATTTCATGGTCTTGGATATATATCCAAAGGCTCACCATCTAAAGGTGTTGGTATACCACACCCCCAAACCAAGCCTATCTCCAAGCCCACCATGCCAGCCTCCCATCACTCCTTCAAGAAATCTTATGTCATCCCCCCTCCACCATCTTTGCAACCCAAAACAACCTACCATATCCCCCCTTCATCCGCTAAATCCATTTTGGGTCCCTATGTCCCAAAATCTACCATCCTCCATCCTCCTATCAACCATCATAAAAATCCTATTCCATCCATTTCTATGCAAGATCAACAAAGGCACATATCAGGGCACATCATCCATCATCATCCCCCTACATGCTCTTTCATATCCTCTCCATCTCACAAAACTTCTCCTAACCATCTTCCCAAAGCTTACCACAGCAATGTGAATGCCAACTTCAAAATGCATAAAGCTAAAAATCCACATCCTAGGCAATCATATGTCTATTCTAAAAGACATACTCCAAAAAGGCAAAATCCAATCAAAGAATGCAAAACAATGCAAAAGCCTATGAAAAGAAAATCCAAAACCATGTGGATCCCCAAGAAAAAAGCTGAAACCCAATGCATAATGGCATCCACCATTGCTAATCCCCCATCTAGTGACTCATGTCCCCCATCTCCTAACTCCATCTTGGGTGCCTATATCCCCAAGCACGCTTCCACAAATCCTCCATCATGCCCTCATCTACCATCTATCCCCCATATGCTCTTTTCACACCTGTTCCAACATGTGCCAATGTTTCTCTTGCAAGCATCCCCATCTCATGCTCCTTTCCAACATTTTCATCCCTCCATCTCCTACCATCAATCCCATCTAATCCGATCTATTGCATAAATCACACATCCGGTATACCAACAACTAGCAACAAAATTGAACATTCCAATAGCCAGTGAAAAATCCCAAAAAAGCCAAAATAGCTGAAGAAACCCAAAATCATTCTAGCTAAGTCCAAAGTCAAAAAGTCAAAAAAGAAAAGAAAAATAAAGCGTCCACTGGTGAAAACTTGGCAATTCAAGCGCCTTGGACAAGTACCATGATGAAAACTTGGCAAACAAGCGTCATGCGTAATCCCACCATCCCCAGCTTGGCCTATCACCCTCATGCTTTTGGTCATCTCTTGAAATCCAACTCCATCTTCCAATCTATTCACCTATCCTCCATCCTCTAGCTTCCATCTCACACCATCCACTAATCTTATGCAGCTTCAGCCAATCATCTCAGCTATCATCCATCTCTCTAGCCCCTTCAGCTTTTTCCATCCTAGCTTCAATCCTTTCACATCCATCATAAGACCTCCTTCCGCATGTTATCTTTTGATTGGGGGCACTATATTCCTTGGAGATCTTGTCTTGTCCATCCTCCCTTGTCATTGGTATCTAGCTCTAGGCTATCCTCATGCAAACCCAATGTCATCTCTTTATATCCATCATAATCCTAGCTATCTACCATCCTATCCAGCCATCTCATCCTGCTCATCTAGCTATCCTTGGTCACAAAATCTCTCATCATCATTGGATGCATCCTACCAAATCCATATCTTTCACTATCACCCCACCCTTAGCTTTCAAATCTTGCACAACATCGAACCATCCCGCTATCCTATCATCCTGAGCTTTTTCCTGCTTGTACCATATCTTGATTAGCTCACTTGTAAATATCTTGGTCTGTCAGCTTGTACATCCTCTTTAGCTTAGTACCATTGCATCTATCCAGCGTTCGTGTTAGTTCATCCTTGATCAGCATCTTGCGCACCCATCGCACATCTTGGTTAGCTATTCCAATGCATCCTTTAGCTAGATTTCCTATCACAAAAGTGTTATCTTTCTTAGTTCAGCTTGCCAGATGCATCACTCATCCAAATCCACTAGCTTAGGTGCTCTCCGATAGGTCCTTTCAGGATATAGCTTTCCTCATGTCTGATCTTGGTCTGTTAGTAACTCGTCCTACCCATCTCGTTGGAAAACGGTTCTCTTTTGGATTTTCGCTTTCTTTTGATTTGGAATCTTCCCTTTTGGGTCTTGAAATATGTTTCCAAGCAATCTCCTTGTTACCTCCTCAAGGTTGCCACGATCTTCCATATCATGCTATACTGTGAATGGGGCAATTAGAGCGTAAGGTCTTGATCATGTCTTTTGCCTGTTTTCTTTTTTGCTTGTGGGTTACCCAGTGTCGTTTCCACACTGCTTCCTCTGGGATTCATGTGTGATATTGGGGCAATCCTTGCATGTTTTTTTTGAGTCAGTTCGTCAGTCCTCTAGATAGTTGGTGAAAAGGCCTTGATGTTCCTGGTAACCTTGGCAATTAACCAACAGTCCTATAGCAAATCTAGTGCTCAACTACATGGTGGTACTTCTCTTTGAAGTATCCCCCCGCTCAAAAAGCTTCAATGGATTCCCTTCATCTCCATTATCCCCCATCCATATCCTACATCTGTCGCTCCTACCCCAGCTTATGCATCAGTATCTCTTTGAATCACTCCTCACGCTTAGCTTTAGGGATCCACAATCCTAGTCTTAGGGATCCACCAATCAAATCAATCCACCAAGCCTCATCTTTCGAGATCCACAATCCTAGTCCTAGGGATCTCCGAAACCCATCTTCCACCAATCTGACTCTTTGAAATCCTGTTGCATCAGCTTTATCATCCTATCATCCATCTCCCTATCCTAGATTCTTTTTTATAGCACTCCGCTCCTTCATCCTCTGCAATCCCTAAGGTCTTAAGCTTGCTTCCTCTTGTGCATCTGATTCTCCTTTATCATTCTCCCATAGTGAGAGTTTGAGCTAATTCAGCCCCTTCTCTTTGCCAATCTGAGTCTCCTTGCTCATCTCGGATTCTTCTACTTTTCAAGAAGCCATCGAGCCTCGCTTTCTCTCCTAGCTACCTTCTTGAGGGGGCATCTCACAATCCATTCTCTCCTCTTCTGCTCTAGCCTTGGGCGTCTTATTTTCTTATCTTTGATGCCATGCCACTTGCGGCATCACATCAAAGAGGGGAAAAATGTAGACACCTAAAAATCTTTAGAAAATAAAATATTTTTATTTTCTGAAAAAGTCCTGATGACATCATCATTTATTAATTAATTAATTAATTAATTAATTAATTAATTTTTATGCCATTAAATCCATTTATCCTAATTAAAAATATTTAATTAAGGAATCCCTCCCAAAAATGTTTAAATCTTATTTAAACATTATTTCCTTATTTATTAATTATTTAATTAATAAATTGACCAAAAATCCTAAAATAAATTAAAAAATTATTTTTTGCCCAAACTTTGGCCAATTTCCTTATGACCAATAACCTCTTCCAAAATCTTCTAATCCTTCTTTAATTTCGATTAAAGGCTAATCTCATCATTTCCTACCCCTAACCCCAACTCAAAATATTTAATTAAAATTAAATATTAATCCTCATGTTTATTAAAAAAGTTTTAATAAATATCTCCTCAACCCAAACCCTTGAAATAAATAAAACTTTATTTATTTCTTAAAAATCTAATTTATCCTCATCCTAAGAAGTTCGATTCTCTTCTAGAAAGTCTTCATCCTCATCCTAAGAAATTCTAGACTATTCTAGAAAGTCTTTATCCTCATCCAAAGTCTAGACTCTTCTAGAAGATGTCTTTAAACCTAATCCTAATCCCCTCCTACCCATGTCACATTCCCTAAACATGGGTTTAGACTTACTAACCCAAGCCAAAGTTAACAAATATCTCCTCCTTCACCCACCCTCATTAAATGCCATCCACTTGCCTATCCCTAAGCTAATCCTAAACCATCCTAATCCATCCTCTAATCATTTGCACAAGCCTAAACAAGCTTAAAACCTTCCTAATCAAGTCCAAGTTGAAATTTCTCTCATCACCCTCAATATATCTCAACCATAAAACTTTATGAAATCCACTAGGTCATAAATGACTCTTACAAGCCCTTTTATTGCTCTTACAAGTCATTATGAGGGTCTTTATGAAGATTTTATCCCTTGAGCCTCCTTTGTTAACTCATCCTTCCCCTTTCCTCCATCCTCTCACCATGTGACATGTGTCACTCCTTGATTGGCTATAAGGAAGCACAATCCATGTGCTCTTCTCTCATGCAATCTAAGCCCTCCATGAGCTTTTTTCCATCCTTGCATCTTAGCCCTCAATCCCTCAAGCCTCTTGCCTATAAATTGGATCCTTCCCCTTTGCAAAATAACACAATCCATGAAGTAAAGTTATAATGCTATTTTGAGAGCCAAATCCATACTAAAGCCATCTATCCACACCAAAAATCCACAATCATCCATTGAAACCTTTGGAAGCATATTGAGCATACATCCTATCCATTTAGATAAAGCTACTCAACAAGAGAGCTTCTTATTGAGAGAGTCCATTAATGGCTCATATTCTCAATTGAGAGCTCATCTTAGTCTATCTTGAAGTTTATGAATTTTGTTTAGTTTGTAGAAGCTTTATTTAAATTTGGTTTCTATTAGCATACTAACATTGCTCATATACAGTAAGAAGATCCCATGGTTAACCTATGAGTATTAAAACTTGAAACAAAGTTGGCATACTCAGAAGGTAGCTTCTTTAGGATGTGATGAATTAACCTATCATCCTTAATGGGATTTCCACAATCTTTTAGAATTGCCCTATACTCATTGACTTTGATGATATAATCCTGAATTGTGTCATAATTTTTAGGATCCAAGAGAAGTAGATCATCCTCAATTTGAAATCCCTTTTCTTCATCTACTTTACCATACAACTATTCAAGTTTATCCCAAGCTTGCTTAGATTCTGAACAATTTTTAATGTGGAAGAGAAGATCACTATGTACACAACTTCTAATTAGACCTAAGGCCTATCAGTCTTGTCTTTTCCAATCAATGAGTTCTTTTGCATTAGTAGGTTGGGTAATCATACCATCAACATATAAACTATATCCCTTTTCCATTAATCTACTCCATGAAATATCTTTCCATGTAGAATAGTTGCATGAAGTTAGAGGAGGACATTTGAAACCCATGATGCAAAAATTAAAAGAGCACAAAATAGAGACACAAGAACATTGTACAGATCCCCCCTTTTCACTCAATCAAAAGACCCCCCCCAAAAGAGATGCTTTTGGCACATTATAAGTAGTGCATTTACAATGGGCCACTTGTCAAAATGAACAAAGTGGACTTTTTGATTTTTATTTTATAACTACCTTATTAGGCTAAAATCTATCACTTAAGCATTGTATCTTAGTCTTACAACAATTCTAAAAAAGAATCAATGCTTTACAATGCCGAAGAAGGCCTAATTATGAAAGTGAGAAATTGGTCCACACAACCCTAGAATATAACTTTAGATCTAGAAATTAGATGAAAAAAATGCACTTTGAAAAAAAATAGAACTTGAAAAAGTGATCAGATGTGCCTGTACGAAGCTTCTAAAGTTGCAAAATACAGGATTATGTAGGTACAATTGCCAAAAAATGAAAATTCTACAATATCTGTGCACCAAAACTAGAAAAAAACACCACCAATAGAAAATTCAAGAAATTCTACCTGATTTCAAAAAAAAATTCACTTGAATTGGAGTCTAGATGTCCAAGATATGGGCTCATAAACTCAGGCTGCCAAACTAAAAATCAATCTGGAGAGGGGTCTAGAGGAGAAATTGTGAGTCTAAATTTGACAATCAAATGGCCATCAATGCAGTTTAGAGACTTCGTAGAATGACATTCAGATGAGCCTCAAATTTAACACACGGTTCTGCTGACATCAGCAAAAAGACTACGCCTAGGCTGACATGGTAGATGAGTTTGAGTCTGTACAGTATGGAAATGACACATGGCAGAAAACACTAGTTCCACGAGTGACATGGCAGTCTAGGCTCTGCATGTCATAGTTGGTGACATGGCACAGTCTTGCATGGCGTCTATTAGCAGGTGAGTCAGCAAGTGTCTGCTGTGGAGGGCCATGTGGCAAGTGGTAACTGTTCACATGGCTTCCCACATGACGTTTGTTGTGGCAAGAAGAGCAATTAAAAACCACCATGTGGCATAGAATAGTCCACACATCAGCTTTGTGAGGCCTCTATGTGGACACCTGGGGGGATTTTGAAAAATTCAAAAAATAGTTGACTGCCGAAGAAGACCACATTGGGATGTTGACTGTCAGAAGATGCAAGAACCAGCCAGAAACCTCTATGCACAGGCGAGGAAAAAGACAGTCGTCGAAAGACGATAGTCTGCAACAAGAAAGTGAACATGACTACCAAAAAAATTATGCAGATCGCTGGAGGTTTCAAGCGATTAGTCCCACATTGGTGGGATCTATGATGTCATTGTGCTTTTTATGCACAAGTCCGTAGAGCTTCAATCAAAGATGTGTTTGCCAATTTGGTATCACCGCTAGTGAGATGGGTGTATCCAACTCGGTTGTGAATAAAGCCAATGTTGTGCACTGCAATTGCCAATCGAACTTTGGTAGATTTGGTCACTGGGTTGGTGAAGCGGGTTGGTGGAGAAATATAGGCCTGCGAATGTTGGTTGAAATTTTTTCGTTGTGCAATATACCTACAAATAAAATAAAACCTCCAAATTGGCAGATCCGGGGTGTCACTGCCTGGGTCTGTCAAATTTTTTTTCTCTGACGTGTGCCCAAAGGGAAATTTTTTTTTGTGAAATGTGACCCAAAAAAAGATGGAAATATAGAGAAAGAACGGATCCCAATTAAAATTAAATCACAAATCTATGAATAAAGATCATACCCATACCGCAAATTGGGGCCTCCAGGTTCTAATTTGTAAAGAAAATTTGCCTCATAGTCGACTATGGGCCAAGGTAGGTGTGCTTATAGTCAATTTTCATCGGTTTAGTGTTTCAAATGCAATGGAGAGGTCAGATCTGATGCTAGATGCTCCTAATTTCTACAGCACTCCGAATTCAAGCTGACATGATGAAGCAAGCAAGAGGTCTCAAACGGCTTGTGATGAGAAAGTTTCCAAGTTTCTCTAATACCATGTAAGAATTTTCCTAAGGGAAAAATTCACCCAAGAACTAAGAACTCAAACACAAGCACAAGTATAAACCAAAAATAGAGAGAGTATGATCAGAATAACAATGTATTCAATAACTTGGCTCTTACAGTACACTAGGAGTGCGTGAATATAAAGGCCTTAGGAGAGCTTCTAGAATTCATAGAAGTTAGCATCATGATGTGGCATACAACCAAGCACATGTCCACCAAATATGGATTATCCTCCATTAAGCACAGAAGTAAGTGTGGTGATGTGAGGATAAGTCTACAAGGGTGGGACATGCAAAACAGTGTTGTAGACACCATGTGCTCAAATAGAGTTGTGTACTCCTGTGTTGTCAAGATGACAACTCAAAAGGTGTGCAAACTCCTAAGTCTCTCAAAAATAAAAATAATAAAATAATGAAAAATAATTAAATAATGCATTAACCTAAGTAAACTTAAGTAAGTGTAAATAGTAAAGTACATATTTACACCAACACTAACTTCACGGGTCAGTCTCCTATCAGGCTAGAGATAGTGTATCGGATTGATTGCTCAGTTGGTTATTATCACCCTCCTAAACTGAAAGGAAAAAAGAAAGAAAGAGGACCTCCCCTCAGAGGATTCAGATAGAATAGGTGCCTCCCCAACTATAGGTATAGAGTCCAAAAGGGTCCCAAGATACCAGAGCTACTCAAGTCCATGATGAACCATAGTTGCCTCCCATTGTGTCTAGCCAACTAGAAGAAGGAGAGATTCCACAAGTCACCATTCCTCTTATGCAAGATGAGCTAGCTTCTCCTTTTACCTCAAAAATATATAAGAAAATAATTAAAATTTGAATGAAGAAAAGGCAAAGGATTAGTAGAAGATTGGTGCCTAATCCATCTATTCCAAAAAGTTTCCTAGAGGGAGATGAAGATGAGGAAGAAGAAGAATCAAAAGAGGAAAAGGAACAAGTGCCCTTATAGGGAAGAACTTAGCTAGCTAGAGCCACAGATTTGCAAAAGAGAAAGAGTGCCATGGGTACACCCCCATCCACTCAAGCAGAATCCTTAAAACTCTCTTTTTCAGAAGATGAAGTACAACAGTGGGTGGATGAGCAAAGTGAAGAGAGCGATGATGATTTCTTAATGTTAGATTTTGATTTTATGCTTGTAGGTATAGAGTTGATTGGGGATAATATCAAGGACACCCCTACAAGTGAAGCTCAACAAGAAGACTAAATGCAAATGCTACCAGATACATAGGTCCTAATCTTACTCCTCCATCTCCATCACAAATTATGGTGGTAGATAAGGGCTCGATGACTCCTCCAGCTCAAAGTTTAGAGGAAGAGCATGTTCACAAGGAACCATTATTGGAGGAGAGGCCAAAACAAATGGTGACTAGTGAAGTGTCAAAAGGACAAATAGTGGAATATTCTAAACCACTTTCCCAAGACACTGAGGATCAGGCTACAAGGTCTACTATGACTGAGGCTATAGAAGAAGAGCCCTCTAAATAGGATATAGCTCCTAGTAGGAGAAATAAAGGGAAGCAGGTAGAAAAACACACCCCTTCATTACCAAGAGCCAAGTCCTTAGTAGGACGCATCCCTAGATTGATCTAAAATGAGATAATGAGGAGTACTAAGCCTCAATTTTATGCTTTAGAGGAAGACATTTGTGACATTGCAAAGATCTTGAACAAACCCGAGTCTCCATCACATGAGGCAGTGTCATTTGTATTTATTATTACCATATGGAACCATGATTTATTTGCAGAAGTGGCGCTCCCTCCTGAAGGCATAGATGCAAAAGGCCTTAGCCTTAAGGATTATGAGTTAAAGGATCTTATGTTGGGAAGGCCTACATAGGATTCAACCCAAAAAATGATGACTATGGGAGTCAAAGAGGTCCTCAAATACATGGAAGAAGAGGAGATTGAACTCCATGCACTTAAAAGGCAAGTTGAGATCCTAAAAGGATATCTAGCCGAAGTTGTTGGTCCTCTTGACCCTAAACACCTAGAGCATACTTTGAACACTATACTTAGAGAAGGGGAAGCTGTACAATTAGACCCATTTTTGAAAGCTTGTCAAGAATGGAAAGAAATTTTTGAAGAGAAAGGTGTCACCATCATCATAGGGAATCTAAAGTTACTATATGCTACATAGGAGAACATGAATAAGATCATAGAAATTTTGAAGCAGGACTTCAATATCATGGATGAGGTACATGCCTGGAGTAAGGATTTGGTGACTCTAAAAGCCACAAAGGGCCAAAGATATCGGGTTTTCATTGATGTATATACCAAGGAAGAATTAGACATTATTGATGATTGGATAGAGAAAATAACATATAGCAATAAAATAATCGAGACATTACATGAGGACATTCATTAGCTCAAGGACCAAGCTTGAGAGTTGATTTTGGAAGCAGAGAGACACTACAGTGATGCATGTTTAGATATTTTTGAAGATGAGAAACGTAAAAAGTTCTTACCTATAGAGACAGAAGTGGAGAATTTTATAAAGATCTTTATGGAGGTTGTAGATGGTGAGGACATCCAACAAGCCTTCAGGATAGAAGAAGCCTTGTTAGAGTTAGATACCAAACTCAGAGATTTTGCAGAGACTTTAATTGAGGTGTACAAATATAGATAGAAGGTCAAGGATAAATATGAGGCTTTAGATCATCCAAATGTGGCTAAGATAATGGAGATAATAGAGATGTTCAAGGAAAAAAATCCAAACATAGCTTTGGGATGAAGAAAAACAAAACCCAGATGCCAGAATTTCAATTTTGACACTTGGTAAAATTTTGAGATTTTGACATTGTTGAGGTCTGTAGCTCTGTAGCTCAACAAGTGTGTAAGTCCATAGGTACACAGGTCTGTAGCTCCATAATTGAGAGGTGCACCGACAATTAATTAATTGTTCCAAAAATAACACTTTCCATGCAATGGGAATGCATTTTGACTACAGTTTAACTTTGAGACACACCTAGTAAAGGACCAGCTTCTATTTTTGGCACCTCCAGACACTTCTACTTTGACTAAAGGCTTCCTCATACTTTTTCTCTTATATTTTCTCTATTTTTAACATGTAGAGGACTTATGCATCTAATTAATGAATAAAATATGGATGAAGTCCCTCTAAGCACTAGATTAATTATTAGTCTTTATATATTTAGTTTATTTTATTAGTTAAAAGCATTTTATTGCATGAAGAATATCTCTCACTCTCAACAAAAATTGAGGAGACAATTTCTTATAAATACCCCATTGTAATATGTAACAAGGGCTGCCATTATTATGCAATAAAATTATGCTTTTGGTGCTCACATTTGGAGTGTAGTTATTCTTGCTTGAATGTATCATTATTTTGTGAATTTTGTTCATGAGATTGTGATTGAGCCAAAGGTTTATTGTGTTGTTTCTGGTTGTGCGATCTTTTAGTTCTGGTGTTTGCTATAGATTTATGAATTCTGCTGATGTAACGAACTTGAAAAGAGATCATCAAATTATGTCTGCATATCTTTTTGTCTCACATAAGAACACTTTCCCTAGCCTTGTGATTTGATGAAAGCTGAAATGTCATACAATTTTTAAAGTTTCTCACTGATGATTGCATCAGTGCATTCTAGGAAGCATGGCTCATGTTTTCATTGGTTTCCTACTGATTTCTTCAATAGTTTAACTCATAGCATGTTGTTTTTTATAGCTTATGTCTATTAGGATTTCAATTTTAGGTTATTTCAATTTTATGTTATTTTCTTTCAGTTTCGTTATTTGTTTTGCTAACCCCTTGTTAGAATAGGAACTCATTTTAGTTGCATTGTTAGAATTGCATTCATTAAAAAACTAGAAAATACAAAAAAATAGTTCTTGTTTGTGTGATTTTGAGACAACAAATAGATTTACTTCATTCTAAGATTATAATCAGAACCAGCAAAGGCCTCCTCATGAATAATCACATTTATCTTCAATTGAGCAGGTTTTGGTATGTCACAAAACAAATATTGAATTGTGGAGTTGATCCCAAAAGATTAGCTTTTCAAGAGAGGAATTGCACAATGGATTCCTGCCATTGACCTCGTGTAAAATGACTGCCTAATAGTATTGAAGTCATGAATTTGAATATTATTTCTTCACTAATGGTATTTGTAGGCAAAAAATTGTTCCAATGATTCCATAGAAAAATGGAGTGGCTAAATACATGAACATGATAATAATGGAGCATGCAAGAAGCATAAGATTACATGATGGGTTGCCCTTAAACATGTGGGTCGAGGCTATCAATACTGATGTATATTTGATTAATAGTGGTCCCTCTACTCCTTTAGGCTGCGATATTCTAGAGAAACATGGACTAGTAACAAGGTGAGTTATTCTTTTTTTGAGACCTTTGGTTGTGAAGAATTTGCACATATTGATTCTAAAAATAGAACCAAGCTAGAAGCTAAGTCAAAGAAATGTGTATTTTTCAGATTTGGCATTGTGGATTTGGTTATAGGCATTGGGATTTTGAAAATTGTAAAATTGTAAGAAGCAGGGATGTCATATTCAATGAGAGAGTGTTGTACAAATATATGTTTCAGCAACATGAGAAGAAAGAAAATGATTATGTAGTGATAGATGATACTCCAAAAGATGATGTTCTAGTAGTTCCTCATGATTTGCAACAACCACAACAAAAAATACAACAGAACCTAGTGAATATTAGATGGTGAAGAAGGCTAAGTAGACCTTCAGAAAGATTTTCTCCCTCTTTGTAATCTATTTTTCTAATAGATGTTGGTGAACCTAAATGTTATGATGAAGCCATGTAAGTGGATGCAAAGATTTAGTGGGAATCTACAATGAAAGAAGATATGGACTCTTTGCTACAAAATAAGACATGGATTTTACAAAAGTTTCCTATAGGTAAAAGGTTTTTACAGAATAAATGGTTTTATAGGTTGAAAGGAGAGAGTGAAGGTAAGAAAATATTTAAGACCAACCTAGTTGTAAAAGGATTTGCACAGAAAAAGGGTCCATTGAATATGATGAGATATTTTCTCCTATTGTTAAAATGACTTCTTATTAGATTGTTTTAAGTATTATGGCTACTAAAGATTTGCATTTAGAGTAGCTTGATTTTACAATAACCTTTCAGCATGCTGATTTGGATGAAGAGATATATATGCAACAACCACATGTATTTGAGTTCAAACATAAGGAGAATTTAGTGTGTAGATTGTAGAAAAGTTTATATGGCTTGAAGCAAGTACCTCAGCAATGGTCTCCAAAATTTGACAATTTTATGCACATGCATGGATGCAGTAGGTATCATTTAGATCATTGTGTTTATTTTAAGAGGTTGGATGATGACAACTACATTATTTTATGTATATTTGTTGATAAGATGCTTGTAGCTAGGTCTAACATGGATCACACTAAGGGGCTAAAACACCAGTTAGCACATTCATTTTCTATGAAGGATTTTTGGGAAGCAAAAAAATCCTTGGTATGAAAATTTGCAAAGATATGAAGAAGAAAAAATTGACTTTATCTTAGGTTGATTATATTGCGAAGGTGTTGCAACATTTCTCTATGGATAATGCTAAAGCTATCAGAACAACTCTGTTTGGTTATTTGAAGCTAAAGAGATGTATCCTAAGACAAAAGAAGAGGAGGATAAGATGTATAAGGTACCTTATGCTTCACCTGTAGTAAGCTTGATGTATACTATGGTATGTATGAGGCTAGATATTTCACATGCAATGGAAGTCATCAGTAGGTATATGAGTCATCTAGGACTTGATCATTGGAATGTAGTTAATTGGATTCTCAAATATTTGAGAGGAAAATCCAATAAGTGTTTAAATTTTGGGAGCTCTACTACTGATTTACAGGGCTATATTGACTCATATTTGGAAAGGGATATTGATACTAGGCAAAGTACTATAGGTTATGTATTTATTGTTGGTGAGGCAACAATGAGCTAGGTTTCTAGATTATAGAAGGTGAGTTCTTTATTCACTATAGAGGCAGAGTATTATGCTACTACAGAGGAAGCCAAGGAGATGATATGGCTTTAGTTCTTCTTAGAAGAATTTGGATACCCATAGAAGGATAATTAGTTGTTTATAAATAGTCAGAGTGTCATTCATCTTGCAAAGAATTCTACTCTACATTCAAATAGAAAACACATACATTTGTGGTACCATTTCAGTCAATTAGTTTTGGATGATGGACAGTTCAAGTTGGACAAGATCTATACATCTGATAATCCAATAGATATGTTTACAAAGATAGTAACAAGGGAGAAGTTGAACTCCATTTCAGCTATGATTGGCCTTCTAGACTGAACAAAATAAATGAATAGCAAAGTCCATAGTGGTTTGATCCAGTGGGAGGCTCATGGAATAGCGACATCACTACATGATTAGTCTCCAAGTGGGAGATTGTTGTCTAGTGTGGAGCCCAATCATTCTCCAAGTGGGAGATTGTTAGTTTGTGGTGATTGATTAGAGAAGTAATGTACATACTCCATGATTATTGACATTTTATGGCCAACATGTTATAACTAATTTTAACTCTAAATTGGAAAAAATACTTGTACAAAAAGGGCTTACGGTTAGGGATTTTTATAAGGTGTGATGCAATAATTTCTTCTTGTAGTGATATTGAGTTGTAAGGAATTATGGATTGTAATCATCTTGTAATCACTAGATTGTAAGAATATTGGACTCATTTCTTCAGTGGATGTAGCCTAGGGATTGGGTGAACCATGTTAAATCTTGGTGTCTGTTTTCCTCTTCTATATGTTTATTATTTTTTAATATTATTTATATTTACATGTAATTATTATTTTTGTACATGGTTAATCCTAATACTCAACTTGCTGACAATTTGTCTAAGTTAGCTAGTGCAATGTTGTCATTCATGTTAACATATATTTCTAGCATAAAGTTAACAAAATGTAATGGTACAATTTTCAAAGTTAAACTTAGAAAATTTTCTAAGCGTTACTTAATTTTCTTATTAGCACAGATAAATATTTGATTGGCAAGCTTCAATATGAGAAGATCAACATGTGTGCACTTACATGGAGAAATTACAATATGTCAGGATGACATATGCATGAGTGTAAGGTTGTATGACCAGTACAAACATTGATATTTTAGTTTTCCAATGACGATGTTGAGCCAAAAAAATAGGGTAAAAGATACAATATTGAATATATTGTATTAAGAAATTATTTTGATCATCAAAATAATTACTACACTAATTAGGGAGAACATCCTAGATGTTACCTTCAGTGAGAAAGTGTTGATTATTTTTAGTTTGTCAAGCATGTGAAGTAATGGAGGATGACATGATAAAGAAATAAGATATAATTAAAGAAAATTTTTGAATGCAAAGTTTAGTGTGGTTTTTTGTGATATACATATGATATGCAGGTGACGTGAATTCTGATTTAAGATTAGAGTAGTGTAAATTTATGATCAAGTTTTCTTAAGAGAAGTAAAATAAACAATCAGATATTAAAGATATCAGCATTAGTGAAGATGTTTTTGTATCTATCTCTTTTATTGAATAATCTTACTATATATTGCATTTTTGGATAGTGGGCTCATCTTGCATACTTTGTATAATTGTAATAATAACTCCTAATAGGGTTGGGGCTTTTAACAAGGCCTAGTCATCTAAGAAGGATCAAGACAATATATAGATGTAATAGACTTCTAACAAGGTCAATATCTTTGACATGATACTTTGATTAGTGGAACATTTTGTGGGTATCATCCCAACTAAGGTTTTTCCTTGGCTTGGGTTTCCCTATTTAATAAAGTATGGTGTTATGTGTTGCATTAATTTATGATCATGTTTACTATTCAAAAAAATATGTTTACTTTCATGTGCGAGTTATAAGTTTGTTAATGATGTCCATAATTCAGAAAAATATTGTAAAATACTAATTCACCCTTCACACACCTCCCCCCCCCCCCTACACCCCAATTTTTCTATTTGAAACAATTAGTATTAAAGAATAATTACTGAAAGAAGACCTGACAGCTTGAGTAAGATCTCCATGGATATGGATTGGTTATATAAAATATTAAAGAAGCTCTTGAGAAGAACAACATTCTTACTTAAGAAAGAGATAATCTAAAAGACAACTATGAAGATGCAAAATACTACATTGAGAAGTTGAAAGATAAGATAGATTATCTTAAGTACAAGAAAGAGCCTAAATATAAAATCAAGGATAGTGATGAAGTTTCAAGACTGAAGAAAAAGGATGAGTTTCTAAAGAATAGCCTAAAATTTATAAATCTAAAGTTGAGCTTGAAAGACAATGACCATAAAATTTAGTTAGATATGAAATCTAAAAATGCAGATGTGAGATACAACGTTACCAAAGTAACATTCGAGCTTGAGAATGAAAAATTATAGTATGTAGAACTTGAGAAGTACAATATAATCGTGAAAGGAGAATTAACCCAATCCAAGATAGATCTTGAGGAGTTTTCTTCTAGTAGTGAAAATCTTGATGAACAGATCTTTATATAGAGACCCTTTATGATAATATTGGTCTTGGATACCTTGGAGAAAATTAATCTAAGAAGTTTGAAAAGAACTAAAGAATTAGATCTTGTGATCCAACAACCTAAAAACCAAGAAGAAAATTAGAACAAGGTTGAGGCTAATCAATGTGGAGATGTACCAAGTAGTTCTCAGAGAAAACTAAAACACCTAAAAAATTAAAGAATGGATTTATAGGTAGATTTTATGCAAGCAATGATTTTTTCATATGAAAAGGAACAATATAGGTACACCATTTAAACCCCTTTTTTATTATTATTGTTGAATGGAAATAAAAATCAATGTGTGTTGAAAATGTTTGGATGGGGCATGATATATGATGTAAGAGGAGGAATATAGGACTTATCCTTAACCTTAATTCTCAAAAGGAAAGGTTCAAATGGATTAATCACAAATAAGTGATCAATGCACCAATGAATCAAATGATGGAGAATATGAAGAAAAGAGGAAATCCTATAATCTACTATAGAAAGTATGTACCTAAATTCTTGAATGAATAGAAGATGAATACTAACCTCAAAGTAGGAAAAATTTGGAAAATGCTAATTTCTTATCTCTGTGTACAGTTTTAGTATATTCTACAAACTACTCTAGACTAGAATACCAAGACAAAGAAAACCCAATTTTTTTTTGTCCTTTTAAGGTCAAGTCAGCCTTGACCTAGAGAGTGGGGCACAATATTACCCTAAGGCACAATCTTACCTGCCACTGAATGTCATCCCTAACTTGAATAGCTCTGATAGAAATTCTATTTGTGGATCTTGGGAGTTCACCAAAAAGGGTATCCAAATCTGAACTTCAATTTGTTCTCCTGTACATGTACATCCAATATTTTCTTTTTCTTTTTTGGGATGTGTAGTTTTCCTTAGTCAAGCCCTTGTTTGGAATCAACCTTGTAATGTAATTGAAATTTTAAAATATATATACAAAGTAAAAGGAACTATTCACCTTTCTTATGTTGAAATTCTTGTGGAGGATTCAAGTCCTTTAATCCACAAGTATGGATACCACAAATGAATGTAGAATTGTGTCTAGGATTTCTCAAATAAATGGCATTAGATCTTCAACACCAATCTTGAATGGATATTAACATAGGAAGAGGCTTGGATTAAAATGAATGGAGAAATCTTCAATAAGAGGGCTTTGTACAGATTAAATTCTTCAATGGCTAACAATGGATCTCCTTAATGAATTGGATGCTTGAATAGTTGTGTTCCCATAATTTTAGTTCCCCTATATTTTTAAAACTTATAGGATTAGGGTTGAGTCAATGTGATGTCATGTTTGTGTCTAGATTTCCCTTAAGGAACTTCTCCTCTCATCTATCTCTTTGTGTGCACCTAGGTGGGTATTCAAAGGAAATTTGATGCATTTGTTCATAGTAGGTGAGTAGGAAAGGGAGGGTAAGTCTTCAAATTGGTCGATACCATGACTCAAAAATATTTGTCACTCAGCTAAAAGAGATGCTCTTCTAATGCTATTGTGCTCAACAATTCTTAAGTTCCTTAATTTTTTGCTTGAACTCCTTCATTGACCATACAACACTCATACTTGGTCAAGGTTATCATTATGAGTTTTTCCATCTCTGAGCTTCATACAACTATTATCTTTACTTAATGTATTTATTAACCCATAAATTATCATGTCGATTACTAACTTATCAAGTGCCTGCTATAATTCCATTTCACTTACACATCTCAACTCAACCTTTCGCTAGGCCATCTCATGATCTCTTCCTTTCAAATTCTCTTCGTCAATTAATAGAAATGGTATTCTACACTCTTAATGGATGTCTCTCTAGTATTTTTGACAATTATCTTACCAATAGGTTTGACATCAGTGACAATATAAAAATTGTTCCAATTAGGCTTTCAATAATTGTTTCTCCAACTATCTCATTATTTCACATTGATGGAAATACCCCTGACTTACCATGCAAACCAAAATTAACACAATACCTTGAATGAGTAGATCTTCTTATTTTCATTTTAATTCTCATCTAGTCAACTTTAGTGATTAATAATAGTCTTCAAAATTTATGATATCCATATCCCTTTAAGTCTACAATCTTCACCACCATCTTTCTTTATGTCTTCATTAACAAAAATCTTCATCTCCTAGTCAATATTGAATTCCCTCTATGGTAATTTTCTATAGTCTTCATTATCTCCCTCTTTGATTAAAAAACCAAAGACATCTTAGTCACTGAAACAACATCACATACACTATCACACATATTTTTCATGTAGATACCATCAATCTCACTTGTATATTTTATCCCTCTATCATCTAGTTCAATTTCAAGATCATCTCTTCACATCATTTTACATCTTTAGACAGATCCTAAAATGTGATCTTCTATATCAATGTGTATGATATCCTGATAATAACATTTGATACAATGCCATATATGCCAACTATCTATTCCTTTGTGTTCACATATTCAAGCCTCATTTCTATGTCTTGCACCAACTCTCTTAAATAATGATACTTGATCTCAATATGTTTTGTCTTAGTATGCATTACAAGACTCTTTGAAATATTTTTAGTAGTTCAATTGTCACAATAGATTACTGCATGCTCAATAACCTTTTCCTTGATATATTTCAACAATTTCTTGATCCAAATATTGATAGAACAATTTACTATTGCAACAACATATTCAACTTATTCTATGGATTAAGAAATTTAGTTTTGCTTCTTTCTTGTCGAAGAAATTAGTCTCTTTTCAAGAAAGAAAGTGCCTCCACTAGTTCTTTTTATGTCATCAACATTTTGACCATGATATGCAACAGTATACATATTCATCTAGAATTTCCCATTCTTCTTATACCACAGGCCATAATCCTTTATTCTTTTTCAGATATCTTAGTATCATTTTCACATTCATCATGCGATTCTTCTTAGGATTAGATGAAAATCTTGCAACTATTCCAATTGCTAATGCAATGTTAGGTTTACTATGGACTACATATTACAATTTTCTAATCATTGACATGTACAATGTCTAGTTCAGCTCTTTAGAAACATCATTCCTTAAAAGTTAATATCCATTAGTGATAGGGGTCTACCATACCAAAATGTTTTTGTATCTCTTTGATATATTTTTATGGTGCAATATAGATACATTTTTTTATATGGTATACTTGCAAGCCAAAAGAGAATTTGATCACTCCAAACATAGACAATTTCAACTCTTTCCTAATTTCATTAATAAATAATTTACACAATTCATCTTTGCCTTCAAATATGATGTCATCCACAAAAAAATTATCAAGAAATATCTTTTCATCAAATTCATTCTTTCAGTATAGATTGTTGTTGTCATTTGTATTTGCAAAACCATTTTTTGCCAAGCAATCTCTCATGCCATTCTCTAGGAGATTGTTTCAATTCATAAAAATATTTATGCAATGTGGATACCATATTTTTCTTTCTAGGCTCAACAAAACCTTTAGGATGCTTAATGTGGACTTCTTCTTCAAGTATACCATTTAGAAATATAGACCTTGTGTCCATTTGATAAACTATCAAAACTTTGCAGACTTCACAACAAGAGAGAACATGTGTCCCAATCAACATAATACATGAAATGAAAGATGATTCACTTATTACAAACCATGATTAATTCACTTAAATGATTCCATTAATTTAGTCATATCATGAACATCTATGAACAATGAAACTAAAAGATTTTCAAAGCAAGGGTCTATTCACAAACATGCTATTATGTTCTCTTTTATATTATTATTTGTACATACTACAAGAGGTTGAAAATAAACATGATAGAGTCACAACACAAGACTTTCCAATGGTAGAAAATATGTGTAATAATCATTGGGAATTTATTTTTTTTAAAAATAAAAAATGAAGGAATTATTAATTCTAACAACAAATAACCAATAGAGCATACTTAAAAAATAGGTCAAGTTTAAAAATTGTCATAAAAAGAGGGGTATAAGAATTTTATGCCTTATCCAAGAAAGCAAACTATCAAAAATCAATTCTATCCCAAACAACACGTGGAAAGATCCATCTTCCAATTAAACTAAGGAATCAATCAAGTGACATTAGATATGATGACTGACAATATTCACACAAGAGGGATAAATTACTATATGATGCTATAGAATAGATTATCCTAATAGTGTAACATCAATGACCTCATACATATGCATACTACAATCTTCTTATAGATGCAAGAGTATGTTTTAAGAATTATGAATTTCCTAAGATTATGAAACAAGTCACTTGGACATCTAAGTCATTCACCCAAATGACCGAAGAAATAAACTACTTGTTTCACTATGATTTAATGATATACACTCGTTTCTCAATGAAAGGACATAATTCTTTACTATAGTGAAATACTAACAAATTACAATTATGTTTCATTTCTTTACTTTAAATAGGAAAACATAAGGAACATAGTGCACCATACTCCTTATGGAGAAAACACAAAAGGCACTCAAGGTCAAAACATTTAGATCACACAAGGGTCACCATCCACTCAAATCTATAAGCTATAACCTACAACATGGTCTAGTATGCTCAAATGGGGTTCCTACCAAGGGGTATCATCCATCCCCTAAAATTTATATAGAACCAAATTCTTCACTTCCTTCTCCTCACATTAGTCAAGGCACATCTACTAGATCACCAAGTTCATCTCAAGTAAAATACCTAAGGAGCAAGACATAATGAGCTCTTCAAGACACTCACACTCACACAAAAATAAACATCAAACATATGGGAAACATTTACACAAAGATTCCAATGTTTGAAATGGGCTCTGATACTAGATGTAATGCACCATCTAGAGATCCTTAGAAATAAGGATAAAATGGACAATTTTTTTAAAGGATAGACACATGCAATGAAAAAAAAATTTATCTTCTCAAAGTGTACAAAAATACTCACTATTTTCCATCTGACAAAATAACCTAAATTTTTATGTGAGTCAAGCTCAGATCCCATGCGAGTATTTCACACGAGTCAGGTGAGAAACCTTTCCAAGTTCGAACTAGAAAAAAATGGTTCATGTGCAACTTTTCATTTCCATGTGAGAGAATAAGCCATCACACAAAAAATTCCTTTCATAGATGACATCAAACCAATAACACTTAAAAATGCACAAAATAAAGAATATAAAGAAGAAACCTCCACATCATGAAGTAGTGGAACTACCAAAATCAAGGAGAAAACACTTGAGAGAATCAAAAAGGAAAAGGAGGATCAACTCATCTCACATAAAATAATACTACTCTAATCCATGACAATCAACATCCTTAAAGTAAAGCATAAACATAAGCAATATCATAATGAAAGGAAAGAAGCATAAGAGCAACTAGACTAAAACAAGTGTTCTCATCATCATGAGATCTCATGGATCCTAGCCATACCCTTAACCATGAAATCTCAAATTTCCAATAAAATTGTTGGTGTTCCCTTAAGAGATCTATGTTACAAATAAAAATTAATAAACATCACATGGACAAGTACATTTGACATGCTAATCTACGAATAACATAGCTAAACTATAGAAGTCATAAGAAACATCATCTAAGAAATAAAATCTGACATTGTGATAAGGAATACATCAAGTAAAACTACTAAACATAATCTAAAACATGATATCAATACATCCAACATAAAATATAAATCACAAGAAAAAAAGCTCTAGACATATCAAAGTATGAAGTAAACATACAACATTGGTCTCAGTTAGAAGAAGACCATCTTTGTACACTAGATCCTAGTAGTGGTATAGGTCGCTACACCTCCTAACCATTTGATACTCGTAGGCCCACTTCTAGTGTCTTGATGGAGATAAGAATCCAACCAAAATCACATAAGATAATCACCCATGTATAACACACACACACCAATCAAGTATGATACAATCATCTATACGATACTGGCTAAAATTTGAGATTACATATTATACACAAATCCCAATGTTTGAAAATTAAAATCGTAGTATGAAAAGAAATATGGAATGTAATCAATTCCCAAAATAAAGATAAATGCACTACAAAAATCCCAATAAAAACTAGGTGGCAAAAAAAATAAGGCAATAATTAAAGCTTAAAATTGAAACTTCTAAAACAACCATGAAATTGGAATCCCAACAATAGGATATGGTCACAAGACCAAGGGTCCAATAAAATTCACAAAATAGGCTCAGATTCACAATTCAATAATTCCAAAAAAAGACACAAGTCGACAAAATCAATACCAAGACACGACCTAGGATTGGGAAATAAAATACCCTAAAATGTGCCATAACCATTCTAATTCAATGATCCTAATCATTAAGATAAAGGGCTACAAGATCCAATCCCTAATTAAGCCAAATGGGGAAATGGGAATAAACTAGATGGCACACAAAATGAGGAATGCCAAAATATCAATAGATCAAACATCAAATGATCAATGAAATTAAGATCCATAGGTCTAAATCTATGCAATATCACATTTAAAAATAAAATATTGGATGTGGAGACTTCATTGAAATGCAACATCATAGCAGCAGGAAAAATTCCAAACCCACATGCTAAAATCATTAAATACTCACACTTGCCCAACCAGGTAAAGGAATTGTATAAAAAAAGAGGGGAACACTATCCTTTTAATCCCTAATATTTAGTAAAAATAATCAAAATTTAAATGGAGTAAAACCAATAAAACTAGAAAGCCCTACCTCACAGCCAAGCAAAATGAGAAAACTCAGGCTATAAAATAACAAGGATGCTAGAATAGATGAAACAATCTGTGTAGTGGTGAAGTTATTATACTAATCCAATGAGACCAATATCATGACGATCCACCAAGTCAAAATCCCACAATGAGAAACACTCTGAATCTCACAAGAGAGCTTTGAGGAATATTGTCCAAAACCATGAAATAGAAAAGTGAGAAGTGAGAATAACCTAACTTCTTAGCCAATATATGCATATAAATTAGAGTAATAAAATAAAATAATCTAATTATCTTCGTTAGCCCAAATAAAACTAGACAAATCCAATTAAATTAGAATTCAATTATGAAAAATTACCCAACAATTAAGGTAACTCAAATAATTAAATAAAATCCCACTAACCTATTAAATCAATATTTAATTAATATTTTTCACAATAACTACAGATTCCTTAATCCATGTACACACTCACAGGTGTAGACACATATTCATAATGAATCTAGGCATAATTGGAGAAATTTTTAATGTTCATTGTATTTAATGGATTGTGTTTCTTCATTATGACCAATGATTATGTTAATGATGATGAATGTGGAATTATTGATTAAAAAGATTAGATTAGTAACTAATGATGGACGTTCACTCATTTTATGTTGAGTGTCTGAGTGGTTTCAAGTTCAACAAGATGAGAGTATGGTTTAGGTAGAGGAGGTTAGCTCCTTAGAAGAGTATAGTTAGATATTTGGGCATCCTACACTCTACTCAATTCCTAAATGTTGATTTAATTTTGACATGATGATGTTGATTTTAAAACAAAGTTAAACATGATGATGTTAATATACAATATAAATTGCAGTGTTCAATTATATATGATTACCTTATTTTATAAAAGTGAGAGAAAAAGAGAAAATGATATATGCCATGTGAATAGACAAATGAAATATTACGACAATAAATAAAATTAGATGTGAATGCTTAGTTATAAAAGAAAAATAGGAAATTCATTTTGTCGAAAAACAAAAGTTATTCACACTATCATATTTCTTGAGGAGAAACAATAAAAGAAGAGGTTTTGTATGGATATGTAGAATTGCATCCGTTACACACCCAAGAAATGAAACAACAAAAGAGGAGGTTTAGTATAGATATGTAGAATTGGCTCAATTATACACCCGAGAAAGTAGTATTAAATATAGATGGGACACAAGGGAAAAATTGGAGGCAACGAGTGGGAAAAATACTTAAGGAGAACTTTGGGAAGGGCGTTTCAATAATGGAGTTAGCGCATCCAAATAGATCTAGGTTCCCCTTTTATATTTGGCATTTTCTTAATTTATGTTAATTTAGAATTGTAATTAATATGTAAAGAATCTAGATCTTGTTAGTGGTTTTCCTATGAGAAAAGTAATTGAATAGATTCTTAACTTCGTCTCAAATAATTTCTTTTCTCTTTGTTCATTCAGTAGACTGGGAAAATATAATACTACAGAGCCTGTGGAAAGAACCCGTTAGATTTATTACATTTGGAAAGAGATTGGGCTAATAATGTAATCATATATTTTATTAGTTGCAGAGGTACATTCTTAGGCATTAGCTTGTGAGATTAGGAACTGCGAGTGTTCATAATATTAGCAACTGATTATCCTTGTACAGCATTTTTTATGCCGCACTACGTTGAGGCATCCTATGTGAAACTTTCCTTCTGTTAGTAGAATATTTATAGGCTTAACTCTTCCATTAAAGGCTATGAATGGGGGTGATTTAATCACACATGACCATGATGGACTATGGCATAGTTTCTTAACCTTCTAATTAAAAATTCCATATATTGTATGTGAGTGACCAAAGCCCTGTTCTTCTTAGTCTATACCCCTGAACGACACCTAGAGTTGGTATTTTGTTCATACTTCCGCCTGAGAATGGATATACATGGTAGATATAGTCCTTGTTTACACTTTTACCTGCAGACAAACCCATGAAATTGAGCCACAACTGTAGTGACATTCTCAATGCCCTTATATGTGCGTAATAAGTAATTGTGGTATTCTTAGGGATAGCATACACATTAACTAAGAAACTAAACATGAAGAATCCTTGCGCAACTATTCAGGAACAATAAGAACTATTCTACTATGAAGAGTTCGTTAAACACATTTGCTTCTGATAACAACTATCTTGCATAAATCTAAAGCTTCAAGAAATTCAAGTTCTGGAAATTATTCTCGATGGTAATAGTTCTACAGTCATACCACTGCCTGCATTTGATCCAGACCAAAAAGTAATCAACATGACCTCAAACAAGAAAAATAAACCCAAAACAAAGAATAGTAGCAAAAGTTGAGATACGAAGGCCATATTTCTTGAGGATAGGCTGCACCAGCATCCCTATGAAATGGTGAATGCTCTCTTCATTCGATGGCATCTCCATGAAAGCGTGAATGCTCTCTTCCGTCGATGGCACTTTCAATAGTGAACACATTTCCCTTCTACCCTAGTCCAATAAAAATGCTTAGTATCCAGGAAACATCAAGAAATGAAAACAATAATAAACTTCATGTGTATTTTTTTGCACCCTATTTCATGATTTTTTCCAGGTCTTCTTCAATGTAACAAATAATGTGTCTGAAATGTGTTGTGCTATGAGAGTTGAAAGAAGAAATTTAATGGCAAGGAGTTCAATTCATGAATTTTCTTCTTTTGTGCATGAGCATAGAACCACCAACTAGATTTATGATGAAGCTATCATTATCATGTCTTCAATATGAATAAATTTGATTGTCTTTTGATATGGTAATCATACTTCCTGCCTATTTAAATAGTAGAGCCTGGTGGTATAGGCATATTCATTTGTTTACATGTCCCTCTTCTTAACATGGTACATGCTAAAATCTTTCATTTTAGTAAAGTCTATATAAAATGGTATGTTAGAAATAACTACACAATTGAAAACATAGCCTAAAATTTTCTTCGCAGACATAAATGACTGCTAAATTTAAAGTTAGAGCATGACAACATACTAATTTTCCATGGATTCTCTGATGTGTCACCATTAGAAGTTGGTCACTATCATTTCAAAGCTTGTCCATGTATTTTGGCTTCGACGCTTGGTGTATAGTCTCATGACTTGCACCGACATGTCTGAAACTAAACATATATTTTTTATAACAACTATTTTGCATAAATCTAAAGTTTAAAGAAATTCAAGTTCTAGAATTTTTTTTGAATGGTAATAGTTGTGTAGCCATACCACTTCTTGCATCTGATCTAGACCAAAAATTAATCAACACAACCCAAAACAAAGAATAGTAGGAAAAACTAAGATATAGGTGTATATTGAGAAGTGAAAAATAATAGCATGCCATGAGTCATAATACTAATGATACCTATTTGGAAACCTCTTGATGGGTAGTAGTACATGGAGTTTCAATGTGGCCATATTTCTTGAGGATAGGTTACACCAATGTCTTGACAAAAGCATGAAATTCTATCTTCTATCAAGGATATCTCCATGAAAGAATGAATGCTCTTTTCCATTGATGGCATCTCCATGAAAGTGTGAATGGTATTTTCTGTCGATGGCATTTTCAAGAGTGAAATGTATTTCCATTCTACCCTGGTCCAATGTAAATGCCTAGTACCCAAGAAACTTCAAAGAAATGAAAATAATAATAAACCTTCATGGGTTTTTTTTGTGCCATATTTGATGAATTTTTCAGATCTTGTTGAGCTTACCAAATAATGTTTCTAACATGTGTTGTGCTATGACAACTAAAAGAAGAAATTTGATGACAAGGAGTTCAATTGATAGATTTTCTTTTTTTATGCATGAGAATTGAACCACCAACTAGATTTATGATGAAGTTTTCATTATCATATCCTCAACATGAATGAATCTAATTTTCTTTTTATATGGTCATCATAATTCCTACCTATTTAAATAGTAGGGTCTAGCACTACAAACACATTCAGTTGTTTGCATGCATCTTATCTCTGTTGGAAATACAAGGTAGGCTAGGTTACTGAGAGGGTAGGGGTGAATCAAGAACCAATAAATTTTTAATTCACTTCACCAATTGATCCTTCATAGATTATTCTAATCTAATTTCATGCACAAAAGAATAAAGACAATAAAATATTCATAACACTTTGACACAAGATATGGTGATCCAGAAACCTTCCAAATAGAAAGTAAAACTAGGGTGGAGATGATACCCAAAAGTTTTAGTAATGTAGTATAAAGTTGGCCTATTAAGGCTTACAATTGACCACTTCTACTGATCTTCTCTATTTGGAACAATAAGGATTGTTAGGTCCACCTTGTTAAAAGATTTACAAACATATAGTGAAGTATGCACTCTATTAGGAGATTTAGAATAAGACTATAAAGTTCACTCAGTTAAAGGATTTGACTGACGCACCTATTAGAATGAATTAGTGTTTGGTCTATGATCTGAAATTTTGATTTATTGAATGAGATTCATTCACTTGTAATGATCACCTTACTATGACAGATAAGTCTCTAATGTCCCTTATACTGCTTGTAGAATTCTTCAATTTGCACTCATCTACTTCTTACTCCTTTCCATACTCATACTTTATATCTTACATTGGATATGATATAATACATTACATATATATCAATCCACTTGATTACCTTATATAGTTGGCTACAATACCAAATTCATCATAATTCACAAAGTCAGCCCATTGTTGTAACTCAGGTTTAGAAGACAAACTTGGCAATGTTCTGACACTCAACAAACATTGTCAACACTCGACATACTCTGGCACTTGGTTGACATTGAAGCTCGATCCATAGTGATCACTTCGAGTAGCATGAACTTGATACTCAATGAACCCTAGAAAACTTGGTAGATACTGAATCACTTGGTTGACACTGCATGACTCTGTCAACACTAAATTCTCTTTGTTAACATTTCAAGCTCAGTAGAGATTGGGTATGCTAAGTTAATACTACAAATCTTGATTAACACTATAGCCTTTGAAGCTCAGTATGCATTGTATAACTCAATAGTCACTATAATCCATCTTAAATGCTTGGTAGACACTGTGAAGCTCAAGATGAACTACAATTTGACTATTTAACTCAGTAGAAACTGAAGCACTTGGTTAACATTGTTGGAAGTATGATTAGCTCAGTAGCAATTGTAGAGCTCAGTAGAAATGTAACCAACTAACTAAGTGTTAAGTCACTAATAGAAAAATTGAACTTAATGTCAACACTCTTAACATGGTACGAGCAAAAATATTTCATTTTAGTAAAGTCTATATAAAACATGTCATAAATAACTATATTATTGAAAATACAAACTAAAAGTTACTTCTTGAACATAATAACAATGTCATTCCCTAGATGCTCTAACGCATGACTATTAGAAGCTAATCATTGTTATTTTAGAGCTTATCCATGCCTTTTTCCTTTTACATGTGGTGTATAGTATTGATAATTGGATTAACATATGTGAAACTAAAACATTTCTTTCAATAACAACCATCTTCTATAAATCTAAAGCTTCAACAAATTCAAGTTCTAGAAATTGTTTTCGATGGTAATAGTTTTACAGCTATACCAATGCTTGCATCTGATCCAAACAAAAAACTAATCAACATGACCCAAAAGAACAAAAATAAACCCAAAACAAACAATAATAGAAAAAGTTGAGATACAAGTGTAAATTGAGTAGGGAAAAATAAGAGCATGCCATGAGTTCTATTGCTAATGATACCTATTTGGAAACCTTTTCTTGGGCAGAAGGAGATAGAGTTTCAATGTGGCCATGTTTCTAGAGGATAGTTTGTACTAGCATCTCTACGAAAGCTTGAATGCTCTCTTCCATCGATGGCATCTCCATGAAAGCATGAATGCTCACTTCCATCAATGGAACTTTCAAGAGTGAAACACATTCCACTTCTGCCTTGGTCCAATGCAAATTCCTAGAACCCAAGAAACTTCAAAGAAATGAAAAAAATAATAAAACTTCATGTATTTCTTTTTGGCGCCATATTTCATGATTTTTTTTCAAGTCTTCTTAAGTATACCAAATAATTTTTTTGACATGTTTTTTGTTGTGAGAGATGAAAGAAGAAATTTGATGACAAGGAGTTCCATTCATGAATTTTCTTATTTCATGGATAAGCACAAAACCACCAACCATATTTATGATGAAGTTATCATTATCATATCTTCAATATAAATGAATTTGATTTTCTTTTGATATGATCATCATACTTCCTAGCTATTTAAATAGTAGGTCCTAGCACTACAGGTATATTCATTTGTTTGCATGTCTCTTCTCTTAACATGGTATGTGCTAAAATATTTCATTTTATTAATGTCTATATAAAATGGTATGTTAGAAAAAACTACACTATTGAAAATGCTACCTAAATTATTTTTCACAAACAAAATGTAAAAGAAGAGAATGACAACATAACAGTGATGTTCTTCCCTGGATGCTTTGATGTGTCAGTATAAGAAATTGATTGCTATCATTTTGGAGCATGTCCATACCTTATACCTTCAACACATAGTGTACAGTCTCATGACTTGCATAAACATGCCTAAAACTAAAATACTTAGCAACTGGGAACAAACACTAAAAATACCAAATTTAAATGAGACTTATAAAATATTACTTGTACTAAGTCTTTATGTTTAATTAGCTCAAACTTATTTCTTAATTTTTAGTGATATGTATATAACTATAGAATGTCAAACCTTATCAAACATTAATATTGTAGTGTAGTTATCATGTGGTCATCCATGTTATTGAATTTTTGAATGTTTTTCTTCTTTTGTTAGTAAAACATAATTGCATTACTGCTCTTAGCATGATTTACATAACATTTTACCCTCTATGCTATACTCTTTGTAACTATCCATGATTAGATTGTTATCTCAATTTTTTGGGTGTACTCTAGTAGAAATTAAAATTGATTTAATTACCTACATAGAGAAATAGTGAACATTCTCTTACAAGATTCGAGGAATATATGACCTCTTATATGGGATTTTCATAAAGTATTATTTAATAAGCTTCAACATTCTATTATAAACCAACATACTTCAATTTACTTAAATGAGAAATCTATAAGAATATACAACTACAAGGTAATATGAGTGTGATTATTTTCCCAAACTTACTAAAATTCACCTATATGGGCTAAAATTCACCTATATGGGCTTTGGAATTTTGATCATTGTGTGATTAGATGGAAGATATTTACATTATGGAAAAAATATATTCTTAAAGCCTTGGTACAACTAGTAGTATGATTATGCAAGACTTTTAACATGTGTACATATGTATAGATATTGCAATTCGAATTTAGTTTTTAAATCTGAATTTAGTATATTTCTTGTGGATCTATTTAGACTTTCTTATGGTTGGGTGTCATGTGGGAAATTGGGAGGGATATAAATTAATACTATTAGAATATATAGTCCATAGAAATAATTGAAAGTGGGGGTTGAATTAGTTATACAACAATAATCACAAACATTAACCTTAAGAAAACTTAACTATGTGATTAATATAAACTGGAACCACAACAAGATAGGGTGACCACAAGAAGTTGGGTCGTAATTTTGCAGAAGTCAGATCTGCAGAATTGTACTTCTCAAAAATGGGTACCTGATTTTTTTAGAATCGAGTACCCGTTTCTAAAATTAAGCTTCAGGCACCCGAGCCAAATTTTAAAAATCAGGAACCTGATATTGAAAACCAGATTGGGTGCTCGAGCCGCTCAAATATTTGCTTACAAATTGGGTACCCAATTTGTAAAAGTTTATATAACTACTTTTTTAGCATTTTTCAGGTCATTTTCATGACCTCAAAAATGGGAGCCCGATTAGAGATGCATACGAGAGCTCGATTTTCAGCCCTACTGACTACCCCTTGCTGTTAGTTTTTGATACACTAGGTATTTTAATATGTTTTATACTATTTTACTTTTTTTTTTTTCAATTTTCCATTGAATATTTATGTTAATTTATTGTTTTTTCACTTTTAATATGTACGTAAAATTGTAAAATTACATCGTTAATGAACTTAGATGTTTACATTTTTGTATTTGTTAATTAAAATATAGTTTTGTAAATGTTTATTTAAAAAATTATTATTTTAGATGTTTTGAAATGTATTTAATTTATGTATTTATTACAATGTTGAATGATTAGATCAGATGTAAATTCATTGTTTAAACATGTAATTTTACAAATAAATATAACCTCAACCTAAAACCATATAACCTCAACCTAAATTCATTGTTTAAACTATAATCTCAACCTAACCATATAAATAAAACCCTAAAAATATATAAAGTACTTAATCACATAACAGCCCACCAAGGGATCCAAACAAAAAACTTATAGTATTTAAAATGATTTTACTTAAATTGTATTGTACTTTATTTCATGGATCGAAAATGGATGATGTAACTATTTTATAAATGTATATTCTTTCAACCTTTCATACCCTGTGACATGTACAGTGGATGATTGTGCATTCCAAATTAATTTGTCAAGTGGCATTTAGAATAAATGTATATAAATTATTTAAATGGATTGAACTAAAGTAGTTAATATTCTTTCATGTGGATGTGTTATTTATTTTACTTTTAGTAGTTTATAATTATTTAAAAGTGAAATGTAAATGTGCTCATTAAGGAATGCAATCTCTTATGTTTTTATAAATGTAAATTATTGTATGTATGTTATTTCTTGCTTAGTAAAAATTTTGATTATTTCTTTAGATCCCTTGGTTGGGCATCATTTAGGATTAACTATAATGTCAATTTGTATTGAATTTAACTCTAATCATAACCCTTACTATCATCTTAACCTTAATCTTAATTTGCTAAAACCTACACCAGGTAATATATAAATAATTAAATAACTTTCCTATCTTACCTTGAGTACTAATTTAAAAAATGGCAAACCCTAAGATTGAAAGGTAACTCTAGCCCTTAACTAATTAATATTATACTTATAAACCAAATTGAATTAAATCGTGATCATAAACCTAATTATATATCCCAACTTAAGAGTAGAAACTTTGAATTTAACCTTAAAAATCCTTTCCCCAACCATTAACCAAATTGAACCATTACCCTAGAAGATTGAACCAAGTTAAACGTTGACCTTAAGACTAAACCAGATCATCCTAAACTAGAACTCAATAATATATTAAACACTTTGAAACAATATTCAAACCTAACTTTTTTTAATTAATGTTGGTTTTTAATCTAAAAGCTCTAACTATAATTCTATATCTAAAACCAAATATAGCACTTTAAAACTTAATTCAATTTATTAACTCTTGTCCTAATTGAAACCTAAGCATGTAAACCTAATCAAACAGTACAAACCAAATTGAACCCTAATCCTAAAACTAATTAAACATTGATATCAAGGTCTCAAAATGATACATCATAAAAAAATTAGAAGAGACTTGAATGAATCAGGCATCTAATTAAGTAACCCTCCTTGACCATCAAGAGGTGGAGGTGTCCACATCAATGTGAGTAGGAGCCCAGACTAGACCCTTAAATGCCTAAGAATATATCTAAAGAAGTGAATAACTTGTCTTTCCACTAGATGCCTAAACCTTTATATCCTAACTGAGTATTCATCATGTAATATCTAATTAGGAGGGTATTGAAGTACTCTAACACCCCAATCCCTAACTAGATAATTATGTTAGGGTGGACTAATTTCTATTTATCTTAGGTTGGAAGTGCCTAAAGTTTTTTTTGGAGACTAGAGTTTCCCCTATTTGTTTCCTATTTTCCTGTATGGGTAGCCTAAATGTTTATTACCTTTGTCAAATGGAAGGCCACATAACAAAATATTACCTTATTCTATAAAAAGAAATACCCACCCCCTAGTGATATATATAGTAAGATCTTTTTCCTAATTTTACTATCAATTTTTTTGGTTAGAAGAGGATGATAGTTCAAAATGATTTAGAAGATAGGGATAAAATGAGAACCATCATTCCTAGAATGAAGATGCATTATTCCAAGTGATAAACCCATTTCTATCATAAATCAACTCCTCCATCCAAAAAATTAGTAATGAGAAATCCCTACGTCAAGTAATCAATGGAGGGCTCATAAAATTGATCAAGTGATCAACGGAGGGCTCATAAAATCCCTACATCAAGTAATCAATTGATCCCTAAGGGGAGATAAGAATCTCATTAAAAATTAGAGACAGGACACTCCTAAATACATATCATACAAAAAATTTATTTCCAAGGTCTTAGCCTCTAGACTAGAAGATATCCTACCCAAGATCATTAACCCTAAAAAAAAGTGTTTTTCTAAGGATATTTATGCATATTGGAGAACTTGATAACCTATTGGAAGACTTTGGATTGAGAAACATTTCTGGGATAGAGTGTAGGCATGCTCAAGTAATTGATTATGTAAATGTCTACAAAAGGGTGGAATGGAGTTTCACTATGATGATGTTGCAAGCCCTCCATCCAATATTAAATGTCAAATGGTGTCCTCTCTTATGATTGGTGTTAGGGTTTTAGTAAAGAAATTAATGGGGTTAGATCATAATTTTTAGGACTCTCTAGATCAATTATGAAAGGGTGTCCTCTTGCATCCTCTTTATTTTTTATTGTTGAACACTAACTCATTACATTATCTCCTTAGAGATAACCAGTTGTCTCTAAAAGTTAGAGGATCTACTCTCCAAATAATTAATAAGTATCTAACATACATAGTTTTTTGATAATATATTTGTATTCTTTTTAAGCTAGAAGAGTGCAACATGAGTCATTTAATGATCAAATTGGACCTCTTTTCTTTGTATCGGGTAGTAAGATTTATGTCTCTACATCTATCTTATTGGGGCTAAATATTGAGTCCCATACCTTGTGTATTAAATATGGTATTGGATGGAGATTTCATAATTAAGTGGTTAGGTACTTAGGGATTCCATTTGTAGTAAACCCTAACATATAAATGGAATGTGTATTTATATCAACAAGAAAATCTTTGGAAAACTCAACAACTGGAACTCTAATTATCTCACTTTGGTTGGTAGAATTAAATTATGTTAAAATATTCTCTCCTTGAATATTGGGTGTAAGTTTCTCTTCTTCCTGCTCATTTTATTTAAATCAATTTGGTCTTCTATATAAATCTATTATGAACATTTTGTGGATAGCCAAGGGATTACTCTGGCAATAAAATGGATAGCCAAAGCCTCATAAGGTAATGAATTATGGATTATGATTAGAATTAGGATTATTATATGGTTAGGGATAGGGTTCACATGTATTAGTTCATTACCTGACATGATCTACACTTATATTTTGCATTAAAAAGCGGATAATAGTTAGGATTCAAACTACAATCATAAATATTTTTTAATCAAATCATAATTCTATCTCTAAGCTTTCATTAGATAATTGTAACCTTAACTCTCATCTTAATGCCATCTATTCTATATCCTATAAATAATAGGACCATAATAAATATCCAAAACAGGTAAATATAATTTTAACTAAAACCATAATCCTAGGTAAGTTGCCTAACATTAAAGGATCGCAATCATTATAATAATCTTAAGCTTAGCCATCATGAAAACTGTTAACATAACAAAATTGTAAACCATAACCTTGTCATAATCTTAGCTTTGTTTCATCCTGAGACATGAACATTTATAATCCATAATGAGTTCATACAATCCCCCAGTGTCACAAAATAAGTATACATGAAAGTAAAATTAGCTTGGTGGCTCCTATTTTAAGAAAAGAAACCTTCAACTAACCTAGATATATTTTTTTGGACTATAAATTTATGATTAGACTTTAAATTTAGTATTTAATGTTTAATTTGACTTAAGTGTTTAACTTTATTTATTTAAATGATATGATTTTAATAAAGATATGCGCATTTATATAGATCTAGTTGATAAATTTTAGATTTAAATTTTATTAAATAGTAATTTTGTCATGTATTATGTTATGATGTATTTTTGTCATGTTTTATGTTTTATGTTGTTTAAATATATATATATATATATATATATATATATATATATATATATATATATATATATATATATATATATATATATATATATATATATATATATATATATATATATATATGCAGATTATATTTGATGGACCCACCGCCACTCCCTCACCCTCCCATAGCCCCACCTCCACCCCCTCCATCTACAACTCCACCTCCACCTCCACCTCCACTTCCACCCACACCTCCACCACGCACCATAGATGAGCTCTGCGAGACCATGAGGCATAACCTCAAAAACCTCATGAGTGATATAGAGGCTATCTGATGTGAGAGGCACCCCAGCCCCCCATCCCCCTCCTCCCCCCCCCCCCCCCCCCCCCGCCACCCCTCACCCCCCCCCTCACCTACTACATCTTATAGATAGCATGCAAGGTGTGGTTGACTCCATACATCATTTTGATTTAGACATCGATTCATTTAGATCATGGAGGGAAGGCATGCGTGCCTTGTACTCTGATGGCTTATCATGCAAAGAGGTTTATAACCTGCATATAGGTAAAGGGAATTTTCAACATTATTTTGTAAACCCTAATATGAGTGAACTAATTAGTGATAAGAAGCCTCGCATTTCCATTAGGTGGTGTACACATCTGCGCATAGCAACACATTTTTGGGAGCAGTGGTGGATGGTATTTGACCATCCACCACACGCTAACCATTAGGTGCCCATGTACTTCCTTTGGAATTTATGGGCTGAGTTTGAGTTGGGTTTAAAACCCAACTATTTTGATATGAAATAATTTCAGGGGGTTGGTAGAGGGATGCCTTAGGATAGACCTTGGGCAAAGCTGAGTGATAGAACGAGAAATCGTAGGTGAGTTGAGCCTCTTGTACCTCTTCCTGCGCCTGTTGTGCCTGCTTCTCACCATCATCATGTAGTTTCATCTACTTTTATCCATTTGAGTGCCCTTTCGGGCAATTTAGTACAGTAGTGGACGCAAGCGGTACATGCTATGGAGGCATATGCATAGGCCTCCAGAGAGATCCTAGTGTAGCACACAATGGCCATCATGCTGAGGGTGCAGATTTTGATGATGATGTATATGCTGCCCGTGATGATGGTAGTGACGAGATAGACATGTCATCATTTGTTGCCCTCATGCAGTAGTGAGAGCCTGGAGAGAGTTAAGAGTTGCAGTTAAAATTTTAATTTTAATATAAATATAAAGTGCATATAATTATTTACTTTCTCCATACATGTGTAATTGTATTAACTATATTAAGGGTATGTGTAGGATCATGGTGTGCCAAAAAGTGGCGATCTGAAAAAGATGTAGTTCTGAAATGCCTCAAAGAATTTCAAAATCTATTACAAATTTTTTCCCACCCATCCTAATACTAAATGAAAATAATTAATACCTTTATAATTCCTACTATATCTTTTGATACCAACCTTATATGTTCATCTTTAAAACATCCCAAAAATGTGGTTTTGGCATGTTCTTAAGTGTTTTTTACTTCAAGCATGTAGCTGACGACTTTTTTTTAACCAAAATTTGATGTAATGAAAAGGGTTTCTTAAGAATGTTCTTAGCTTTTCATAAATGTAAGGCTTGTCAAATTACAAGTTCAATAAGTAATTATTACTTATTTTCTAATGGAGTTAGCTACAAAGTGTTGATTGACAGTCTGGTTGAAAAATAGCTATAACTTTCAAACCGTATAAGATTTGTGAAATCCAAAAGATGCGTCACATTCTATACTTCGAATAGTATAAGAAAAAAATAAGCAAAACTTAATTTTGATTTTTTTTGAACTAGTTAAGGTGGTCAGACACGAGAGTTTTTAAATTTTGAAAACAGTATAGTAGAAAATTCATAATTAATTATTTATTTGGAATAAAATTTCCCAAAAATATGCGTCACATCCAAGCATGAGTCTACTTTTTATATCTAAAATTATATTTAAAAATATTATCATTTGATTATGATTAAGGTGGTCAGACATACACCTACTTTTTATTTTTTCCCTAAAAATTTTGTAGTATTGTATTAAAATCTAAAATTTTGACCAATCAAATAATTTTTTGTCTAGATAAGGCCTTGTTTTTTAGAAACTACATTCAATTTCCTACAGATTATTTTCTTACAACTTTTTGATATAAATTCTAGAACCACTTTAAAATTATGTGTCAAGTTGACATAACCCTGATTTGCTAGTTTTTCACTGCCACTTAAGGCCATAGTTTGGTACACTATGATCCTGCACATACCTTTAATTTGAACTTTTCAAATAACAGAGGATGGATGATACTGTTCCTCCTAGGAGGCAGTATAGTCTTTTTTCGAGACCTACAAACGTTGGTGTCCCTTATACGGTATGCACTTTGAATTACACTATAAAAATGTACATTCAAATTTGAATTTAATAACATGTGCTCATATGTTCTTTTTATTTGATTTTGTAGGGATTGTTTGCATCTACACATATTGATGTTAGTACAAGTCCTACTCCAGTTACCACTGAGGCACAGCCTCAAATACATGTGGTATGAACTTTTGATTGAAGACAAATAATTTGTATTATTTTTATGTATGTACATTATTATTAACTTATAATCTGAACAATTTTGACTCGCATATATATATATATATATATATATATATATTTATGCATTTTGATTTTACGAACAAGAGCATGGATATCATACTCATCCATACAGGCCTCGGTATAGTCTATTTTCAACTCCATCTTATGATTATTGTGCTAGCATACCTGTAGACACATCTGTGATATTGGCTACCACTCAAGTATGATATATACATTATATATACATGTTAAATTTATAGTGTATAAAAAATGTAGTGTACAAATTATGTACTTTGTAATTATTCATGTATATTTAATTTTGACTAAACGTTTATGTATCCATAATTTTAGGAATACATCACCATGAGTGTTGTTGAGAGCATAGGACTTAGCTAGATGGAGGTACCTACATCGTCATTTGAGGTCAATATTGTGATTTATGTACATAATGTATAGTTCATTATGCTCTAAAATCAAATTAAAAAAATGTATGTATTGTAAATTACAGGACCTCACCACTGCTGCATTTGGTAGTTTTGACAATGCGCCTCCTCTCGTTACTGAGGGACACCCATCTCATGTGGTATAATTTATTTTATTATGTAGTGAATATTTAATTTATTTGCAAGCTAGAATTTGAGACCCATTTCAATTAAGCATGTACATGATGAGACGTGCCTCATGTTACACAGGGTGATACATCTACCTCACAGGGTGTCCGACATGACGAGATGACTCATATTACACATGATGATACATCTGAGTCCTCTTCATGTGGAGCAAAGAGGACATTTGATCAGATAGATTAGGTCTTGTTGGCACCTATAGATTTTGTTTTTATGATGTATACACTTTTTGTTAGGATAGTTAAAACTATATGTTAGACCATGTATTTTTTCACTTCATAGATCATGTTATGATGTATGTTAGACCATGTACTATTTTTTTATGATTTCTTATCATTCTTGTGTATGTAGTACATATATTAGTATGTTTCGCCATGTTTTAAGTATATTGAAACCATTTTCTTTATTCGGACATATTTTATTCATGAAAATATGACACATTTTGTAAGTATATATGCAAGATGAACAAGAATTTTTACTATCTATAGAGCATTATTGGATAAATACCACATCAAATTTATGCATTGAGATTCATGCAAATAAAATTGATAAAATTGACCTACTAGATTAAAAAATGTATTGATAACGTACCTAACAATGTATCATAAGTGATCTTAATGTTTTGTTTGGTAATGTAAGACTCATTATCACCTAATAAGACCTATTATGTGGTAGTAAAAATATGAATACCTATCATATCCTATAACAGACATAAATGACCTATTAGGACTCCCATGTCCCCTTTAGACACACATGTATTGATAATGTACCGAACAATGTACATCATAAGTGATCTTAATGTGTTGTTTGGTAATGTAAGACTCATTATCTCCTAATAAGACCTATTATGTGGTAGTAAACATATGAATACCTATCATAGCTTATAACAGACATAACATGACCTATTAGGACTCCCATGTCCCCTTAAGACACACATGTATGGATAATGTACCTAACAATGCACATCATAAGCGATCTTAATGTGTTGTTTGGTAATGTAAGATATAATCAATACAATGAATACAATGAGTAATGATCTAACATAGAATCAATACAATGAGTAATGATCTTTAAATTATCATGCACAAGTGACTTTTTTTTTAATATTGCAATCAATAGTAATTTGAAACTTCAAACAAACATTAATTTAAACATGCTTGAATGTAAAAGTAATCGAACAAAATAGGAGTTCATTACTTAAATTGACAATTAATTTATAATTTATCAAGTGCACATACCTTTAACTTTCAAATAGAAGTAAACTCTCATTTTTGAATTAGTTTTTACAACATATTTCAAAATATATGTAAGACAATGTCAATGATATATTTATAGTTCAGTGAACTCATTTGAAACATAAAATTGGTTGAACACATCTCTTCAAATGAGGTCCTATAAAATAAAAATGTAAAACAAAAACACACATGTTAATAAACACATAAATTAATATTCAAGGTATTTGAACTGTGTAAATATATATGTCTAATTTGTATGTACTTACTATGTGAAATTGCATAGGATGTTGATGTTCAATCCACTTTAACATTTAAATTTGCATAAATTTTAATTGAGACCTGAATAAGAGTTATATAAGTTCTCTAAATTGGTATTAACAACACAAACATACATGTAATTAAATTATATATATATATATATATATATATATATAATTAATACAATAATGAAAAAACTTACATGTGTTTGATTTAAATGTAGTCATCCCACCGTACCATCTTCATCCTCTCTCTTTTGCAATGCATCTATGATTGTCTCGTGCTCATCCATTGAAATTGTCCATAATACCTTATTGGCGGGTCTCCCTTTGTATCTTTCTAATTTGATATTTGTTGCCATAACCAAATGAGAATAGTGTAAAATCTTCTTTTTGGTTTTGTAGTCTTCAAATTTTGGAAAACCATTTCTTCTTGTTAGGTATCTACGTAGCCAGGTGCCAGCTACAACAATAGACCCAATTGGATACTCAAAACCATCATCGTCTACTTGATGACATGTCAATTTTTTCTTAGGTTCCACACATCTAGCTAGCCAATACTCAATCTGTTCATCATTATCACTAGGTGCAATAACAAGATAAACATGTCCTACAAGATAAAATAATATAGAAACACTTTAATCACATGAGTGTACATATGCAAATTATATAAATTGAAGCATGAGATCGCAAAAAAATCTAATTAAATTGTGAATACCAAGTTCTATGAGGTTTGAAATATAGTCATAGTATTCTGATGCGAAAGTAACATTCTGGCCTTCATTTACTATATCATCTTCAAAATGTGTGTCAGTAGGTGCTAATGATCTTTGCTGCCAATCTTGAACCCATTCTGTATTCTCACATTCTTCCCATTCACCTGCAAGACAAAATTGACCAAAATAAGCAAGCTCCATAATCCATATAGTCCAAGTGTTAGAATCTAAACTCCTAAATGAATGCCATTTAGCTGAACCACTAATTGTATCACAATCATATCTTGAAGGGGTATTATTTTCTTCAACTAGGTAGAAGAAACATTTAATTGTAGAGTTTTGACTTGATACCGTGTATAAATATTTTTTACACCATTCGACAATCTCATGTGCATTTTTGAATTTAGCTTTTTCCTCAAATTTTAATTGCTCTCTACTAAGGGCTCTCTTCACACATGCGCTAGCACCATCATGTTCTCCTTTACCATGTCTAGCCTCAAAAAAACTCCACACATGTTGGATGTTAGTTTGCTTATGTGTCCTACTCAACCAATAGAACATTCTAGCATTCTTGAATTGTCTTGTACAATTATCTAACCATATCCAATGTTGTGTCATTTGAATTTGTCTCTCTTTTAAATTATCATAAAAGACCTTGAAACAATATTGGACAAACTCAGATGAATGGAGTTTATTATCACTTAAATAAAAATGGTACTCTCTCAATATTTTTCGATCCTCCTCTGTACTATCAGGTGCATGCCTATAAACTATATGAACATAAATTGTTACTTGCACTGAATTGTAATATTGTGGTTGTACCTCTTCTTGCAGTGTAAGCATGTAGTTCCCTACAAAGTCAACAACTAAAAGTATAGTACCAATTGGAAATGTATTCTTACATATGCAAAATTGTCCATCAAGCCATCTAGAATATTGAGAGTGTTTAACATATTTTGGTATGATCACACTCTTAAACTCATCCATAAATGCATGACAACTAACTTTATCTATAACTAGATCACACCTTCTTCCAATCTTCCCATCCTTGAATGGATATTCAATAGTTTTGAATCTTTTTACCTCAACTAATTGTTGTCCAAAAGTAGTCAAAGAATTTTCATGCAAACATTCATCTAACAAAGAAATATTGTCACACATATCACATGTACTAGAAAGACATGCATTGAAAAGAAAGTATTGATCATTAGGTGGCTTACAAAACAAACCTGATACGAAATTTTTTATAGTTTGAGGTGGTATTTTTATACCACATTCTTCCAACATTTCTTTACTATGCATGGTACCACATATAGATTGAAATACATCATAATGGTAACGAAATTGAATATGAGTTTTACAACATGTGATTCTTTACTTGTTCATGCTTACATACCATGGTTTACACTTTTCAAAAGATCTTTGACTAATGGTAATATTTAATACCTTACCATCTACAAATTTTTTAAACAATTCAGTTTGAGTCATGTCCAAAAGGTGTTTAGGATGTGGATCACATATTTTTCACCCAATTCTCAATTTAAGAACATGTCTTGAATTAGGTGATACTCTTGTATTATCATGCCAAAAATTTTCAATCAAACTTTTTATTTCACTAGTAAGTTTCATATCACATCTCGGGAGTCTACCACTAGAAGTCCATCAAATATTTGCTAGATCACATTCAAAGTTAACCCTTCTCTTTATATCTCTTTCTAAAGTCTTACAATTCGCATTAAGATATTCACTTATGTTGGTAATCAATCTTTTGTTAGATGTTGATTTGTTAACTAAAGTTGTTGTTATTGCTCATTGTGATGTATTCTTATCTTTAGACTGACTTCTCTTTTTGATAAGATCAAAGGCACTAGCAACACCGGATACAACTTGTTTTAAAGACTCATTTTTATTCTTGGGTTTTGCATACATTCCCAACCTTCTCATTACTTTTCGTATTTTAGACATTTTAATTAGTTACAACATTAGCTGACATTGAAACCCAAATTTCTTATTATAAAAAAAATGCCTATACAATCTATTAGCATGTGTCCTAATTTTTCTCCATGAAACCAATCCCTCAAGATTATCTAACACATTATTAGGAATATGAAAATTATGTTCAGACACTTTACTATCATCCTGACATGTTTTTTTAGTAGTTGGTGTTTCTATGTCTACATTCATGCAATTTTTATTTTCAGAAACTTTACTATTTTCACTGTTATTTGGGATTTGAATATCATTTTCAAATTTTCTTGGTATTTCTTTTGCGGCAGGCATTTCAATTGGAGTGTTTTTTGCATGATCGTTTGACAATTGCTTCCCATGAAGAAAATCTAAATCATTTAAATTGTAACCTGTTTCTAAAAAATCACCAATTTCATCACGAGAGAAAATTTGAGAGTTTGGAGACACACCTGTATTGAATGCATGATTAGAATGTGCACCTGAATTTTCTTGTATTGGGTTCTCTTCTTTGACCTCTTCATCCATCGTGGTATCCTCAATGTCTTTCTCCTTTGAAACATTGTTTAAGTCTCTAATTCTTTGTCTTCTCTCTCATTGGCATTGTGCTTCATTCTCTTTATTTGTTGCAATCTCCTCATCTGTTAGAACTCTTGCTTTCTTCTTTCTTCATTTTTTTGATCCCATGTTTGCACCAATTTTAAATTTGAATCAGTAGCCTACAAATTGTATAAGAGGTCAAGAAAATAGAATAAGCATGACAAAATTCGGTGTTGCAGGTCGAAACTGTTGGTCAATCATTTCAATCATTGAAATTGGGTCGGTGGGGCAGCTTTTGGGACCCAATGGGTACATTAGAAACGGGTACCCTATTTCTTAAAAATTGGCCACCCGATTCTTTGAAAATTAGGTACCCAATTTTTAAAAGAATTGGTACCTAATTTTCAAAAAGTCGGGTACAATGGTTCAAAGCAATCAGGCACCTAATTTTTGAATTACAAATCAGGTGCCAAATTCGTGAGACATGAGCGGGAATTTGGTATGGCTCTTGACTTTTGCATGGGGTTTTGCCTTGGGGAAAGGCACAGCATAAGCTTGGTCCCACCAAGCCATGCCTTTGTGATCCTTTTTTTTCTAAGGTATTTAATCGACAATTTGTGGTATTGTCGTAATTTTTTTATAGTCATTCCTATTGAATTTTTTTACAAGACAAAAACCCATTATAGGTCTTACTATTCTAATTTCAAAAATGTAAATTTTATAATGTTATCAGTTTATTTTCTATTTTTCCATTATTTATTAAGCAAAACTATCTCCTAAATGTTAAAAAGTGACATTCACTAAAACTTTAATAACTTTTTAATTTAATAATTTTTCTTAAATTAATTTATATGTCATCAATCTACATACAATTCTTTTGATGTTAAAAAACAAAAAAATTGAAAAAAGTTAGATTTTGATCAAATTATGTGGTCCGTACATGAGAGGTTTTAAAATTTACCTTTATACCCAATCAATAATTAATAAAAAAAAATTTCAATAAAAAATTAAGAAAAAATATTGTCTTCAATCTTAGGTGTATTAGGTAACTCCCTTTAAAAAGATTTGCAAAAATTCATTTATTTGTGTCAAATTATGGTGTCTGTACATGAGCATGGTATGGTCCTGAAATAGGCATTTTTAAAAAGTGATTTTTAAAGATCCATACCAAAAACATAATCTATCATATGGGTGCACAAATAGATTACATATTCAAAAACTAGATTTTGAACACTAAAATTTTTATTTTTGGAGTTTTTTAATATTCAATCTTTAAATACCTCAAATTTTGACATCAATTGACAAAAAATTTCAAAAACATGAAAAACGCTTCCACTTTTTTGCCAAAAGTGAGATACAACTTCTTGCACTACCCAATACTCATACACAATTAAAACTAGATATGTTAACTAGGGAAACCCTTGATCAGAGGGAAAATCCTAGTGGAGATGGTACCCACAAGATGATGTACTAATATAAATATTCCTTGTTAGAGGATAGACCCTATTAGGAGTTTGTTACAACATTCAGTACATATGAGTCCCTATTAGGAGACTTTGAATCCTTGTTAGGAGATTCCAACCCTATTAGGAGTTGTGGAAGACAACTGGACCCACTATCCAAACAACTTCAAGGTTAAGATCAAAGAACCCACTATGCAAATGATCTTTGTATTAGTCCTTACAGAATAATAGAACTGAAATGTACTTCCTTCCTCTATCTCTGTCTTGTCAACCAGACTTCTACTCTGTTAGATCTTGTAACCAGATCTCAAATTGTATATCCAATGATCCCTTGGATCACTTACACACATTTAGTACATATTCTACTCCTTCTTGCACTGCACACTAATACTTCTCATTCCTCTTGGTCTTCTTCATCAAGATACTTTACAAATAAAGAAAACAACTTTCCTTTATACCATATCCTCATAATAATTCTTGGATAGGTCTTGAGGCTTTCTCAAATAATTAAAATAAGACAATTAATTAATTCACAATTACAAGAACATTGTTGGCTCATACTATATACAAAAATTTACACATGTGAAACCACATCTTGCTCAGACATTGATGTCACCAGACAATCATCCTCTGTCATTATTGTTCGCACATCACTTTCATTACATCTCAGATGAAAGATAGTGATAGATCATCAAAACACTATTTTCCAATGCTCTGTTTCTACACTGCTTCAAGAAAAACAAGTATAACTTTTGTATATCATCAAATCAGACTTAGTCCTTTAAACCACATCATTAGAAAAACATTAGAAACATGCCCTCCACTATGCATCAATTAAAAATTCCTCAACTTCTATGCATACTAAGATTACTAACTTCCATTCTTCCAATCCTAAAAAAATTATTGCTATATTAACATCAATGACAAATGCAGTCATGGATGCAACATATCAATACTCTCCAATGCTTAGGATACTCTCCAAATGTAGTATCATCATCATTCATGCTAAAAATCTCCTCCTTTGGCATTGATGGCAACATAGATGAAAAAAATCTAAGTTGCAAGAATACCAAACTATATTTTACTACTGTCATCTTCTCAAATCCTCTTCATCAATCTGAAACCTTTTGGAATGTTGTACTATTCTTTTTCTTCTTTTAGGATTGGAAATAGTTGTTCAAACTTACAATACTTTTTGGCTACATCTACGAACTTATACTTTCTTCTGCACACTTACACTTCCTTTTGTGCATTTACCTATTCTTCTACATACTTACATGAATCTTTCTAAATCTATGTAAAGAGATAACTCTCTCCCATTTCCATCTCAATAGGTACTTCTATTCTCATTGCTTATGTACATTCTCTCCCCCATTGACATCAATGTCAAAGGAGTCAATTGCAATACCAATTGCTAATCAACTACTCAAATCATCAACCAGCCCGAGTGTCCAAAGACATTGTTCAATACCAAATACCTAGATTCCTCTATGACTTAGTATATATTAGATACTCCCCCATACAAGAAGCATCAACATTCAGTCCAATCTACCCATGGTGCTCTGTACCATTAGACTAATGCACTTTCTACATCATCTACTCTAAAGTAGGTGGGGGCATAATCCCTAGCATATCTCTTAGGTACTCAAAAGTATCTTTAGGCAAAGGCTTCATAAAATATCTATAATATGATCTTTAGTACTTACATACTCCAATCTTATTTCCTTCTCTATTGCCTTCTCTCTCAAAACATACTTTATAGATATGTTCTTTGTCTTAGAATGCAATACTCAATTCTTAGACATACTTACTATACTTGTGTTATCATAGTAAATGATAATAGGTTCTATAAACTCAATTCCAATATTCTTTAACATTTGTCTCATCCACATAACTTGATTACAATTATTTGTTGTTGCAACATACTTTGCCTTAGATGTACTCTGAGATATATAGTCATGTTTCTTACTCAACTAAGAAACCAATCTTCCTCCAAGAAAGAATGTTCCACCACTATTACTCTTTTTTTCATCTATACTTCTTGCCCAGTCTGCATTAGTATATGCATACAAGGTGAAATCACTTGATCTTTCATGCCATATTCCATAATCAGATGTACCCTTCAAGTATCAGAATATCCTCTTTACTACTACATAATGATACTCTTTTTGATCATCCTGAAATATTGCTACAATCCCAAATTTATTTTATATATTTGATTTGGTGTGAGTTAGTTATTGTAATCTTCCAATCATAGATCTATACTTCTTTTTCTCAAATATAGGTGTCGCATCTTTACTAGATAACTTGTGACTAGTTATTATGGGTGTACCAACAAGTTTGCAACTTTCCAAACAAAATATTTTCAACTAATATTATAGATATTTAGTTTATAAAATGTATCCCATCTTTTTTATGTGCAATCTATAATCCTAGGAAAAACTTCATTTCTCCTATTATGCTCATTTCAAATTCCTTTTTCATCTCTTTAGGAAACTTTTCACTTTCTTCATCATTTCCTCCAAATAATATGTCATCCACAAATATTAAAATGATAAATAGACCATCATTAGTATTCCTCAAATATAAATTACCATATGTTGTACCTTTTATGAATCCAAGCTTTGATAAATACCTGTCCAACCTTGCATATCAGGTTCTAAGTACTTGCTTCAGACCATACAATGCTTTCTTTAATCTCCATACAAAATCCTTATCTTTTGCATGAGGGAATCCATTAGGTTTTTCAATGTAGACTTCTTCTTCAAGTTCTCTATTAAGAAAAGCTAACTTGGCATCCATCTGGTAAACCTTGAAATTCTTTCTTGCTACATAAGCCCAATACATCCTTATTGCTTCCATTCTTGCCATAGATGCATAGGTTTTTTCATAATCTATACCTTCCTGCTATGAGTATCCTTTGCAAATAAGTCTAGCCTTGTTTCTCATGACTTTTCCTTGCTCATTAATCCTTATTTCTCAATAACCATTTGGTTCCTATCACATTCTTGTTTTAGGTCTAAGAACTAATTCCCATGTCTCATTCTTCACAATTTGATCTAGTTCTTCTTTCATAGCTGGCATCGAGTGATTATCCTTACATGCCTCATCTATTCTCTTAGCTTCCACTTGAGAAATTATACACACTTCCTCATTCACTCTATTCCTTGTCAGCATACCTTTATCCTTGCTCCCAATTATCTACTCTGGAGGGTGATTCTTTGTCATGTTTCTAGTAGAAGTAGGAGTTGACATCTCAACTCTAATCTCTTCCCTAAATTTATATCTTTGTTCTTCTTTATACTCAATAGGTACTTCATTCTGCAAGTCATTGTTAGTCTCAAAAAGAACTTTGGCATTCTATCTAACAAGTCTAGAATAATCCTCTTCTACATTAGAATTATAATCTACCATTTTCTCTTTAGTACCAAACTTTTCATCAATCTTTACATCTGCACACTCAACTATTGTCTTAGTTCTATAGTTGAAACATCTATATGCTTTTCTTTTCAATGAATAACCAAGAAACACACCTTCATCACTTCTAGGATCAAACTTACCAATATCATCATCTCTCTCTATGTAACACTTCTGAATATTTTGAAATACTTGACTAATGGTGAATGACCAAACCATAACTCATAGGTTGTCTTGCTCATACCTTTTTTGATCTATACTTTATTCAGAGTATATATTGTAGTGTTAATTGCTTATCTCCAAAATTTCTTTGAGATATCATACTCAAATAATGTATCTCTTGCTACTTCCAGTATTAACTTGTTCCTTCTTTCAACAACCTCATTTTGTTAAGGTGCTCTAGGTGAAGATAACTTTTTTTTGATTCCATTCTCTTCATAGAACATGTTGAACTCTCCTCCTCTATCTGATCTTAAACACTTAATCATAACACTAGATTCATTTTCAACTATATTCTTGAATATCTTAAATCTAAGAGCTATCAGATTTCCACAAACCATTAATGTTGTGATTTTCTATCTAGATTTGATTGCGTGGCCAATTTTTTTACATCAACATTTTAGATCACACTCTGTGATCCATCATTAGGATGCACACAAAAGAAGAGAAGGATAAAAAATTGGTCATAGAGTGTAATTTGAAATGTTGATGTAAAAAAATGGTCACATAATCAAATCCAAACAACAAATCACAACTATCTTAAATTTATCAAAAGCTTTAGATTTCTTATTAATAAATTCTACCCACATCATCCTAGTGAAATCATAAAAAAAAATCGTAAAGTACCTTTCACCATAGAATCCTCTAGTTCTTGCAGGACCACTTAGATCTATGTGAATAATTTCCAATTTCTCTGTAGTCTAGAACTTCTTGCTATGAAAATATATTTTCCTCTACTTAGCCAAAATACATTCCCTGTAGACAACATTAGTAGGCTTAATAATCTTAGGAAGATCTCTTACTGCAAATGTAGTACTAACTTTCACAATATTATCAAAGTTTATATGACAAAACCTTTTATGCCATTACCAATTGTTACCAACCTTTGCAACCAAACATGTTATTTTAGTAGGATTCAATTGATATACATTACCTCTAGATCTGGTTCTAGTACCAATCAACTTACCATCTTTGTCTTTGATAATGCAAGTCTTCTCTATGAATTGCAATAAATATCCTTTGTCTACCAACTATCCAACACTTAACAAATTATGTTTGAAAACATCAACAAAGTAAATATCATTAGTGTTACTTTTAGCATCAAGAGTAATAGATCCAATCCCTATAATATGATAGGTTGCATTGTTACTATAACTCTAACAATATCTCTATCATAATTTTTGAACTTAACAAATTTGTTCATATCACCAGTCATGTGATGCAAACATCCAGCATAAGTTATCCAATCTATTTTCTTCTCAATTTGGGTAACTAGAGCATTCTCTTCTCTAATTTCTCTATCAAGGTTATCTTCTTTAATAGCCACAAATCCTAATTCATCATTACTTTCAATCTAATCTTTTTCATTAGATTCTTTTTCCTCATTAGCATATAAATAGTTTCTGTCCTTATCTCTTCTGGGCTTAATTTTTCCTCTAAACATTTTCTCTCTTTTAAGAAATTTAGATGCATAATGACCATCTTCATCACAAGTCCAAAATTTAAAGATTTTCTTACCATCTTTTTCTCTTCTTACTAGAAGGGTTATGTTGGAATGTCTTAATGGGAAGAGATCTTTTGAGAGGGGGGCGTGAATCAAAAGTACTGGCCTTTTAACCACTTTTATACCCTTAATAACATATAACTGGAATTGTCATGCATGCATATACACATTAAACAATCATGTGAAACAAACATGCATCACCATATAACACTTGAGATTTTGGTGACCTAGAAACCCTCCAAGAATAAGAAGGTAAAACTGGAGTGGGGATGATACCCACAAAAATTACTTCAGCAATTGATTTCAACCACTTTTGATGGTTTTCCCTGTTAAAGACTTGCCCTATTAAAAGCTTTACACTGTGTCAATAGTGACCTGGTTGAAGGATTTACAAACACTTTACATGAAGTGTTACCCTATTAAAGGATTTAATCACCTTTTTAAAGGATCTACAAGATAGTTGTTAAGCTAACCTATCAACATAGGGTTTCCTTTCTAATATAATGGCTAAAGAGTATTAGGTATAATAAACCTAATAGCTTACAATCCTTGATTGCTGAATACAGGTGCTTGATCTTCTTTCCCTGATCTTGATCTCCTAAGATCTTATATACATTCATATCCCTTGCTTTGTTCTTATCAACTAAATGTCTAACTACTGTTCTTTCCACTTAATCTTTGACACCAAAGCTCTGCAATGACCTTAACAAAAACCTTTGCTATTCCTTCTTGTCTTAAACTCTCTTTCAATGGCGTTAGGACTCTCTTATATAGGTTAGTGGATTGTTATGCATCCTTGGATAAAATGTTCCTGCTCAAACCCTAGAAATTCACCCATTGGCTGCATGCAATTCCAATTTTCTGATTGGTTGCATGAGGATGACATAACTAAATGGAAGGATTTGATCTTATCTCCTTATCTTGTCATGAGTCATGCATAACCATGTTACATCTTGGTTTGTAGTGGCACAAACTTGTATGCTAATTCTGCATTGCTCGGCACATGAGGTAATACTAATGTTCGACACCATCTATTTTGGATTTCTCGGCATCCACTGTGTTTCCTGTGTTACTTAGATCCTACTGATTTTGCAATGCTCGGCAAACACTGTCTTCTAATCTACTTGGCACATGTTGAGTTTTGTATAGCTTGGCATATACTAAAATGTGTTCTGCTCAGCACCAACTATTGTTTTCTCGGCACATAAAGAAATTTGGGCTTGGCTCCCATTGTGTACTCGGCATGTATGATGAAAATGGTTAAGTGTGTTGACACTCATTTGTCAATCTTATTTATTGGATCAACAATCTCCCCCTTTGACATGAGTGTCAAAAATACTTAATTGATCAATCATGATCTAAACCTTACCGAAATCTCAAAAATATTATACCTTATGACTCCCGCTGAGTTGATTATGCCTTGTCATGTCATGAATTCTGATGTCTTGTGCCATTGTGCCTAATGTGCATTATTTTTGATCCTGTTATCTTTTTATCTTCTCCTTTAATATATCTCTCCAATATTATCTCCCCCTTTTTGACATAGATGTTAAAGGGTTCTAAATGGTAATGTCATGCTTGGCCAAAAATGTCTTATATACCTCAAGGAGTATTTGGAGAGCTGTATCTGAGTTATTCAATGCAATATCCAATGACTTGTGTTGGATTGCAACCTCTGTAGCTAGATCAACAAGTCCTTAATGAGTAGAAATATTTGGATCTTTCTTCAGGACTATTTATGCATACATTTTCTCCTTGTGTAATATTTTCAAGTGAGGAGTGATAGAGGCTTGTATTTGCATTAGCTTTTCTTTAATAGTGGCCTCTTATATTGATAATGTAGCTAATTCCCTCTGAGTGTGAAGTGTTTGAGCAAATTGCTTTTCACTCTGTGCAGGATTTGAGGGTAGTTTCTTGCTAGAGAGTTTTAATGTGCTCTCAAGGTTCAAAATTTTTGGGTTTATTTCTTGTGTGAACCTGGAAAAATCACACAATTTGCTATAAAGGGAAAATATATTCCCTAATACAATCTTTACATTATCCAATTTCTTAGCTAGGTCAACCTATCCCAAAATTATGTTATTAGCTATCTTCTGGTTGACTTTACCTTCAAACTTCTTATATGACCATTCCATGAGTTTTGCATTTGTATCATGGTCTTCATTATTCACTTGGTCAACTATATCAGATAGTTGCTCAAGGATTGGCTTGCTTGAATCCAGAGGTTGTAGGCTAAAGGCATCCATGAATATATCTTTGATTTCATTCATTGCCTGCTTGTATTTGTGGTCTTTCCTCATTGCCTCTTGCCTCCTTTTATCCAATGCACTCTGTATTTCATTCATCTTTTCCTCATTTAGAGTGCTTGAATCATAAGAGGGTATTTTAATTTCTTCATCAAGCTCAAGAATGCCATAATGAATGGTCCTAGCTACCCTTGTAGAACTTGAGCTTGGTGTATTGAGATGTAAGGTCATCATTTCAGTACTCAACTTATTAATGGGTTTGGTGGGAGTTCCTATTTTTGGGAGTTCAACCAAAGTTTGTATTGTAGACTCCTCCTTATCTTGTGTTTCTTCTTTTTCCTCTTCTTCTTGCTTGGCTTCTTGTTCTTCTTGTGTCACTACTACTGGAGGTATACTTGCTATCTATACTGTTATACCTGTGACTTCCTCTATTGTTGCACTCAGCTTTTGATGAGCTTTAATGGCTATTCTTTGTGGTGAAGGACATGGTAGAAATGAAAACTCAATAGTTTGAATGATTTGAGGTGGTTCTTATGGTGACACCTTGGCTTTTTTGAGTTTATCTAATGTATTTTGGAGATCATCTAGACTTACCAATATGGGACTTGTACATAATTGTGTTTGTAGAGTTGTTTGGTCAAGGATCTTAGTAAGATCCTCTGAAGTTAATGGATTGATGTTTTGACATGAGGTGTGAACAACATCCTTAATCTTTATGATTTCTATAGGTGTGGTAGTAGAGTGAGGAGGACTAGGAGGTGAAAGTTATGTGTCTTGCACACTTTTTTGCTCATCCATACCTTTGTCTTCATCTTTTCCTTCCTCCTCTCTTTCTTTCTTGTTTTCCTCTCCTTCAACCTTTTTCTCTTCTTATGTCTTCTCTTCTCTCCTCTTCCTTCTTTCCTCAAGTTTAGTAGCAACTTCTTCTTTGTACTCCTCTTCAAGAACATCTGCAGTCTTCTTATATAAATTCTTCCATGCTCTTGTAGTCCTTTGTACAACTTCTTCAATTTTTTTTTGTAAGATGAAGAATGCCCTATATTTAGGTGTAAACCTTTTATTATGTCATTTGGCTTCTTGAGTTACCTATTCCTTTGTAAAATTAGGTAGTATGTTTACTAGGGTTGATTCCCTCATCTCTTTCTCCATCATTAGACAGAAATGCGATCTGTCTTCTACAATTTTAGACAATTCCTTTGGCAATTGTCCATCTAGTTCAAGAGGTTTATACTTGAATTGTGCCATTAATGCATAGACAGATTCTTCAATGCTATTTTTTTCCTCTCTATTTAACTTATTGAAATTAATCCCTTTTATTTCACTTAAGTCTCCATTCCTCATCTTCTCGCATAATATATCAACTAAAGACTTCGGAGGATGACTTACCTATTCTATCTGATCTTCTTCATCAGTATTAGGTTGAGCTACATATCTTTTCCTTTTCCTTGGCTCTTCATGTGCCTTCTTGACTGACTTCTTCTTCTTTGTCACTTCCTCTTTGGTCTTTTATGTAGAAGCCCTTGTTGTAGCTCTGGTTGTTGGCTTCTTGGGTGTTTGCACGGTAGCTTTCTTTGGTGAAGGCTGAGAAGCAGGAGGTGTCTTTGCCTTCCTTTTGATGAGTCTACCTTTGATGGGTACTTCCTTGGTTTCTTCTTCCTCGACACTCTCATTTTTGTCTTTACTTTGTCGTAGTGACAATTCAACTGGCCCTTTTTCTAGTTCATCCTCATCTTCTTCTTCACTAATCTCTTCTGTTACACGTGCTCCACTTGATTCTTCAACACTAACACCAAATTTCTTCTTTATCTTCTTCACGAGCTTGTCCTTCTTCTTCACTGCAATGGTTGTCTTGAGTTCTATAACAACTCTTGATTTGACAGTGTGAAATGTTCCAAATGCCTTTTCAGATTTGTCCATTTCCTCTGCAAGTAATGTTGTGATGGCTGTAGAAGCTTGGTCAACATGAAGCTCATATCCCAATGGTCTAAGCCATATTTCTCTTGGAAGGACTACTTGAATGTAAGTATAATCAATATCAACAAGAAAACATATGTCATTTACATGCTTTTCTACCAGTGAAACTGGTATCCTCATTCTTTTCTTCATTGCATTCTTGAAATCATCAAAATAGATAGACATTTGATCATCAAAGCTATCTCCCATTTGTGCAATGAAATAATTTATTTGATCAACAATGGTTCTATTATGAGTCCAGTTGACTTTGCCAAATGAAGGGAATTCCTTCATTAGATAGAAGAACATAAAAACCAACACTTAACCAAATTTACACTGTGCTCCCTAGGACTTTCTAATAGCTCGAAGATTTTCATTAATCTGTTGCAACATGAGCTCTGCAAGGTCATAGGTGTGGTCTTTCTTTACAAGCTTATATGCCACATCCACTACTATGCAGGGTACACTATTTAACCTACTGGATTGATAAAACTTATGTGATATGATCCTTATAGAAAAGTCTAGAAGGGGATCATTTATGGTATCTATGGTCATGCCTCTATTGTTCCATTTTGCACTTGTGTTCTTCTCAATTGTTTCCTTCTTTTCACTTCTCAATGTCTTTGGCCGATCCAGTGTTGGAAAACCTGTAACCCTATCAACCATCTTCTTGGTAATCTTGACTGGTCCTTGTTCTAACTAGAATTATCCATCATGGATTCTGCTAAGTATTATGCATATCCACTCGATTTTGAATACGATTGGAAAGACTAGGGCTTTGGTTAAACCTTTCTTTTCTATGATAGAAAACTCATCTTTTAGGATACCATTATCACAGGGTTTGTCAAAGGCATTAAATATTTCCAAGTCTCCTATGGCTCCTATTTTACATTTATAACACTTTCGCACATCCTGAACCATAACAACTTTTTCAGGGATGGCGGATAGGGCACAAACAGGATCACTTTTATATGCAACTTTTGGTATAGGTCTAAACTCAGGTTGCTTAACCTCGTTGCTAACAAGTTGGATCTCATGGATCACTTTCCCTTGGGTTCTCTTTGAACTAGACACCATTTATAACTAAACTAGGGTTTAATAATTAAAGAAAACTTCTTAAACTATAAAACTTGGCACCTAAAGGAAATACCTAGATAAATTCTTAAATCACTTGGGTAGATGTTGAATCATTGTAAACCATTGATTAAAAGCTTGGAAATTTCTCAATTGTGCTCTTGGTAATCGCTCTTCATTTGAATGGCTCAAAAGTGAATCAATTTTCACCTTTAAGTGACACAAAAACCTTGCATTTAATGCATTTTTGTACCTACACCTATCACTTAATTCCAAAGTTTTTTCAACTCGGCATCCACTCGACAGTTGTACTTACTCGGTATCTGCATTCTTTGTTAATAACTCAACATCTAAAGCAGTTTCATTTAGCATCAAAGACAACACGACATCATCATTCAAGTTTGGTTTTAGCATCTTATTTCATGCAAATTTATACTTTTCAGTGCTTCTTCATGGTTTAGGGCTGATGTGTGATACTTCCTTATATGTATCAGCCCTATAGGCTTATATTGTGATTAGTTGGATGAGAAATGATCACTTTCCCTCATGGGTGAAGTGACCCTTTCATTAAATTTACTTGATCCATCCTTTTTCTACCATGTCTTCCTCATGTTTGTTCTGATGTGTTCCACATCAATATTTTCTTTGCCCTTATTTACTTCAGTCTTGGGTGCCTTGGCCTTTGTTGGACAATTCCTACTGACATGTCCAGTTTTCAAGCAACTGAAGCAAGTAGTTTGGTTCAACCATCTTTTATAGTTCCCCTTGAAATGTGTTCTTATGCAATTCTGGGGTATATGTCCATACTCTTGACAATAGTGACAACTTTGCCTTGTATTGTAATCCCAATTGTAGTGATGTTCATAGTTGTCCCTTCTTACATGCTGATTTGGTGTCCACATAGGCTTTGATCTGCATTCAAAGGCTCTATGTCCATACTTCTTGCAATTATGGCAATGTCCATCAAATCTTTGTGCACTTGTGACAATAACCCTTTCTTTTGGGTGTGTTAGGCTAATTGATCCTTTTACTCCTACAAACATTAGTAGTATGCCCCTTTTTATTACAATAATGAAAAATGGGTTTAGAATCCTTACCTTTGTCACTCCTTTGCTCGACACTCTTTGATGATTCCCCAACTTCAGTGCTGTTGTATCCAAATCCTGATGTATCATGGGCTGATCTTGGGGATTTTTGCAACTATTCAAAGTATTTGATGGCTTCACTTGACTTGCTGAGATTTTTGGCTATTTCTTTTTCTCTGTTCAATTCATTCTACACTTGTTCATTCTGTATCCTCAAAGTAGAGATCTCAATATCTTTCATATTGAGTTCATGATGAAGGTTCATCATTTGAGCAAGTGTATCCATCTGCATGTTTGAGATCCTTGTTAATTCAGTGCATTTTTCTTCAAGTCTATTTGCAATATTTCTTTTGTCATATTCCATCATAACTCTATCCTCCACTACTCTTTTCTTTTGTTCAGTGATTTCACATAGCATCATGGCCTGTGATTCATGTTCTTACTTAAGAGTTCTTATCTCTTGTGCTTGAGCTCTATTTTTCTCCATCAGTTCTACTATTGCTGCATCAAATTCTTTGGAATCTCCTTTGGCAAATACTTGTGTGGTGTCAATATCTTTGTAGTGAATATCATTTTTGGCTATAGCTATTTCCTTCCTTCTTTTTAAGGATTTTCTCAATTCCTCTCTAGCTTCCTCTACCTTTTGTAGAGCAAGATGCACATCTATGACCTAGTTCTCAATGATCTTCCCAAGTTTAAAGACTTCCATCTTCAGATCTTTTCCTCCAAGCTGTTAGGCTTCTCCTTAAGAGAACTCAACTCTAATACCAATTGTTGGAATGTCTTAATGTGAAGAGATCTTCTGAGAGGGGGGGTGAATTAGAAGTACTACCCTTTTAACCACTTTTATACCTTTAATAACATATAACTAAAATTGTCATGCATGCATATAAACATTAAAGAATCATGTGAAACAAACATGCATCACCATATAACACTTGAGATTTTGGTGACCTAGAAACCCTCAAAGGATAAGAAGGTAAAACTGGAGTGGGGATGATACCCACAAAATTACTGCAACAATTGATTTCAACCACTTCTGATGGTTTGCCCTGTTAAAGGCTTTACACTATGTTAATAGTGACTTGGTTAAAGGATTTACAAACACTTTACATGAAGTGTTAACCTGTTAAAGTATTTAATCACCTTTTTAAAGGATCTACAAGATAGCTGTTAAGCTAACCTATCAGCATAAGGTTTCCTTTCTAATACAATGGCTAAAGAGTATTAGGTATAATAAACCTGATAGCTTACAATCCTTGATTGCTGAATATACGTGCTTGATCTCTTGAGATTTCATATACATTTGTATCCCTTGCTTTGTTCTTATCAATTGAATGTCTAACTGCTATTCTTTCCACTTAATCTTTGACACCAAAGCTCTGAAATGACCTTAATAAAAACCTCTGCTACTCCTTCTTGTCTTCAACTCTCTTTCAATGGTATCAGGACTCTCTTATATAGATTAGTGGATTGTTATGCATCCTTGGATAAAATTTTCCTGATCAAACCCTATAAATTCACCCATTGGCTGCATGAAATTCTAATTTTTTGATTGGCTACATGAGGATCGCATAGGTAAATGGAAGGATTTGATCTTATCTACTTATCCTGTCATGAGTCATGCACAACCATTTTACATCTTGGTTTGTATTGGCACAAATTTGTATGCTAATTCTACGTTGCTCGACACATGAGGTAATACTGATGCTTGACACCATCTATTTTGGATTTCTTGGCATCCACAGTGTTTCTTGTGTTACTCGACTCCTACTGATTCCACAATTCTTGGCACACGCTGTCTTCTGATCTACTCGACACATGTTGAGTTTTGTATAGCTCGACATATACTAAAATATGTTCTGCTTGGCATCAACTATAGTTTGCTTGGCACATAAAGAAATTTTGGCTCAGCTCCCATTGTGTACTCGGCATGTATGATGAAATTGGTTAAGTGTGTTGACACTTATTTGTCAATCTTATTTATTGGATCAACAGGTTATCCCTTCTTCAATCTTCTTATTTTCTTCAAATTTTCTACTATTGGAAAAATATCCTCTTGTGCTTGTACTTCTTGACAGATTAGAGAGACTGTTCAGAGCATTGAAAGTTATCTCGACTTTGGCTAATTCTCCAGATTGTTTCTATAGATTCTAATCTTCCAAGAAAAGTTTCCTTTGTGAAATCTTTGGTGTAGGGCATTACTAGCTGAATCATCTGAGTTATTTTCCTTAATGGTGGTGATAAACTTTTCAAGATCTTCCATATAACCTCATCATCTTCGAGATTGAATACCTGCAATAATTTCTAATATTCTTCCTAAATAATTTCTAATGGATTCATCTTCCATCATCTTAGCATCTTGAGATGCACAAATCCAACTTTGCAATTACATCATTTTTGCATGTTCATCACCTTCAAAAGAAACTTGTAATGCTTTCCAAATTTCATGAGATGTTTGGAATACCTTTACTTGATTTTATTCAATCTCTAAAAGAGCTAATAGTAGGGATTATGTTGCTCTCATGTTACACATGAAAAGATCTCTCTCTGCTTCATTGCATTCTTCAAACTTTCCTTCTTCCACAATTGTCTTCTCACTCTTTATCAAGATCCAATAACCTAAACCCATGCACAATAGATTAGTCTTCATGTTTTCCTTCCAACTATTTTTTTGGCCCCATCAAATCTTAGACTATCTTTCCTTAAAATATGCATCATTAATCTCCCAAAGTTTTAAAGCCTTATCTTCAAGGACCTGATGCTTTGATACCAATTATTAGAATATATAGTCCACTGATATAACTAAGAGAGGGGGGGGGGAGGGGGGAATGAATTAGTTATACAATTATCATCACAAACATTATCCTTAACAAACTTAACCATGTGATTAATATAAACTGAAACCACAATAAGATAGTCATACACAATTAACACCAAATATGTTAACTAGGAAAAACCCCAGTGGGGATGGTACCCACAAGATGATGTATTAATATAAATATTCCTTGTTAGAGGATAGACCCTATTAGGAGTTTGTTACAACATTCAGTACATATGAGTCCTTGCTAGGAGACTTTGAATCCTTGTTAAGAGATTCCAACCCTGTTAGGAGTTGTAGAAGACAACTTCAAGGTTAAGATCAAAGAATGCACTATCCAAATGATCTCTATGTTATTCCTTGCAGAATAATAGAACTAAAATGTACTTCCTTCCTCTATCTATGTCTTGTCAACCAGACTTTGGCTCCTTCAGATCTCGTAACTAGATCTCATACTACACATTCAATGATCCCTTGGAATGCTTACATGCATTCAGTATGCATTTTGCTCCTTCCTATACCATACACTAATACTTTACATTCATCTTGATCAGCTTCCTCAAGATACTTTACAAATAAAGAAAACAACTTTCCTTTATACCATATCTTCATAATAATCCGTTGAGTTGGTGTTGAGGCTTTCTTAATTAATTAAAATAAGATAATTTATTAAATCACAATTACAACAACACTATTAGCTCATAGTCTATAAAAAACTTCACATGTGTGAAAGCACATCTTGCACACACTCTAGCATCACCACACAATTGTCCTCTATCATTGTTGTTTGCACATCATCTTCATTACATCTCAAATGAAAGATAGTGATAAATCATCATAACTCTATTTTCCAATGCTCTATTTCTATACCACTTCTAGCAAAATAAGTGTAACTTTTGTACATCATTGAATCAAGCCTCATCCTTTTTAAACAATGTCATCAGGACAACCTCAGGAACATGTCCTTCATTGTGTATCATCTGAAACCTCCTTAGCTTATGTACATACTAATATTATTCACTGCTATTATTCCAGTCTTAATATAATTACTACTATGTTGACATCAATGAAAAATGTAGTCATGAATGCAACATATCAATACCTAGGATACTCCCCCAATGTAATATAATCAGCATTCATGCTAACAAAAACATTATGTTTTGTTTCTTTATATGTGTCAATTTTGATTAGAAATAGATACAGTGTGTTTTGTTTCTTTCTGAGTTAAATCTAGACCAAAGTGCCTTTGCCAAAGCCATTTTTATATTGTATATGCATAGATATGGTTTTATCTTTATTTTCTCTATCGCATTTTGTGATTAGGGTACTTAGTCATATCTGGAAAGTTGTATGCTTCATAACTACATTGGATCCATGTGATTCTCTTGTTTTAAGTTGCTAGGCTTTTCATGTTGAGACATAATAATCTCCATCCAAAATGCACTAAACACAAAACAAAAAATAAATAAAAAAATCTAGATTCATGAAAACGTAGTGATTATGTTTTCAATTTTTTTGATGTTTTCAACTACAAACTATGCAGATCATGAAGATCAAACATTGAAATTTTCAGAAAAAATCCATGATGTTTTCAATTTTTTGAAATTTGGTCAATTGTACAGTTTGGATGGAGGATAGCCACATCCCTTCATGTCCGGGGTGTTCTTTGTGTCAGGAAGGACCCTCTAAAAACTTTTTGGTTTATGTGGTAAAAGCACCTAGTTCAATGGCTATGGAGATCAGGACTTTTAGATGGACACATGTGTGAGGGCAACCTGTTTCAAACTTTCATATGATGTAATATATTCAATCATCTCATGATGAACATTTAGATAGAATTTATGTACAATGGATAATGTATCTATAATAATTTTTGAATGTAATTATGAAATCATGTACTTTGATGGATGTATGACATGTGGGCCAATATCCTTGGATAATGTTATGTAGTTATACTATTTAAAGGATAACTATTTTGTTAATCTTGAACATTTAGATAAAATTTATGTACAATGGATAATGTATCTATAATAATTTTTGAATGTAATTATGAAATCATGTACTTTGATGGATGTATGACATGTGGGCCAACATCCTTGGATAATGTTATGTAGTTATACTCTTTAAAGGATAACTATTTTGTTAATCTTGAACATTTAGATAAAATTTATGTACAATGGATAATGTATCTATAATAATTTTTGAATGTAATTATGAAATCATGTACTTCAATGGATGTATGACATGTGGGCCAACATCCTTGGATAATGTTATGTAGTTATACTCTTTAAAGGATAACTATTTTGTTAATTTTTAACTATAGTTAATGAAATGAATGTTTGACAATTTAACTAGGATTTTTCTTCTATTTTCCTATACTTTTTGTAATATAGGAAAACTATCATCACTTTGGCTTTTCTCCTTTTTGACTTGAATCAAACTAATTATTGAGTTCATATATAAAAGAATCCATCTATTGAGATACATGGGTACCCAACCATTGTACTTGCCAATTCTATAGAAATTCTTTTCAGATACATTGTTCATCAATACGTTAAACAAAACTCTAGGGTGTCGGATACAACTGATAATGTACCCCTTACAACTACTTAGATACAACTATCATTAACACTCAAACATCTACCAAGAATACACAAGCCATTTTTGACTTCTTGCACATTGTTTGGGGCTGGCCTCTTTTTAACAATCACCCAAATAACTTTTCATAATTTAACAACACTTTCTTGAGAGAATATCTCAACAATATTCTTTTACATGACCACTTAATGACAATGACATAGTCTTCATGTTTAGATTGATACATTCTCTCACTGTCAACCCACACTTTGAATTCAAATTAGGATACACATTTCAAACAGACTCTTGCACCATGCCAACAATTTCTAACACACCATCTCACCACCACTTTAAACTCTCTGCACCTACACTTGGAACAATCACAATAGACGCCTACAACTAATATGTCTAATACTAGACACACATATTATATCCAAGCCAAAAGACTTAAATATTCTACTTCAAGTACTAATACATCCCATAATAGCCATATGTTCCAAAGCTTCATATGCTTAAAAGAAACATAGAAAAATAAGTACTGCATTTGAAAACATCAAAAGCCTTTTTCAGATAGCTGAAAACTAACATCTCCAAGGTTAAAAATCTCCTTAAATGATTGTATTCTCCACTCAAGCAATGACATAACAAGAAAAATTGATCTCTCAACATATACAAATTCCTCAGAGAAGCATACTTACTCCAAGGATCTTTTGATCCACTTTCTTTGATTGACAACTTCCATATTGTTGCTATATCATTCATCCAATCATACTTGGCACAACCAAACTACTCATCATGTGCCAACTAGCAACTTTGTGGTTTGATATTTTTTCTTTGTAGATCTAATGACACCAACTCTAACAAAGTGAAGCTCCAAATTACATTGTCTATAAACAAGGAAGTGTTCATTGCTAGGCTATGATGCCTTAGCCTTAACAATAAAATTACTTAATAGCTAATACTTCTCATTCCACACAATCTAGCCAAAAAACTTTCAAGATCATTTTGGCATTAGTTCAGATATCATGTTGAGAATATAAACATTGCTCTAATACCAAGTGTTGAAAAAACATGAAGAGAAGAAACTAGAAGAGAGGAGAAGCTATGGAGAAAACCAAAAATGGGCTCTACCATTCTATGTCCAATACATTCAATTTATAAATTACAAAATTACCATAAGAGTATGTTTGGATGGCTAGAGTTGGCTATCCACACAAAATTAAAATATAATATTAAATGCATTAATAAATGAATAATGTCTAGAATAATTGGAGTGGCTATAGATGACTATGTGGTTGTTTATCTGTGGCTGTTTGTCCATACCAGGCGAGGTAGGAGGGAGAAATTATCGCTGCCAAAAACAAATTCCACTATAAAAGTTCATAATAACAACTTATAATAATCAATTCCTATTCCAACAAGTGTAGTTTCTTCTTTGGATCTAGATTTCATGTACTTTCTTCCTTTGGCTCCAGGTTTCTTTCTTTGGCTCTAGATTTCTTGCATTGTGGTTGAGTGTGATCTCATTGGGTTACTCTTCGCTACTCCTCTGGTGGGTAAGAAGACCCTTTCCCTTTTTAGTGGTGTTCACCTTTTGATGGTTCAAATGCATCCTGGTTAAGTTTCAAAGGAATATTCTTCTATAGAGGTGAAGTTCCTCTTGTGGCCTAGGTGGTGAATCTTGAAATTTCTTAGTTTTGAGGGTTGTTCTCTATGGGTGTGCCCTTAACTTTTTGTTGCGATTGAGGTGTATCATTTATCTATGGACATGATAATTTGTTTAGAGGATCAACTCAAAAGTATGCATTTTATACCCTATTTTGTTTGGTTTTGGAAAGTTGCACTATTTTGAAGGAGAATTTCCTTATGGAGTGTCTCCTCGCTTGATCTCCCTTTCTAGGAGAGATCTCTTAGATCCTTTTCTATACAAGTTAAAGGGTCTGTTTTGTTGAGAGATTAGCTTCTTTCTTTTTGTAGACTACACGTGATGCTCTTATTTGGTTGGTTTAGGGATACTTCTGAAACCTTTTTATTCTAGCTAATTTTCTATTGTGTTGGTATCTTTTTAAGCTAGATTTGATTAAAAGATATTCTAAAAGCAAAAAGAGAGACATCAGATTAAGATTCATGAAGACCTAATCATCCTCATGCTGAAATAATACCCATGCACTAAAATACTGAAAAAAAAAACATTATAAAGATTTTCTTCTAAAAAGTACTTTAAAATAATTCACTTGACAAAATACATAGTTTAATGTCAGAAAAATGATCTATTCTCCCAATAGTGATGTCACTCAAAAATTCTCTTAAAACAAAAACCCCTACGTAAACTCTCTGCTTAGGCGGAGTTCAAATTTCTTTCTCCTTTGATACAAGATTCTGTCCCAGTCATACATAACTTTCTCAAGCTCACAGTTGACACATCTTGCGTCGTTCAAAGTGTTTCCTGATATCAATATTTCTAGTGCTGTAGAGAGTCTTTTATGATTCATCAATAGGTTGATATACTGCAAAGCTTTATCGCCATCGAATCCTTCATCTCGCGTAATTACTAAGGTTTTCACAGTAGGAGGTACTCGAAAAAGATAATTTAGTAGAGGTATAGGGTTATACGGATATCTGACCGACTCATTTTAATTTGTGTAGGAATCAATATATATTTACGTATTTACCACTAGCGTTAGTATCTTCCCATGCATGTTGCATTATTTTGAATCATATATATAGAGTTCTTAAAAAAGAGGTTACATGTCTAAATTTCATGCAGGTGGGATATACATATTTTGTTTGTAATATAGTTAGGTGTATTTCTTATATACTTTTCCAAAGTACTAAATTGATGACAACATATTAAAACCTACATGCAAATGACTAATATCATGAACTAGAAATGAATCTTTCATTTTCTTTTAATCATTTACAAACAATACATATGACTAGTATCTCTAACTATAAAATGATTTTTCCTTTCTTTTTGTTCATTATAAAAAATACTGATTAAAAAGTAGAAAATAGAGTAAAGTTTGAATTTGAAAGTTTAAGCTCCACCTATTTGAACCTACTCATATATCTACAAGGCTCTATAATGGCAGAAATAATTCTTAATAATATGTTTATCCTTTTATAAGGTCTCTCGTCACTTAAATATACATGTTTAAATCCCCTATGGAACTGCACCCTAGTATGATGTGTCATAATAGATATCACAACCTATAAAGATGCTATAGTCATCTCATTAGATTTATAGAGACATGTTAAGAAGTGATATGAATTTCTATTTGATTTTGTGTTTAAATTGAATGAATGTTTCAATATATTTAATATTAATTTAATTAATTTTAAATTTGTATATTATTTAGTACTAATTATTCTACACGTGTTCTCTAAACTAGTACAATTGTTCTATTCATTTATCCATTACTACTATGGATAAATTATTTGTCATGTTCTCTTTTGCTTTCTATCTAAGAATTAATTCATAAGTACAAGTTTCTAATTGTGGTCTCAGGTTCATTTTACTTTAATTTTAAATTTTGTAACTTATATTTTATCAACGAGTTTAAGAAAAAGCTACTTGGCAATACCAAATAGAATGGCTAGATAGACATTCCCTCAAAGTTTCAAACAAAAATATAGTTGAAAACACTTTCTAATTAGGCTTTTCATTTCCATTTTATATCAATATTTTATTTTGAATCATTTAGTGATTCATGAATTCTTGAAAAAGAGTTTCCAAGTTTGAATTTCATGAAGGTGAGGTATGCATGTACATTGTTTGTAATATATTTAGGTACATTTATAATAGACATTCCCAAATTACTAAATTGTTGACACCATATGAAGATCCAAATACATATGACTAGTATGGTGAACTAAAACGGGGCTTTTCATTTTCTTTTAGTCAGTGACGAACAATACACCATCAATAATATTTCTAACTATAAATGGAATTTTCCATTCCTTTAACTCATTTAAAAATTAAGTAATCAAGAACTAGAAAATAGAATAAGCTTTGTAGGTATTAAAAATAAATTTTAAAATTAGATCCCTTGAACATTCTTGAATTTTTTAGTCAATATATAGCTCGTATTCCCAAATATCTAAGAAGGTTCTATTATGGTGGAAAGGATTCTTAATAATATGTTTTTCCTTTTATAAGGTCCATCCTCACTTAAATATACAAGTTTAAATCCCCTATAGAACCACACGCTAGCATGATGTGTTGTAACTTCTTTAGGTATCACAACCCATAAAGATGTTATAGTAATCTCAAGTTCTTGCTATGTTACATTTATAGAGACATGTTAAGATGTGGTATGGATTTTGATTTAATTTTGTGTTTAAATTGAATGGATGTTTCAATATTTAAATATTATTATAAATAGTTTATTTAATTTCAAGATTGAATCTTAATCTTATATTATCAGCCTAAATCATTATTTATGCTATTCTTGTCCCCTTTCTATCTAAGAATTGATTCATAACTATAAGTTCCTAATTGTGGCCTAGGTATCATTTTAGTTTACTTTTAAATTTTATAGTCATGTTCAACGAAGTTGCCACCATTATCATTTTTTGGATAAGAATTACTCAATGCAAGGATATGAAGGTTGTTACCCATTTTATATAAATAAATAAATTTAGAACATTTAGTTCTAATAAAAAATGAACTTAAGTAGAAATGAAGTAAATAGAATGATCTAAAAATATTAGACTATTGTACAATTTTAAAGAACCTCTTTTGTGATTCTAAAATGTCAATCTTAGTATTTTATTCAATAAAAATTTCTTGAAAAAAGATCCATCACAATACTATTAAGTAGAATTAAGTCATGTATGTTTATGTTGGATTATAAGGTCAGTATTTATATATTAAAGAAAGTTATTTGTATGAAATAATCTAGATAACTCACAAGAATACATATTGCATAGATAAGTTATGAAAAAAAATTATAGATATAATAATTTTATTTAAATCTTATGAATTCGATTAAATGACATAGCATATAATAAGTTAGTATGAAAGTGGTTGAACACAACTTAAATAAAAATAAAAGTCATAAGTGTTGGAATCTAAAATTGGAACTATTTTTATGTTGCCATTGATATCAAACCTTACTAGTTAGATAGTCTGCTATATATTTTGAATGACATATTTGGATGATTGATGATGAGGATTTGAGGAGTTGGTCATAGCAAAAGAACCTAGACGACAGGTTGAGTTATGAGAAGAAACTACAATGGGCACTTGATTAGTTGACTTTGACAAGATAAAGTGATTGTTTAATCATGTTACAAGAGATGAAGATAGTTGCACTAATGCCTTGGAAGAATGATCACAAACTAACCAAATTCATAGGCTTGATTGAGCAATAGAGTAGAAGATTAAGGAACTTGAAATATATGTTGAGTGATGTTAGTGTCAATCAAGTGCTAGTACAAGTTGAGTCAAATTAGTGTTGGCCGATCATCAATATTTACTAAGTGTTAGTACATATGCCAAAGTAGAATGAAAGTAGTGATTGAGGAAGCTAGTGATGACTGGGTCTAGAATATATTATTGACTGATGGAAAACATTTTGATACTTTATAAGGAATCATGATTTTCAGTTGACTGAGTTGATTTTTTGAAATATGTAAAACATGTTGAAGATAAGGGACAATGACCTAGAACATTTAAATCAAGAGAAATTGTGTTTATGTGTTTCTATGCAAGGATTCAAGGAGAAGTTTGGAGAAGTTTCTACAAGAGAAAAGAAGGGATGAAATTATGGAAATATTTGATGAGTCTAACCTTAACCTAAAGCCTACATTGATAAATAAATAGAAAAAGGTTAGAATTAACTATTAAAGAAGCTACAAGAGCTAAGTTGATTACAAATAGAGTGTATGTTCAAGGTTAGTAGTGCATGTGAAAACCTAATAAGGTTAGAATAGTTTGTTGATGCTATTGATTGGTCAATTAAGGAGGAGGTTAAAAGGAGTTGAGAATAGATAAAATGCGATTTCTTGAAGGGTTGACAAGAAAATCAGAGACTAAGATGATAATGCAGGCCAGTCAATGGATTAGTATGTGAACCGAACAGAGATATGTATTTACAAAGTAAGTTTTTTTTATTAGATCAAAACCTATTGTTACTTTCTAACCATTGTATTAGTATTGAAATCCTTTAATCAAGATTGAGCTAAAAGTTACAAGTAAATCCTTTAATCAAGGTGACATTCTAATGGAATGTTCTAAAGTCCATTAACAAGGCCACTCCTAATAGGGTGATTAAATCCTTTAAAAAGGTCACATTTAAGATTATCTTTTGTATAACCTTTAACCAAGTTAGCTCCTAATAGACCTCACTTCCAAAGAGTCAAAAATTGGTGACACTAGTGGTTTTTTCATAAATTTGGCTTCCATGTTGAATCCTAGTGTCAAACTCATGTGGATGTTATATGTGACAATTTACTATTAGTTTTTACATTCTACAAGACTATTATATATAGGATAGTGAACTCCTACTTTATGTTACTAAATGTTTATGATAGAGATCGAGATAATGTCCATGTTGAGATCTAGAGAAGTTTAAGTGTTTGATTTTTCAATTGGTTCATTGGACCTTGGATAATTGATTCATGCCCCTCGACCACCCCCCCTATCAATTTTTCTAAATATTCTAACACTAGCATGATAAGCCACAAGTACATGAACCACACACAATACATATAGTCAACCTCTCTCCATGGTATCAACTTAGGTTAAGATACTCCTAACCTAATCATTTTTTCAGTATTGAAATCCTTTAATCAAGGTTGACCTAACAATTATAATTATATCCTTTAATCAAGGTGAAATTATAATGGAATGTTATAAAGTCCTCTAACAATGCCACTCCAAATATGGTGATTAAATCCTTTAACAAGGTCACATTTTAAAGTGTTATTTGTAATCTTTAATAAGGTTGACTCCTCATATAGCTCACTTTCAAAGAGTGAAATATTGGTGACATGTTGCTGGTGCTTTTTCCCAAATTGGGTTTCCACATTAAATCCCATTATCAAACCTATGTGGATACATTATATGTGATTATTTACTATTAATGTTTACCTTTTTCAAGTTTATAAAATTGGAGTTATACTTTATGTTACTAAATATTAACTATAGAGATTGAGCTAATAGATGTTGAGATCTTTTAAGTGCTTGACTATTCAATTGGTTCATTTGGACCTTGGATAACTTATTCATCCCACCTAACCCCATCTTGATTTTTTCTAAATATTCTAACACCAAAATTATAAGCCAAGAGTACATAGACCACACACAATAGATATAGTCAACCTCCCTCCATGGTATCAACTTAGGTTAAGATAATCCTAACCAAATCATTTAATTAGTTAATTAATGAGATGTGTTAAAAATCTTCCATTACTTAAGATTGAAGTATTCACTAGGTTTTAATTAACATCAATGAGTTGACTAAACTCATAAGGTTCCAAATGTAGTTTTGTTGAATCAATTTTTTAAATTTAATTAATGCTAAGTTAATCTAGCTAGCCAAATAATGATTAAAATAATAATCTAAAATCAACCCCAATTCAATAGTTCATAACCAAACCCCTTAGATAATTAACAAATAACATCTAAAATTGAGCTAAGTTATTTTAATTATTAATTCTAATTTATATTTATTTATTATTAATTAGTTCCCTTTGATATTTAAATGGAATGAGCTAAATAGTTATTCTAAATTTCATTATAATACAATTCTTATTTAAAATATTAATATTTTATTATCCTTTCATACAAATATGAAATCACAATTAATATACTTAAATGACATTATTTCTCTCATTATTTAAATATGTTTAATACACAATTTAAATAATAATCCATTACCTTTGATATTAGAATTCCCTTAAATATAATTTACTATAACACCATTTAAATATTCTTGGAAATATACACATACTATAATAGCTACTAAATTAAATGCCCTCCTTTTAAATATACTAAGTTTAAAACATGATTATTTACTAAGTTTAAGACATGATTGTACATTTAAATAGAGTGCCACAACTTTTTAATTTAAAAGAAATCATCTTTGGTCTTGCATTAAATTAAGGGCAAAACTCTTTCCCATTAAATATAAAAACCTATCTAAAAAGTGACTTTATGATTAAAATCACTTAAATAATTAAGATCATTATTATTGTTCAAAACTATAATATAAAATCAAAAGGTAAAGTAAAGCATAAAGATAATATATTTTCTCATTTATCATAGTTCCACTAATTATGGGTTTTTCTAACATCTTTTAGGAGGGAAAGTTCTTCATCTACAACTTTTATTATTATTTCATATTCTTTTCCTTTTATCCTCTTTCCCTTTCCAAACAATCCTAATTCAAAATTAAGGTTTTGTTTTGTTTCTTTTTGAAAAATATTCCTTCTAACACAAATTTTACACTTATTACAAAAAAATTACACATCTTGTTTGTTGATGATAGGATTTGGAGGAACAAAAATGGAAGCCATGATATGTTGTTGGTGTAAGCATATGCTTTCTTCTTTAAGTTTTATTTATTTATTGTGCTTGATATAACTATACATTTCACTCCCAAGTTTCATGTAATTATAAAATTGAAAAGCCTTTTTAATTATATGTTTTAGTTTTATTTTAAATCAATGTTTTATTTTGAATCATTATTTTGATTCATGTACTCTTGAAAAAATGTCACAAGTTCAATTTTAATTAGGTTAAGCTGTATATGTCTTATTTATAATATAGTTATGTTTGTCTCCCATTAAGTCTCAAATAGTATTTGTATCTGTACTCTCTATTGTCTATTAGTGTCAATCACTTAGCCATTTACAAGTCAGACTCAAATGATCATCACTAGGACTAAGGTACTCTACATAGGCTGAGTCATGTACATAAGCTAGTATCATATTGAGAAATTGTATATAAGGCAAGTAAAGTATGGTATATGGACCATGCTCATTCAATGGAAAAGAAAGTTATTAGAAATCAAGTATAATTCCATGTATATAAGTACCAAGTGATATAGTATGTGCCAAGCATCAAGAAATTAATAAAGGTTGGAAAACAACAATGTCAAGCACTAGTAATAGCAAAGGCAAAGCAATATAGAGTTTATATTAAAGTTAAGAAAGGATCATATTTTGAGGCAAAATGATTATCAAGACAACTTGGAAGGTATATTTATGTTTTGAAGAGGTTGCTATAGAACATTTAATACTTTTTGAGGTTTTCACTAAACATTTACATGGCGTGGATCACATATCCCCATGTATATGTTCAATAATCAAGATAAAGAGGCAAAGCATGCAAAAATCTAGAAAAATCTTCATGAAATTATTATAAAGTGATGATCTTAACCTAGATTGAGATGATTGGAGAGCTGAGAAAGTGGTCATACATGTGCATGTTGATGGCCTACTTTTTTGCTCACCTAGTTTATGTAAGATTCTTTAAAAAATCATGAAGAAATGTGTTTTGAATAAGCTAGGATTTATGAATTTTTTGTTAGCCCTTAAGAGAAATCCTAGACAAGGTCATTGATATTCAAGTCATTCAAAGCTCATGCAATACAACTTTAATCTCTAAAAGGATAAATGTTTTTTTTTCATGCATGTGCTCTTATCCTAAGTTTTGAAATACTTCTAATATTATATTTCATGAAAGCTTCATGTTTCCTAAGTTGTGACTGCATGAAACCTTTGTTAAGCACAACATCACGCTATTTTCTACCATGTTCCTTTTTAATGTTGCAAATTGGTGAGGCAGTCTATTTTTAAAGATAGGCATGGTTTTACCATAGTCATTAAAAATGCATGTTTTTATGTTGCGATGGGGCAAAGAAAAGAGAAGCGCATGATCACATGCTTATTTCTACTTAAGGCATTAAAAGCTGCGAATATGTAAATAAAGGAAGACAATCAATATAAAGTATTAATATAGTATCATAAAGGATGAGTTACATGGCTGAGGATAAGTTGTTAGGATGTGAAGAGGTAATGTTGAGTTAATATTTCACACTAGCACACCATCGTAGGCAATGTGAATGAACGACGGGTTAGAGAAGCGAAGTTGCAAATGCTTGTAATCACACTGTCATAGGAGTTAATTGTAGTTAAGACTTTCAAGATGCAAAATGGCAAGGGTAGCTAAGTTGAAGGCTATAGCATGGTCCCATGTACTTTAAGTAACATCCTAAATTAAGATGCGAAGCTGTGAAAGAGAGATGAAGGTCAAACAAAACATTGATCATACCTACGCATGTCAAAATCAAAAGGGAAAAGTTGAGTTCTGAGAATGCGAAGAAAGTATATGTTGCAGTAAAGGTTGATATTGTACCCTTGCATGGTTCCAAATGATGTTAGTAATTTAAGCTGCAAAGTCACGATTGATAGTGAAGTGCACATTCATAAGCTTTCATAAGCAATTAGAAGAATAAGTTGCAAAGGAGAGATAAGGTGAAATCTAAAGAATCACAACATTGTAAGCATAAAATGTTTTGATGGCTAGACCATGGTAAGGTTGCAAGATATATACTGAAAAGTCTGTCACAAGGTCACATTAATCATACAAGTATGTTAAAATGTAGTTGCAAAGTAGTGATCAAATGAGAAACATAAGGTTTGAAAAATCATAGGCTTGTTGTGGCAAGAAGAAAGATCAAGTGTGAAGGGGTGAAGCATTAGAAAGAAAACCCTAATTGCTTGGTCACACCCTGAATCAAGGAAAGCATGAAAGTTGTAGTGAAGAGGTGATGAGTTTTTTTTTTTGTATCATTGCAACTGCTAGTTTTCAAGCATAAAAATAGTTTTAATGACCATTATCTGAGCTAGATGAAAGGACATGAGATGGAGGTACACAAATATGAAAAATGCAAACATTTTTCTAGAATTTTGAGGATTGATAGGTTTTCAAGTGTACAAAATACTATGTTTGGGATTGACAAAGCCACAAGTTTAGATGGAACCATGAATGCTATAGGGGCACATTATGTCATGGCTTTGAATATTCAAGACCCAAATTATTATGTTGGATATGATTTTGTAGAATACATCATTAAGATTATTCACAAGAAAATCATTGCTACCTAGCAAGGAGAGCAAAAGGAGTTCAAGTTCCATCACTACTCCCATATGATGCATCTTATCTTATCCAAGAATGGTGACATATTTCATCAAAGCTTCTTTGAGTCTACAAAAGAGTGGGGAGAGAGGTTGCCAGTGTAAAGATGGATATGGGTATGGAAAATGTACTATCCATATTCAAATGTTATCTCTTTCTATAATGATTTTGTTCATCCAGTTTTGAAAATGATACCATGTATAATTGAAAGAGTCCCTATGAATGTTAAGAAAGTTGTTAGACCTAAATGGTGTTTTGATGCTAGAAAACAATTAACTCATGATTGGGGTAGTGTTTTCTTATTTGAAGAATATACTATTACAAGAATTTTTTGGATGTCCATAGCCACCTCACATTTTGCCTAGATACATTCTTGAGAGGCTAGGATTTGTTAGAAATATTTTCCCAGTTGATTTCTCTGAATATGGAATACTTAGGAAAAGGTGTCAAGAAGGGAACATTTCTATGTAGATGTACTAAGGTGGGAGACTTTGAAATTGGCAAAAATTTCATTGAGCAGACCAATTCATTTTCACAAAATTATTAAATGTCAATTGGGCCAACCATAACTTATGACCCCTGTAATGTAGTTAGGCATGCCTTGAAGAGTACGAGAGGATAAAATCTGCCCCCTACAAAGCTTATGTGGGAAGAAGATGTTATTGTTGATGTATTGATTGTAGGGAAAGAATGATCAAGTGTAGAGATATTGTTGGTTATTAATATGAGATGAGAAAGGCAGACCCATCTTTTGAAGGGTTTTATCCTAATGAAGAATATTGAGCCAAATTGGATAAGTGTGTAGAGAACTTTGATGAGTTGGTGTCTCAAGTGCCAGAGGCAATAAAAAAGAAGATTGATTTGAACTATTCTGATAATGAATACATAGTGGAGGTATCTGATCAAGAAGATTATTCTGAAGATGAAAAACCTAGAAAACATGTTCTTGAGAGTGATTCATGGGCATAACAAAAACATAAGAAGCAAATAATGGTAGAAATACTAGATAAAGCTCTACAAAAGGCTCTCCAAATTCCACTAAAGGGGAGCAAATACTTTGATGATTTTGGAAGAAGATTTTAATATCCCAAGCATTTGAAGATGAGTAGAGAACAAAGAAATTACAACTAGAAGCTCCAATGATTGATGATAGAATCATTGAAGCTAAGGAGTTAATGAGTGATGACAATTTTATCAAGTTAGATTAATTCAAAAAATTCCTATTTAAAATAAAAATAAATGAATAAAAATGATAGATGAAGCCTAGAGACACAAATGAAGTAATTGCTAGATTGGTGCAAAAGTTGTAGGAGTGCAATCTTTCTAGTGAAACCCTTATTGCAGAAGAGGCTAGAGATCTGGTAATAAGGAGTGGAATGATTTTATTCCTAGGGTGGGATCTGAGCTCTTCTTTTCTACTAAGTCAAATAAGAAAACAAGAAAAATTGGTTTCATTTGAGAATGAGAATTAGTATGGGGAGATGATGGGATTAGAGTTCAATATAGATTACCAAAAAATGGAAATATGGATTTTAGCTCTAGAGGATGATAAGCCCACTCTCATGGAAATGAAAGAATCCCCTAGGGGAAATGTTATATTTTGGCATGTGCAATATATTTCTAGTGACTAGCTATTTTGGATGCATGCTTCGATAGCATTAATGAGTAAGAACAAGATGGACACCCTTTAGGCCCCACTTGAGAAAACACATGAAAAATTTATTAGAACAAGGAGTTATGAAGAGGAGGTGAAGAAGACAATTTTCTTATAACGGAAAACTCTCAAGTTTGAGATAGAGGTAGCATCATTAAAGAAAGCTATCAGATATGCTATAAAACTCCATAGCAGAGGTGTGTAGACAAAAGAGCAAATGATTGAGATAGCAGATGCATCTAGCCACATCATGAAATTTGATGAGGAAAACTTAGAAGCAAGAAAGGATAGAGAGATTTGAACAATGAATAATTTTCTAGCTCATAAGATAAATGTATTTAAAACATTTCCTAGAATGTGCATGACAGTTATTTGGCACTATGATAAAGGGTGCTCCCCTTAATACCATAAACAATAATAGAAAATGCCAGAAGAAAATATGAACTTCTTATTTGCAATGAAAATGTAAAATTACAGAATTCACAAGTGCAATATATGCTAACCCACATGGCCACATTCATTACAAAAATCTTCAAGACAAGTTGCAAACTATCACCCAAAGATGTCCTAGACAATGTTCGAGCCTTTCTTAAATAGGCAATTTTATGCCACTTGGGAAGGTTCTAGACATTGAAAATTAATTCCTAGGGCTAATAGATGCTAAAAATACATATAGAGTTGAAAAAATACCTTTGACAATTATTTTAGATAATTTAGGTAGCCCAACTTCAGAAGTCAATAACTCTTGAACCATTGCTCTGACTGAATATTATAACCACTTTTTAGAAACACTAGCTCCTAATCTATAGGCTTAAAATTGTGCAAGCACCTGTCCACTAAGTTTTTAGACCTCATTTGGGCACTCTAAGGTCTCCAACGGTGAGCTTGAAGATTTTTCTGCAAATTTTTTCACCGAAAATCTTGAATAACTTCTTCGATGCTTAAGCTAGAGCAATGAGATTTTTATGGTATGCTTACATCTCTAAAATGAACTGTCCTATAGAAAATGAGAACATTTTGAGCCTGTATGACAAATTTACTAAAATTGGCAACCTCTCAAAAATAATAATCACCCTATCTACTAGCCCTTGTTAAAATAGAAAAAGATTGAAATGAAAATATTTTTGGGTGATGCAAGATTGCTCTTATACCTAGGATGCTCCTACATCATATTAGAGGGAGCTAAGTATAAATGTTAGAATGTTATTGGCTAGCTAACTCCACTTTTAAAAACATGGGGTCCATACATGCAATTCATTGATAGATTAATCCCTTTGTTGCCACATAAGGAAGACTACCCAAAGGTCATCGTCAATATTAGGAAAATGATTCATAAAGTGAAAGATTTAAATACTTTCTTTAATGTTAACTTACACCAAATATAAAATAAGATGAAGACAATAGCTACAAGTATACCAAGTTATGTGCATATAATTTTAGATGGAGATGGAAAAATAAAAGACTGGGTAGAGTGGTCATATTCTTTTGATAACATTCTTCATCACCGTAGCTTTTTGTCTTATTGCAACAATGAAGCTATTATTACAACAATTTATAACATGATTGATATGCTTTACAAGATAAAAACAAACGTGTCTAAAGTAAATGTGAAGGTTAGATCCATGATATATTCTAAGTAGAAAAAATGTGTAGATGATTTAGAAACAATTAAAAAAAGAACTTGGTTAGATGTGGACATAGATATGACCATATGGGCAAGATTGCTGATATTGAGGCTTTTCCATCTGCTGGCAGTGATTTATATAGTTATGAGATGTAGTTAGCATGAAGTTAAAGATTTCAAGAGTAGAGGAAGAAGGAATTGATGGTGCCACGTAATGAAGAAAAATAAAATTTTCTTAAAGGAAAAAACTTTTAATGAATGCCACCTGCCAGTCTTGCAATTGCATCGCAAAGTTTTGTCAAGTATAAAGGATATTTGTGATGTAACTATTTAAATATTTTTGTTTTCAGATCATGTTTGACAAGAGCCCCCCCATCTGAAGCTTATAGCTATCCTTCTTATAAAAGGATTTCTAGGACGAGGAGAAGAGGTCTGAGTTTCTTATGCTATTGTTGCAACTAGTCTATTAAGTCTTTTGTAAAACTTTGTGATGTATTCTCCTATAAATTTGAGAATACAAGTGAACATTTAATGATATGTTATTTTATCTTGAAGTATTTATAGTTTTACTAGAATTACATAATTTTCAAGGAAAACTAATACAAAGGAGGAAGTTTTTCCATATTTTTGTCTTTGAATTCTATCTCCATTATTGCATATTGGTTATGGTGCGATTGTGTAATCTAAAGTTTTATTAAATTTAAAGCAACTAGGATAGGTTGTATATCAATTTTCTATTGCTTTTAATTTGAGGAATTAAGTAAATTCTCCAATAAATTGATAGGATTTTCAATTATATAGCAGTGATATTCATAAGAATGGGCCTGGGGACAATTTTTGATAATATTAATTGTAATGTAATTAATTAGTTCAAAAATATTTTGCTAGGTAGATTCTGAATCCCAATAGATAGGGCACTAATCATACATTCAATTGCATATTGAAGAAATCATAGGGTTGCATTAGATATAAAATATTTAAAATCAAATCAATTTTACTTTATTGTATGAAGAGTTAAACTACTGGTCAACACTTATTTGCAGTAATCCCTTGAATGTAATTGTTGGCTCCTATTGTCAAGGATTAGTTGTAAATTATAGAAGATATTTGACCACTGTCTTCTTTAAAGGTATAGATCTAGAAAAGAGAAGTATTAGTTAAATGAATTGTGAGAAAAATATTCAAATAATCAATTTTATAACCATGTATCCGTAAGGTGCACCTTCCTAAGCTTTGCAGAGCTTGAAAACTAGTGAATCCTGGTGATTCTATTGAAGTTGGAACTAGATCTAAAGTTTTCTCAGTTGAACATGGGAAGCAGCTAGTCATTAGATGGAGATAAGTCCTCTGAATCTTTGTATCAGGCCTTGTTCTTCTTGGTAGTCTAAAAACCACCAACAAAATGGCAGGATTCCATGAAAGAAATGAACTTTGAAGTGTTGAAAGATTGGGAGATTGTTGGAAGACTGGTTAGAAGCATGAATGTTGATCTTATTCCTATGGGTGAGTTAGTACTACTATGATGATATGTTACATTCATGACTAAGTTTTTCATTTATGTCAACATAGCATGTCTGATGTCTACATAGCAGTCTTCTATGACATCTAATAGAAGAATAATAGAAAGATTAAGTTGGTACGAAAACCTAGTTGAGCATGATAACCATCTAAGGTTATGGGAGATACTTTGGAGTATCTAGTAAATGTAGTTAATATTGGAAGTAGAAAGGATAAGTCTAGAAGAAGTTATGTAAGTTTTTGTGATATTTTTTCTAAGATGGAGTTTATAGAATCTTATCCTGGTAAACTTGTTATATCTCTTATGAGAGTTGATATCTTGAGGATCGATGTTGAAGACATGAAGAAGACATGTTGAGGATGACATGACTAAGCTTGTTCGTCATAATATTTATTGTACAGAAAGTTATTCAAGTTGCAAGGTGGAAAATTAATGTTATCACTAAGTGCAATGTGTTCTTAATGTGGTCCTATAATATAATAAATTAGGAAGGACTAGTAACTGACTTAGGGAATTATTTTATGGACACAGTATAAAGGAAAGACATTTTCCTTTATCATCCAAGTGACGATTTGATTGAATGATCGATGATAAGTAGTAAAGGTTGCAGAATGCAAAGTGGAGCAAAGTAGTGCGAAAGTGAAGGAAACTTCATTGCCGAGGTTTTACTAAGTGATCTGAGGTTCGATATTTGGGTTTGACGTTTGTGATCTACTCTACAAGCTTTGATAGTGATTGGTCTAGTTGACAAGAGAGAGGAAAGGATAGAAGAAAGAGGAAGATAGCAATAAATTACTTTCTTGAGTAGTGAGCTCTTCTTGTAGTTGAAATTACATGTTTGGATAGTGGGCTCTTCTTTCATATATTATGCCACAACTCCTAACACGGATTCAAAGTCTCCTAATAGGGAGTCATTATACTAAATGTTGTAATAGACCCCTAATCAAGTCCATCCTCTAACAAGAATAATTTATATTAGTACATCATCTTGTGGGCATCATTCCCACCAAGGTTTTCCCTTTGATCAAGGGTTTCCTTAATCAACATATCTAGTGTATTTTTCTATGTGCATATTTGTATGGTTGCTCTTTACTTTGGTGTAATGGTAAAGTTTTTTTAAAGAAGATAAATGTTTTAATTTTTGGATAACTGATTCACCCCCCTCTCACTTATCTTGGTGGACTATTGTTTCTAACAATTGGTATCAGAGCATCAGGTCCTTAAAGATAAAGTTTAACATCTTTGGGAGAGCCATGACAAACATGATTATGAAAGATAATCTGAAGTTTGATGGAATAAATCATGATAGCTGGAAGGAAAAGATGAGGACTCATTTGTTGTGTATGGGTCTTGGATATTGGATCTTGAAAAAATTAGCAAAGACTATCATTGAAGAAAAGAATTTGGAAATTTGTATTGAAGTAGAAAGAGATCTTTTCATGTGTTACATAAGAGCTAGAAAAGAACTATTGATTGCACTTCCTAAAATTGAGTACAATTAGGTAAAATTAATTGCTACTTCAAATTTAATTTGGAAAGCTTTTGAAAATAGTTTTGAAGGTGATGCACAATCTAAGAAGTTGAGGCTAGAAAATTGGATTTGTGCATTTCAAGATGCTATGATGATGGAAGATGAATCTATAAGAGCATATATAGGCTAGATATTCAAAATTACTATAGGTATTAAAGCTCAAGGAGGAACCAAAGAAGATGATGAGGTTATATGGAAGATATTTAAGACTCCTACACCACCATTTAAGTTAGTAGTTTAGATGATATAATTGTTGATATCATGTACCAAAGATTTCACAAAGGTGAGATTTCTTGGAAGACTTGAAGTAGTTGAGAATGAACTTAGATAGTTTGGAGAATTGATAAAAATAGAGACAACTTTTAGTGCCTTGAATACATGACCTAACTTATCAAGGAGCACAAGTGCTAGAGGAGATTTTTCTAGCAGCAATAGATCTAAGGAAGACAAAAACATTTATGAAGTAGTAGCCCTTATGGTAAGAGGAGAAAAAGGAGGTAAGAAAATCTTTAAATGTTAGACTTGTGGTGAATATGGTCATTATGCATCTAAGTGTCCTAAAAGAGAGAAAAAGTATAAGGGAAATCATAATCCTAGAAAAGATAGAGAAGGTTTGTATGCAAATGAAGATAATGATTTTGATGAAAAAACATTAAGTGCTAGTGATGATGAAATTGGATTTGTGGCAATTAAAGAAGAAAGTCCAGAGAAGATATCTTTGGTATCATAGGTTGAGAAGAAATATAATTGGATAATTGATAGTGGTTGTTCAGATCATATGACTGGTTATATGAACAAGGTTGTTGACTTCAAAAGTCAAGATGGAGGAATTGTCAACATTGGAAACAATGCAACATGCCAAGTAAAAGGTATTGGATCTATAATTCTTGATGGTAAAACTAATACTGAGGATGTATACTTTGTTGATGGTTTAAAGCACAATTTTTTGAGTGTTGGACAACTAGCAAACAAAGATTATTAGTTGTAGTTCATATAAAAGTCATGTATGATCAAAGATAAAGATGAAAAGGTAATTGGAACAGGAACTAGATCTAGAGGCAATGTATTTTAGTTCAATCCTACTTAAATGACATGTTTGTTTGCAAACAAAAATGACAGTTAGTTATGGCATAAGAGATTCTATCATATAAACTTTGATATTATTGTGAGGACTAGTAAAGTGTATGTTATTAGAGATTTTCGGAAGATTGTAATGCCTACTAACATAATTTGAAAGGAGTGTGTTTTGGCAAAGCATAACATAACTTCTTTTCCCTACAAGAAGTTTACGACTATAGAAAAGTTGGGGATCATACACATAGATCTCAGTTTTCCTACAAAGACTAAAGGATTCTATGGTGAAAGGTATTTTATTATTCTAGTTGATAATTTTTCTAGAATGATTAAATTGCATTTCTTAAAGAGAAATCTGAGTCATTTGACAAGTTTAAGATATTGAAGAATAGAGTTGAGAGTGAATCTAGTGTGAAGATTAAATTTTTAAGATTAGATAGAGGAGGAGGATTTATTTCAAATGAGTTTAACATTTTTTTGTGAGAAAAATGGAATTAAAAGATAGCTATCAACTCCAAGAACCCTTGAAAAAAATTGCATTATAGAGAGAAGGAACAAATCATTTACAGAAGTTGTAAGATCTATGTTAGCAGAGAATGATGTATCCAAGACATTTTGGAGAGAACTTGTGAATACATCAATTTACACTATGAACAAAGTGCAAGTTAGGAAGGACACAATAAAGACAGCTTGCGAACTATGGTTTGATCACTCACCTACAATTAAGAAGTTTAGAATATTTGGAAGTAAGTGTTACTAAAGAGAGACAATGACATTGGTAAGTTTGATGCTAGAAGTTATAAGGAGGGCTTATAGATGTTATAATAGGAGAACTAAGACTATTATGGAAAGTGAAAATGTGAGAATTGATGTGAAGTTCATAATATAAGAGAGCATAGTTGATTACAATTTAGATGATGATGTTGTTAATAAGCCAACGAATGATGGGGTATTTCTTGAGACTAACAATGATTTGTAGAATGAAGGGGATCCAAGGCAGGAAAAAGGCGTAGAACCTTTAGTAGAACCAAGATTTGAGATAGAAAATCATATGTCAAGAAGGAATATGATAAAGAATCACCTATCTGAATAGATTATTGAAAGAAAAGACAAATGTGTGATGACAAGAAATAGAGTGAATGAAAAACTATGCTTGATATCTCAAGTTAAGCCTAATAATGCAAATGAAGCATGTTAAGATGACTATTGGAAGCAAGCTATGAAAGATGAATTAGATTAGATAGAAAATAATGAGACATGGGAATTGGTCCCCAAACTAGCAAGCAAGAATGTGATAGGAACTAAATGGGTATTCGGGAACAAGATGAATGAGCAAGGAGAAGTTGTAAGAAAGAAAGCAATATTGGTATGTAAACATTACTCACAACAAGAAGGGATATATTATGAGGAGACATATGCACCAGTTGCTAGAATAGAAGAAGTAAGATTATTCTTAGCCTATGTAGCACAGAAGAAATTAAAAGTATATCAAATGGATGTCAAATCAACATTTGTGAATGAACTTGAAGAAGAGGTATACATTGAGCAGCCTGGAGAATTTCCTTTGATAGATGACAAGGACATAGTATGTAGACTAACGAAAGCATTGTATGGATTGAAGCAAGCACCCAAAATTTGGTATGCAAGGTTGGATAAGCATTTGATAAAGCTTGGATATAACAAAGGTATGGTAGATATTAATCTATATTGGAAAGAAACTAATGATTGTTTGATGATTTTGGTAATATTTTCTGATAACACTATATTTTGAGGAAATGATGAAGAACATAAGAAGTTTTTAGAAGAGACAAAGAAAGAATTTGAAATGAGTATGTTAGGAGAGGTGAAATATTTCATAGGATTGCAAATTGTACACAATAAAGAAGGAATCTTTATTTCTTAGACTAAGTACTTGAATGATTTACTAAAAAGGTTTGGTTTTGAAACATGTAAACCCATTGGAATACCTATGGTAAATGGACACAAGATATCTACAAAGGATGAGACACCTACTATTGAACAAATGAAGTACAAATCTACGATCATAGGATTGCAATATCTAACTCACAAAAGGTTGGATATAGAAAATGCAATTTGAATTGTTGCAAGATTCTAGGATAATCTCATAGAAGCAAATATGCAACAATGAAAAGGATATTTAGATATTTGAAGGGAACATAAAGTTTGGATTATGGTATGACAGATCTAATGATTTTACTCTAAGTGCTTATACTGATGCAAATTGGGCAAACAATATGGATGATAGAAAGAGCACTAGTAGAGGATCTTTCTTTCTCAAAGGATGATTGTTTCCTTGGTTAAACAAGAAGCAATATTGTACATCTCAAAGTACAATAGAAGAAGAGTATGTTGCAGCAACAAATAATTGGTGATGTTTGTTCCGAGATAGAGTTTATAGAGGCATGTTCTAGTAAACTTGTTATATCTCTTAGAAAAGTTGATATCTTTAGGATTGAGGTTGAGGATATGAATAATACATGTTGAGGATGATGTGGCTAATCTCACTCATCATAATATTGCATGTACAAAAAATTATTCAAGTTGCAAGGCTGAAGATTAATGTTATCGCTAAGTGTAACGTGTTCTTAATGTTGTCTTATAATAATTAATTGAGAAGGACTAACAACTAATTCAAGGAATTATTTTATGGAGTCAATATAAAGGAAAGGAATTTTCCTTTATCATGCAAGTGATTATGTTATTGAATAATCAATGATAAGAAACAAAGATTGCAAAATGTGAAGTTGAGGAGAGCAGTGCAAAAGTGAAGGAAACTTCATTGTCAAGGTTTTTCTAAGTGATCTGAGGTTTGAACCTAGTATACAAGGTCTGATAGTGATTAGTCTAGTTGACAAGATAAAGGAAAGGATAGACAAAAGAAGAATATAACACTAAGTTACTTGTTTGAGTAGTGACCTCTTCCTATAGTTGAAATTTCTTGTTTGGGTAGTGGGCTCTTCTTGCATACATTATACCATAACTCCTAACAGGGACTTATTGTACTAAATGTTTTAATAGACTCCTAACAAGGTCCATCATCTAATAAGGAATATTTATATTAGTACATCATCTTGCAGATGTCATTCCTACCTGGGTTTTTCCTCTAATCAAGGGTTTCCTTAGTCAACATATATGGTGTAATTGTCTATGTGCATATTTTAATGGTTGTTGTTTACTTTGGTTGAATGGTTAAGTTATTTTAAAGAAGATAAATGTTTTAATTGTTGGATAATTGATTCAGGCCCCCTACCCCACCCCCCCATCAGTTATCTTGGTGGACTATTGTTTGTGACATGAAGCTCTATAATCTCCGTGAACATTCCATATCTACTGTCATAACTTGGTTAGTATAATGATTTGTGTTTGGATATTAGCCATTGTTGAGAGACAAAACTTTAGAATTTGAGGCGATAGCCAAAACCATGGGAGCTCTAATGTAAAGTGGGTATGAGAAGTGCCTTATTGGTTGCATAGAGTTTTTTTTAGAGAAGTATACAATATGGAAGATTAGGGTTGGGCTCCCATTTATCACATCTATTCCAAATTAAAGTTTCCATCATAAAAGGTTCCTTTTCTTTGAGCTAAACAAATATATTTCACCTGAATGGGTGGCAAATCAGTCTTTGGTTTTGATAATAGTGCTTGTATTTGAAACACTAAAAGATGGTTGAAAACATGAAGAATATGAGAGCCTATGTGAAGGAGAACTAAAACATCCCATTGTATGCTAAATTACCAAAGGGTGGTACAATAATGGATTGAGAAGAAAGGGGAATCTAGCCATATTTGGAAACCCAGAGATAGCTCATCATACCACCCCCTACCTGAGAGACAAGTTTCATCTTATAGTTCTAAATTAGAAACCAGTAAACTTTTAGGCAATATTTTAACAATACCTTATCATGAAGCAGTGTTCTGTCAAGATAAAATGGTATCATCTATAGGAGATACTATTTTTAGAACCAATGTTATAGGAGGGATGAACTGACATATAAGACCCAGGAGTATGTTGTCAAATAGACCAAATCTTGAGCAAGTTCCTTATATAGAGAGAAATCTAATAGATTTTGATGACCTTATTTAAACTAGAACAACTACAATAGATCATGAAGATTTAGTTTATGAGGTTGAGGTCCTTAGAATAAGAATTTTTGAGGAAGAAGCCAGACACATTTATCTAGAAAAGGAGAAAGAGTAGATAACAATGAACATTCTCATTGAAAGAGATGGCTTGCTCTAAAGAATGGCTACTATTGAAGAGGAAAATAAATGATTACAAGAAAGGTCCTACAAAGTACATTCAAATGTATTTGGAGATGTTGAAGCTTTAAGATCTAAGGTCTAGGAGCAAGAAAATATTCTAAAGGAGAAGGAGGGACCTATTATAGCTTAGATTAAATCTTATAAGACTATTCAATCAAAACTCATGCATTTGACTATTAAACCAGCTCATAAGGGTAAACAAAAGGTTGTGGGAATCTAGATCAATGAACCTCAAGCTCCCCCTAACAATCCTACAAATATTCCCATGTCTATGTCTAAAATTGATTTAGAATTAGAGCAGGATAAGAAAGAGAAGGAAGATTTAGCCAAGGAGCTTGAGAAAGTGGAAAATGAAGCTCAAGTAGCTGAAACTAGAAGGAAAATTCATTTCATAAAATCCAATTCTACTTTGACTTGATGGCCCAGTATGTCCACCCCAACTACAACCTTTATTCCCAATTGTGGAATAATGATTCCAAGCATAAATGTATCACAATCAACCCTTGCTGGTATGTAGATCCCTATTGTTCAACAAGCCCAATAGCTTCAAATCCCTACCAAAAACCACACAACAAGAATAAGCACATCAAATGTTGCTAGTTTCTAGAGAAGGCCCATCTACATGGAGAAATATAGAAAAATGTATTTCTTAAGTATCCCTAGATTTCCACATCCCATCTCTAATGATCTTAGGGATAAATTCATCAAATTCTCAGGTAAAAATGTTGTCACTAGTGAAGAACTTTTGAGAAAGTTTATTGATATGGTAAATGACTATGAAGTTGAGCACAGGGATGTGGTCATGAATCTATTTGTACACTCTTTTATAGGGGATACAAGGGATTGGTTTAGAAAGTTTCCTAATGATAGTGTGAGTTATTGGAATGAATTAGAAAAGTTTTCTAAAGAACAATGTGGGGAAAACACTAATCTTGGGTTCATGTTGAACAATTTTAGCAACATTAAGAAGAACTCAAAGGAATCTATATTTTATTTTAATGTGAGATTTCAAAATGGGATGTATAAATTATTTCAAGTGATGACTCTAGGAGAGGATGTATGCCTTACCACATATTTTAATGTATTTGACTATAAAATGGCTTACAACCTCCAAGATAAGAGCCCAAGGACATTAAGAGATGCTTACAAGATGGAAGTAAGTGTAGAAAATAATATGAGGCCTTTGGTAAGCTAGGGAAAAGAGATGAATCATTCAATCCTAGAAATAATAAGAAGGAAGTTGAGAAAACTCTTGTAGGTTTAAGAAACTTGAAGAAACCACAATAGGTTAAGTTTTAGCTCTACTCAAAAACATGAATCCCCAAGATTTTACTACAAACAAGTCCAATACTAGTGAGAATAAACCTTTTAACAATATGCATTATAATAGGTAGACAACGATTTAAATTTATCCATATACAACTTAGTGGAAGGATGGAAAGGCTATTACTAACACTGCTCAATGTCATAAGGATAAGGATACACTAGATCCTTTGTAGCGAAATTCAGTCAACATGACTGATGATGTGACATGGTGCATTGTATGTCAAGCTCCCCATTCCCCTAATTATTATATATTAGCTCAATTTCTTGTTCAAAAATAGAAGACACAAAGTCAAGATGAAGGGGAAGAAACAAAGGATGATGAAGATATAGGCTATAACATGATAAATTTATGTGAGAATGATGAGGAGTCTGACTTGGAGGACCCTAGGAACGATTTTGTAAGTTAGAGAAATTTCTACCAATCCCATCATCAGCTACTATTAGATGATGAGGGTTATGATGATGACAAAGTATGTGTTATATCTTCAAGTGTGGTCCACATAAATCTGAGACAACTATCTAGAGAGGAAATTGAAAAGATTACTATAAAAATGATATTACAAGTACACAACAACTAAAATCTAAGAAATAGAACTATCAACATTGACATTGGAAAACCATCTAACATATTCATAAAGGATATTGGTCATAAGATGGTAGATGATAGTTAGAAGAAAGATAAAATGATAGCTAAAGCTAAGGATAATAAAAATAAGAAATGGGAGCCTAAGAAGAAGGTGCAATTCCAAGTGGTTGAAATAGCTAGTGCTACTATACAAAATAAAAAGTCAGAGCTTGATGACACCAAGCAATTAAGAATGCCTATTGTTCAAGAAATGTCAGCTCTATGTATTTCTATAAAACTTACTATCTATGATTCAATTGATATGATTTCTATGTTGTCTTAGATAACTATGAAAGTTCCTTTGTCAAAACTTTTTAGAATTGAGGAGCATAATAGTAAGGCTTTATCTTGGCTAGGTGTAATAAGAAATGATAATATTGTTAAAAAATTTTCCATACAAAAAATCCCAATTGCAAAGGAATATAATGGAGCGATGTCCCAAACACCTCAAATCTATTTGGACAATTCATCTATGGCTTACCTATAGGATATAGATCCTTTTTTCCTTAGTCTATTTATAAAAGGTAGAACCCTAAAGAACTATGTGATAGACTTAGGAGCATCTAATAATATCATGCCCTTCAAATTCATTGAAGTCCTTGGTTTATAGGTAGATACTAGACAAGGTAGGTGTAGAGAAATGGATGCTAGAGAGGTGCATATCATAGGTACAATAAACACATTACCTTTTAGGATAGCTGCTTATCTAAAGGTTGAGTTGACTATGGATGTCCTTGTGGTAGACATCCCTCCTCACTATGGAATGTTATTGTCCAAAAAATGGAGTGTTGTAATGGGAGGTAGTATGCAGTGTGATTTATCATATGGTACTTTCCATATAGTAGATAAGGCTATTAAATTTGATAGAGAGCCAAGTTTCAATCACATCTTTGAGGAGAGTATTAACAAAGATTCTACTTTCTTCTTAGATACTGATGTCAATGCATTCATAGTAGGGATGAGCATTCAATAGGTTGAGAAGTTGCCACCATTGATTACATAGGAGGTAAGATGCTACATGGAGTCACAAATTTTGTGGACTACATATTTTGATGGAATGAGTTCTAGGGAAGGTTCAAGAGCTGGGGTAGTATTCATATCCCGAGAGAAGAATACATCCAAGTGCTCATTCACTTTGAATTTCTCATGCACCAATAACATAAAAGAATATGAGGTAGTCCTACTAGGACTGGGAGTTGCAACTAATTATGGAATAAAAAGAGTTTCATGTTATTGGTGATTTTGAATTAGTTGTTTCTAAAATAAGAGAAACTTATTAATCTAAGAATAAAAGATTGAAATAGTACATAAATGTTGTATGGGACCAAATAGAACTGTTTGATTCTTTTGGTATCTCTTGGATAGATAGGAGTAATAATAAGATGACATATCTACTAGAAAATGGAGCAATTAAACCTCAAGATATATCCTTTGCTTGTATATAATAGATTGAAGGGAAAAATAGACCATCAATTCCTACTAATGTCTATAATTGGTATCTCTTTGAAGATGATAGAGATATCATAAATTTCCTAAATTGTAGAAGCCAATTTCATGGACAAGAAGTTGATTGTGCAGCCCATGTTGAAAATGTTGATGGTAAAGATACTATGTTTGGATAGTGGGTTGTGCAACTAAAAAAAATAAGATCCCAAAGGGATTGGTTGTTTTAGAGATTGTCTTTGACAGTCAGGTGAACCCACAATACTAGGTACCACTTTTGTGGGAGGAAGAAACTTCAAAAAAATGACAAATTTTTGCATCTCCATTTCCTGTATGTTCGCACGAACACCCTAGACATGTTCGTGCGAACATGTTTCCGCCAAGTGTTCGCATGAACATATCGTGCCATGTTTGTGCGAACAAGTACGCAGCACATGTTTGTGTGAACATATATTGACAAAATTTTTGGCGGCTTAAAATGTCTTCTTCACTTTTCCAAATTCATTTTTACGGCGAGCACTGTTCATTGAGCATTCGGGCGAACGTGTGACTTGAGCAACTTTCGTCGACATCATCTTCTCATTTTCATTCTCATTTTCATTATCGGGTATGTCAAAATAATATTAATTTAATTTTTTCAACATTTTTTAAGTATTTTTTTTATATTATCAAAATAGATTTTAATGTTTTCAATGCATTCTTTTTGTGTTTTTAAAACATATTTGAATGTTATATAGTTTCTAATAGTTTTGAAAATATATTTGAATGTTATTTACGTTTTTAATAGTTTATAAAACATATCTAAATGTTAATTTAATATTTTTATTGTTTATTTATATTAATTTAGAAAACAAAAAAATATTATGTAGAAAACATTAGAAAACATTAGAAAAAATAGTAAAAAATATGTAATGTAAAATTTAGGAAAAACATTAGTAAACAAATTTTTTTAAAAATTATGAAAACATTAGAGAATTTATAATTTAATATAAAATTTACAAAAAATTTATTAAAAAATATTACAAAAACATTAGAAAATTTATAATTTAATATAAAATTTAGAAAACAAATAGTTAAAAATTAGAAAAAAATTTAAAAAATTTTTAAAAATTGAAAATTTAGAAAAAAACATTAAAAAAATATTAAAAAATTTAGAAAAAAATATTGCCAAAGCATTACAAAATTTAGAAAACAAATTTAGAAAAAAAATTACAAAAATATTAGAGAATTTATAATTTAATATAAAATTTTTAAAAAATATTAAAAAATAAATTTTAAAAAAATTATAAAATTTATAATTTAATATAAAATTTAGAAAACAATTTTTTTAAAAAAATTGCAAAGACATTAGAAAATTTAGAATTTAATATAAAATTTAGAAAATAAACTTAGAAAAAACATTACAAAAACATTGGAAAATTTATAATTTACTATAAATTTTTAAAAACAAATTTAGAATAAAATAAGAAAAACGTTAGAAAATTTATAATAATATAAATTTTAGAAAACAAATTTAAAAAAATATTAGAAAAATTATAGTTTTCAAATATTTTGAAAATAAATTTAGAAAAACATTAGAAAAAATATTTTTAAAAAAATTAGAAAAACATTACAAAATTTTAGAAGTCATATATATATATATATATATATATATATATATCTGTGTGTGTGTGTGTGTGTGTGTGTGTGTTAATGTTAAATGTAAATATGTCAAATTCACTTTAATGTCTTAATCTTAGAAGTTTAATTAAATGACATATCTTAAGGGTCTAGATCCTAAATTGTACATGTAAAAATATAGATTAAAATGTATATTTTTTTATTTTGAACATAGATGCACATGTATATTTGTTCATGGTTAAAAGTAAATGTATGTACATATTTTCAATAAATTCACATTTTTATATGTATAATTTGTGTATATGTTAATTATTGATCTTAATTTATCTTATAACTAAGTGTAATTAACTATATTTAATAACACATGTCTTAAGGGGAGATCCTAAATTATACATAAGAATGTAGATTAAAATGTATATTTTATTTCATAAATGTACATGTAAATATGTTCATGTGGTAGATATAGATGTACATACATATGTTTTCAATATTCATGTTTAAATGTACAGATGTTATTATTTTTAATGTCTTAATAATTAGAAGTATATAATTAACTATATAATTCAATGACATGTCTTAAGGGGAGATCCTAAATTATAAATATATAAGAATGTAGATTAATTTGCATTTCTACCTGTATGAATATAACATACATGTACATCCAAACCCTAACCCTAACCTAACCAAACCCTAACCCTAACCATTATCTGAACCCTAACCTCGACCTTAAAATTTAATTTCTAAACCCAATATTATAAATGATAATAAATACCCTAAATCATAATCTTGAACCAAATCATAAACTTCATATGCTAAGTTCCCTTATCCTAAATTCTTAACCATGGACTTTAATATTAACCCTTAAATTTAATGGTAGAAATTATGTAAGTTCGTGTAAACCTTGACAGTGTCATAAGGTCTTAAATCTTACCCTAAAATTGAGCCTAATTACACTAAAACCCTATTTGAAAACCTAATTGAAGCCTAACTTACATAAAATTAAAACAAGTTGACCCTAATCCTAAATTGTTAAAAATTACATTTGAGATACATGCACATACATGAAGTATGACCCTTGTTTTAAATGATATATATGTAACCCAACTTGAAACCTAAACCTCGAAACATTATTTAAAAAAAAAAAAAGGGGTAAAAATTTATTCAAATAAAACCAAATTACAGAAGGCCTCAGACCCAACCAACCAAAACACCAACCCAAAATCAATTACATTCTATCCTTTTCCACTAATTTCTTGAAAGTCCCAGCAAGATCAGTAGGAAGATCATCCCTAACAGAAATATCCCAACCAACACCTTTCTCGGATGCCCATTTTGCCAAGACATCAGCCACTCCATTCCATTCCCTAGGAATATGACAGAAAGAGATCCCATCCACAAAGCTACTCAAGTGGAGAATCTCTCTAACAATAGAGGCAATTTGCCAGCTAGATTCATCCACTCTCCGGTTATTTATCATATCACAACAATATGAGAGTCGGACTTACACACCATTCTCCTCCAACCAAGAGAACAATCTCGCTCCATAGCCACCTTAATGGCCAAAGCCTCCATCATGTTATTGGATTGAACTCCTTTCTGAATAGAGAATATGAAAATAACATTGTCATATGCATCTTTGTCAATCCCCCCCACTCCAGCCAGTCCAGGATTCTCACGGGAGGAGCCATTAGTGTCAATCTTTAGGACTACATCAGGAGGAAGACTCCATCTCCCCACTCTACAAACCTTCCTCTTTCGTGGTTGAGATCTCTTACTACTACTAGTTCCAAATCCTTTATCCACTAATCCTAAATTCTTGATAATATGAGAATCACCAGGATCTACCGGCTTTGACATATCACATTTAGCAGAGATAGTCTCTTGAAGCCTGGTTAGGATCAACTGCCATAGTTTAGTGCCTCCCAAGTTGGAATTATAGAAGATTTGATGGTTACGCTCTGACCAAAGATTCCACAGAATGAAAGAAGGTCCAATAGCCCAGGCCACCTAAAGGAATTAAGTTTTCATAGGGGGTCTGCCAAGGCTGTCCCAAAATTTAATAAGAGATTCGGCATGAATACAGCTATGGCACCACGCCTCCCACCACTTATGCCAGATCTTTCTAGAGAGAGGACATAAGAAGAAAACATGAGAAACATCTTCCCCATCCAACATACATAGGGGATAGAAAGAGGGTCCCTAAAACCCTCTTCACTGGAGATTATCCCAAGTAAGACACTTATTTTGCACAACCAACCATAGAAAAAAATTACATTTCGGCCAAGAAAATTTATTCCAGACCTTCCTCCACCAGGGAACCACCTGAAGTACATTACATCGGCTATCCAGCCGAGCATATCCCTGGGCCACACTGAACTTACCTTTTGGGAAAGGACCCAAAGCCAGGATGTCTTTTTCTTTAGAAGAGTTGTAAAGCCTAACAAAGAGAAGATGCACCAGTTCAGCCCGAATCTCTGAGGAGCCCCTTATGGGCTAAATTTTTGGATCCTTCCAACTAGCCACCTCCATCAATCCACACCTCCAAACAGTCTTGAAGTGAGCTACCATGGTACAACCTGTAGAAGAAAAAACATGAAATAGAGGCAAAAGGTGGGGAAAACTGGAGAGAATAGGAAGGTGGCCATCCCAAGAGTCTTGCCAGAATAACACACTTGACCCCTCATTACAGATCCAAAAAAGGCCATCCTTGATAAGAGGAGCACCCCTTTTAAGGGTGTCCCAAATAAAGGACCCCTTACCATTAAGCTCAAGTCTAGGAATATCCTGGACCTCCACTCCTAAGAAATACTTATGGGTCAAAATCTTGGCCCAATCCCGATCTTGATTCTTGCACCATCTTCAGTATAACTTTGCAGCAAGAGCTTTGACACCGAGAGCCATACATTTAAGGCCTAGACCCCCAAAAAACTTAGGCAAAAAAACCGTGTCCCAGTTGACTAAGCTCCATTTAGAGGATTGGAGATTGCCTGACCAAAGGAATTGTTGTGACAAAGCATCAAAATCTTTCAAACCTCCCACGAGAGGTGTTTGCACTAAACACTTGTAAATAGGAAGAGCCTGAATCACAGTCTTGAGCAGGGTAACCCTCCCAACAAATGAGAGCCACCTATGAGTCTAGTGACTCACTCTGCTAATAATATCAATCAAGAATTTCAAACCTTGAAACATTATCATTTAAGAGTAATATAAATAATTTATTAGGTACCCTTTAATTGAATTCTCTAATAATACCCTCCAAAATATAATAAAATCTTAGAATAACAAATTAACTCTAAACATAACCAAACTCTCAACTTTAAAGTTATCTTATACTTATATTCAAATTAATCTAGGTCTGAATGTGTTACAGATTATCTAGGTCCATGATATGTGATGTATGTTTAATTACATGTGTATAATTTTTAATGTTAAAAATAAAAAAGCATGTACAACAGACAATTTAGCTCTTCATACATTTTTACAGATATGGCTTCACACGATATGCTTGATGCGGCTTTTGGTGTGACACCTGATGTATTTCCTATCGCAGCTCCTACTACGACACAAGTTGATGCGGTTCCTGTTGCAGCACCTAATGCAGATCCTGATATGGCTCCTCGTGCAGCTCGTGGTGGGGCTCGTGCTACAGCTTTTGGTGGGGCTCCTCGTGTACCTCAACATAGGGCTCATCATGTAGCTCATGTTCTAGCTCCTGGTGCGGCTCATGTTCCAGGTCAGGCTGCACCTGCAGCTCCTACTGCACCACCTCCATGCATCGATATTGATACATTATTTGCATTTTTAGAGCATGAGGTTGCTAGACTGCAACACTCTATATTGAGCTCTAATGATGGTGTTTATAGAGACATATGTACTATGATATGTAGGAGTTTACAGGATTTGACAGCTAGGTTTAGAGGTCACCATTCATTTACTCCTGCCATATTAGCTTCCATATCTAGGGAGATTAGGGTTGAGGTTTCAGGAGATGCATCATTTGATGATGTCAAGAGGGTAGCCCCCAAAGATGTCATCTGGAGAGAGTTATTTCCAGCTTATGAGGGGACATAGGTTAGGGTGAGAGGCTACAGAGTCACACGATGTAGAGACCCTAATATTGCTAGCATGATCTATCCACAATTTTTAGCTGCATATGGTCGTTATCCTAATAATGACCAAATACCCCTTTATTTTTCACAACAATTGTACATTGAGTTCCGTATAGGGCTCAATGCCAACTACTTGGATATTCCTGATTATTATAGATAGGGGCATGGTCGGGTGGCAGATCGTGACCAGTACCACAGTGTAGATCATCTACCACCTGCAGATCTTAGACAGTTTGTTGGACCGAGGATGCCTCTTGTGATTCCTACACATGTGCCTATTGCAGATAGAGTTGTCATTGCTTCCCAAAGGGAAGCAATTGACAATGTTGGGCACATTGCATTTGCGATAGCTAGTATCACATCAGATTCTATTAGTCATTATCTTCATAGTCGACATCCTCGTCCACTTGGTTGACCATCTTCACAGGCATCTAGTAGCACTTCAGGTGCCTTCTCTAATGATGCATATAGAGCTGCTAGGCTACCACTACCTGGCGATATTCGTGGTCTTTCAGGACAGCAGACACATGTGGATATGTCACTATTTTTTGGAGGATATGTTGCACTTTATTAGCTATATTTCTGATACACAGAGGATTCCAGTACACGCGGTAATGGATGTTGTTAGATAGCATCAGAGCCCCGACATAGTTCCATAGACACAGGCCGCCACACCAGTGACAGATGATACACCTGTGCGTAGCTCACAGCATTCGGCACCAGACTCATGACACTGTACAGATGACTCGAGCATACGAGTTGGAGATGTCCGTATCATAGCTGAGGGCCTTGATGATTTTGGTGAGCAGTTGCGAGGCCTATCTGAGATTGATACTAGTTGGACCCTGGGTCTTTCATCATACATGGACCTGTTATTTAGACCTGGTAGCACTAATTCTACACCAGATGTACTCAGCCAGTTACACAGTCCACTTCACTCAGATTTACTAGCAGTTGGACATGGAGTTTCAAGCTCAGGTGCATCAGTAGATGATATGATAGAGTCTGCTGATCATCCTCCACCTCTAGAGACAGAGGTACATATATAATTTATTTTTAATTTTAAATATATATGAAATTAAAAAATATGTTCATTTATTGAAAAATTTAGTTCAGATATATATGCAGATATTTAATTTAATCTTTAACTCATAATAAATCATGTAGGCACAGGTTGCTGAGCACATGGTTACACATACTGTTGGTTCAAGGCATCATATACATGAGAGAGATGATTCTATTGAGGCACCTGGTAGTGCTCAGGTACTTGAGTTTTAAATAGTTTGTTTAAAGTTATTTAAATATTTTGAAAACTAGCTATATATCTATATATATGCAAATTTGTATTTAATTTGAATGTATATGTACATGATGCACATATGTATATATATGTTTTAAAGATAGAACTCTAACACATGTATGTATATATGTATATATATTTGCAGGGCTTGGTTGATGCGCCTCGATGAGAGGATGTACAGGAGACTTGATTAGAGGGTCATTCTGTTTGTATGCGTCTTGAGGCGTCCTTCTAGTAGTAGATCAGATTTATATATTTTTTGATGCATATATATTGAAGGTCCAGTTTACATGTACACATGTGTATTTAAGTTCCTTGATGACATCCATGTACGTTCACTTTTTATTTGATTATTGAGCATTTCAGTGTTAGATACCATCACATGTACGTATATATGACTTTTTATATTTTGCTACATATGTATATTTATTCAAGATTTATAGTTTGCATTTCAGATACATAGAGATATATTAGATCTGTAGATGTTTATGCTTGAGATGTGTATAAGTGTACAAGTTGATAAATGAATTTAAATTATTAAATCCATCCATGGTACAATTAATTTAAATTATTAAATTATATAAATTTTTAATAAGCTAAATTTGATAATTAAGAAATTATGATCATACAATTAAAAATATATTTAATTCAAGATGAAATTCAATAGTTTGAAAAAAAGTTGATATTTAAGAATTGTAACATAGATAATGAAATTGTGTAAGTTCGAAATTGTAATATAGATAATGAAAGTGTTGAGTATAAAAAGTACATAGAGGGTACTATGCAAGACAAGAAAGCAATGATTGAATTATGTGATGCAATCCCTAATTTGTGTCCCAATGAACTAATTGGTTTTGGAGTTCCTGGGAAACCTATTGGCAATTTCAAGTAGAACCTCTCCCCCCATGACTATTCAGGAAGCACTTCCACAAATACAAAAGTATTGGCCTTCATGGGATCAGACGACAAAAAAAAATTCCATAGACTCAAGACGATGTGGCACTGTCCTTATTGATCAACTGAGAGTTATGATTCAGAATGCACGAGGGCAACTGCAAGATAGTGTGCAAAAATATATACTTCAAAAGTGTGAAGAGTGGAATTTGGTATGGGTGGGGCAGGTGACCTCGTCCCTCTAGAGATCCATGAGATAGAGCTTATATTAAAATTTGATAGAGATCACAATCATAGAACTTCTTGTCCGACTAACCGCTTGTGTTGTTTGGGTAATTCATTCCAAACAAATACAGTTGCATATCATTTATCAGTCTTGAAAGTATTATATCCTGATGGTGTTAGAGTACTTTCTCTATTTTCTGGTATTGGTGGAGCAAAAGTTGCTCTTCATCGATTTGGAATACATTTAAGTTGTGCTGTATCTGTTTTAAATTATAAGTTTCCTCGCATTGTGATGGAAGTGAGAGAAATAATGCACTCAAAAGCCTCAGCTAGTAATTTTTCCTGATCAATGTGTAGGCTCAATTTTTTTGTAAATAACTCAATGTTAATAAACTACCTGAAAAATAGAAAATTGATTTTAACCAGAACAGAATGTTCTCTACTAATTTTAAATTGTCAAATCAAAGGATTACATACCCTAACTAAGAATAGTAATTTTTTTCATTTTCAAATTAATTTTATAAAGGTTTACAATCATAAAATACTTTTTTTTTAATGAGAGTTCAATTTTTAGTCGTCCAACGATTTTTTTTGAACCGACTCTAAAGTGTTTGTCGTGGAAGTTTATCGTAATAATAATGTTTCTAATCTTCTTTAACAGATGGTTTTTTTAATTATAACTTTTGGAGGACCTCCATGGGCTTAGAAAGTATGGGTTTTGTCTTGCAATGATACAAAATCACCATATTTATTTTTTGCAACTACTTGAATTTCCTTGGAACTTTTTAAGGTGAAGCATTATTAAATTCATCCATGGTACAATTAATTTAAATTATTAAATTATATAATTTTTTAATAAATTAATGAAAATAAAGAAATTATAATCGTACAATTAATCTAAACACATTTAATTCAAGATGAAATTCAATAGTTTGAAAAGAAGTTGATATTTAAGAATTGTAACATAGATAATGAAATTATGTAAGTTCAAACTAACTTCTAGCCTATTTATATCGAGTTGTTAAATTATTAAATTCATCCATAGTACAATTAATATTATAGTTTTTAAAATAAACTAATGATAACTGAAACTTAGATATTCAGATTAAAAACACAATTTCACCAAAGTTGATATTCACAATTTCACCATAGTATGTAAGTGAAAACACATTTCACCAAAGTTGATATTCAGATTATTATAAAATAAATCTCAAAGGTCTAATCAACCATGATGTACACTTATAACATGCAATATTTTTTCATGATCTTCACTGTCTAGTCTCCACTTGCGACGTGCATGCTTAAGTTTGACTAGATGCAGACAAAGCCCTGTAGCAACGACCAGGTGGCTATATTGTAAAACTTTTTTGTCAAGTTTATAATCAACAAAGTGTATTCCATGTTGAAATATTTTCTATTGCTTCAAATATGTCCCCTCTATCACAACAAAACTTGTACAACAAATTTAAGTGTTTTAAAATTTGACAGATATGAAGTTACCTAAATATATATATTTATTTAAATATATATGTGCATGTACATATGTATATGTATAATTTACCTATGGGGAACAACATTCCATCACTTTCTTCAGGGTCATATAACTTTTTCCTCTCTGCAGTACATCACAATAAATAACAACTGACACATTCATGATTTCCAGGCTCAACAATCACTGCAAAGAAATCTCCTGCATAACAAGTATACATGAATGCATGTGTACAATATATGTAAGATAGTTGAAATTGATAATTAAATAAAAACTTGAGATTAATTTTAATGATACTCACCCACTTTTACCAATCTAGAGATATGATTATAATCATCATAAATCAATGGAATATCATCAAAATTTTCATCTTCTTTATCAAACTTATCGGTAACATCAAGTGGTACCGAAATCCATGCACCTGTATATCCATGTGTCTGATTGATGCATTCTTCATAGTTTTCATCAATGCAACTGTCACAAAAACATGACTATTCTCTTGTCTTCAATGTCCAATTGCAATTATCTGTACTCATGACTGAATGTAAAGAACATGTCTCTTCTATCCTCTTGCAACCATGCATATTTTTTCTATTGACACCTGAAAGTTCGTTAAATTGAAAATATAGAAAAATTAAATTTAAACTTCAACGAATGCAAAAATAAAAGTTAACAATAAAATTTTATAATTTAATCGTGCATAAAAGTTAAATAGACGTACACATCCATACCTGTTATCTCCCAGAAGACTCTATATGGTGTCTGTCGACTCATTGTTGATGATGTCCCGACCTCATCTAATGCAAAATGAGTCTAACACCATTCAACAACATCATGTGCATCATTTACATGAACTCCCTAATAATTCATTTGATATTTTCACAAAGTACGTTTGATGCAAGCTCCAGCACCATCATGTTCACCTTTTCCGTGACCACTCTCAAAGAAATTCCATATGTGTTTTATATTCTCATTGTGGTGATATCTACACAATGCATAAAATGGTCTAGATGATTTAAATTGCGCGGCACATCCATCAGACCAAACATAATGTTTATCAACATTTATGTTTCTTTCTTTCAAATAAGAAAAGAACATATTGAAGCAATGTTCTACATAGTGAATGTCATGTTCTTTATCATCACTTATATAAAAATGATATTCCTTTATAATTACTCGTGCTTGAACTATACTCTGAACACCATCCAAATCTAACTGTGCATGTCTATAAAAAACATGTACCATAGTAGTGACTTGCTCATTAAAGTAATAATCTGATTGAATTGCTTTCTGATGAACAAATGAATAGTTTTCTGCAAAATCAAAAACTAATACAATTGTTCCAAGTGGAAAATTATCTCTTAGAGTTTGAAACTGTTGTGCTTGCCACTTTGCAAAAAATGCATGAAAAATATAAGGTTGAATCAATTTCTTAAATCTATCCATAAATGTTAGAACAGGCAACTCCTCTTCAACATATTCCAACCTTTTTGTTTCTTTACCCAACTTTGTTTCATTCTTGACATACTTGTAACTTTTGCAATTCAATATTTTTGTTACATCAATATTTTCAGTTTTCAAAGGAAATAAAGCCAATTCACCACATGTTTCACATAATCCTTTGATGCAATTTATTTGACCAGCTGGATCATCTATGTTGTCACACAAAATGGATGATATAAACTCACTTCTCCTACTAGGAGGAGCAACATGAAAACCATATGTGTCTTCTACAAACTTTCGAAATACCTGATAGTGGAGATCAAACTCAATATGATGATGACAACAACACGTTTCAAACACTTTGTTTGACCTCACAAAGTATGGCTTCAATTTTTCAAACAATGTTTGCCCAACTTTTACATTAGGATGTTGACTACAAAATGACACATATAACTCATGCTGTGTTGTGTCCAACCAATGTTTTTTATGATGTTCATATTGACCAGGTGCAATCCTATGCCTGATAACATCTCTACTATTTTATGAAGGACGAGTGTTATCAATCCAAAATGATATGATTAATTTTTTTAATAACTTTTCAATCCTATCAAAATGAGGTGCTCTACACATGATTGCCCAATTGCCCTCCATAGTACTGTCATCCATAATTAATCTTCTCTTAACATATTCTCTCATTGTTTTCCTACTAAAACCCATTTTAGATGAAATTGAAGATATTTGTCTATTTTGGGTCATATTCTTACTTACAACAGACATCAACATTACTTTTCTTGCCGCAGACTTATCTTTAGTTTGAGAGTGTTTTCCTATGTTTCTCAAACCTTGTTTAACATTTTCAATCAAATCAGTTTGCATGTTAGAAAATCTTCTCTTCTTTGATGTTGTGTTTACACCTAACAATTTCAATGCCTCTTGCAACTTTTTTTGTGTAAGCAAAAGTGAAAGCAACTAAGCTTGTTCAAGTGTTTCATTATTATCAAATTGAGTCATAATTTCTCTTATCTTCTTCTTGATTGACCTTCTCTTAGAAAAACTTAATGGTTGAACACTAGCTGCAAGTTTTCTCAATTTATCTACATCCATTTTAAGTAAATGGTCTAAATTCTTATGATAAATACCATACTTTATAGATTGGACAATATTTAAGAGTTCATCCATACTAGTTCCTGCACTTGATCTCGACCTTTCTCTGATTTCTATTACTGGAATTTCTATAGGGACCAATCTTGAGCCTTCTCCATCATCCATTATTTGAGATTCAAAAAGGAAAGATTCTGACCCTTCTTCGACTTCTGTTATTTGAACCTCTGTAGGGACTGATCTTGAACCTTCTTCAACATTAATTATTTGAGATTCCGTAGGGATTGTTCCTAACCTCTCTCCCATAGGCACTACTTGTACTTCTGTTGAGCCTTCTTCAACATATCCTTCACCTTGTTTAATTTGATGATAACATGCCATAGTTTTCTAAATATTTCTTTGTTCTGCTTCATCAGATCTTTTCCTTGCATATTTTTTTTTCCTTCCTCTCTTGTTTCCCATTATAAAATAAAAAATAAAAAAAATTTATCCCTTGCCTCAAGATAAATTTCGTGCAGTAACAAGATAAAAAAATCACTATACGGATTTGTCTGTCGCTATCAGTACTTTTAAATTATTTGACAGAAATCAATAGAATGCAGTCTTCTACAACAAGACATAAATATTTTTCATTAAATGACTAAAATCTATGAGTCACATTCTTTACAAGTAGCAAAGCACCAAATCCTTCTTAAGCCATCATTGAATCACAAACAAATAACATGGTATGAATACTATAATGTTTGTCGTAAAAAATAAATTTTTCTTTCTTATAAAATATATAATTGTTTTGTCTCTTTAATTTTTTCGTTCTTATTGTAGGACTAGAAAAATGGGTTAAATGAATAATATACTATGAGAAATCACAAAACTCAATCAACATACATTAACACCCACTAGTCTACCATGAAAGCCAAACTAATAAAAAAAAGTAAACACAAGGTTAGAAACCCCCTCTTTTATTTGTAGCTCTCATGTCCTTTTTTCTGCAAATGATGTAGCTCCAAAGTTTCTTAAAATGCAAATTTTGAGTGTTTTGAGTGATTTAGAGTGTTTCTTAAGGTCTTGGGATGCAATGCAAGGTGTGGAAGTGCAGATTAGGGTTTTGGAACCTAGAATGAAACACCTAATTACCATGTGCACCCTAGAACTACCAAGTGCACCCTAAAACTACCAACTGCGGCCATGAAGTGTGCAGTTGGTAAAACATGGTTGCAGTTGATAAAAGAGGTCAAAACTTGATAATTAAGATGTGGGTATGCAAGATATGAGTGTTTTTTATATTTTTAAGTGTTTAGGGATGTTATACAATGTGAGGAAATGTTAAATGACCTAGGGTTTTGATATGCAAATACAAATGTCCTAGGGATGTTATGCAAGTGCAAATGCAAGGTGTCATTTTGAAGGTATGCAAGATGAAGATTATGATGTGCAAAATGAAGGTTAGGGTTATGTTTTGGTCTTGGTAAGGATGTTAAAGGTAGGTGTACGCAAAGTGGACTATGCAAGGGATGGTTTCCTAGGGTTGATAATGACATTTAGGCTATGCAAAATGAGCATAGGTGATCAAGAAGACAAGTTGGTTGATGGACAATTTGATAGGGTTTGATAGTGAAAATGATGTTAGGGTTTGAAAAATGCAATATGAGGGGGATATACCACTAGGGTAAGTCAAAAATGACATTTAGAAATATGATTATGTTAATGATAGCTCGGTATACATAAGGTTTTTTGAACTTAGGTGAAATCTTTACAAGGTATTAACCTAAGAGTTTAACGTTATGACAATAGACTTTGGATCTTGATCAAAAAAATGTCAAAAAAAGATAAGATCAAAATGACAAAGCCAAATCTACCTTGACATAGGTAGCAGTTGGAAAGCTGGGTTGAAACTAAGGCAATTCTAAGAGCTATGTTTTCCAAAAATTTTGTTGAAAAATGGGTCAAACTTTACTAGTGCCTCTATAGAGATGGAGAAAAGGCCCAATTGGTGAAGGGATTGAGAAGAAGAGGGATATGGAGATAAAAGGAAGAGATAAACAAAGATAGTGAGAATGAAATATATAACTAAGAGAAGGTAGAGACGGAGATATAGGGATAGAGATGGATAAAGGGAGAGATGGAGAAGAAATATGGATATAGAGAAGAGGTGTATGTGGAGAAGAAAATGGATAGGTGATGAGAGAAGTGAAAGGGGTAGACAGAGATGGAAGGATGAATATAAAAATGAGACACAAGTAAATAGTGTTTGTGTGTGTGTGGGAGAGGGAGAGAGCAGTGAGGGAGAGACAAATTGAAGGAGATAATTTGAAATGATGTGTAGGACATCTGAAATGATTGTTAAAGTAGTCAAGATGAGCGTTGGGTATGCAAAGTGATAATTTTTGAGGTGAAATGCAAAGGATGCAAGCTTAAATGCTAATGATTGCAATGTGAATATGAGGGATGCTAAAAAGGTGCTATATGAAATCTATATAATGCAAGTATGAGGCTCAAACTATGAAGAATGCATGTGGATGCTATGCAAGAGTGAAATCTATGTTTTTCCAAGCATGTTTAGGAGCACAAGTTGCTATGTTTTCCAATGTTTGAATGTATTGAACCAAAGTTTGTAATGTTTTGACAATGTTTGATATTTTGACAAGGTTTTGCAAATTTTCAAGGTGTAAATTTGAATGTTGGCTTTTATCTTGATTATGTTTTACACACATGCAAGACACATTAAGACAAGAATAGCTATTTTTAAAAGTGAACAGTCACACCACAACCTAGGCTTTAGGACTGTATCCACTGAATTCCTACTTGAACCAAAGTTCAGCCGCTCTTATCTAGAGTGGACAACTTAGGACCTTGGCACCACAGGCTCCCCCTTGCAGTACACTCACTTCTCAGGGCTACCAAGATCCGCTTCCCAAGGGGCATGACTTCCCAAGGGACTGTTGTCTCTACTAAGGACCACGAGAATGTAGGATGTCTTCACAGGCATGGGTGACCCCTTGAGCCAGTCGATAGAAAGGATTTTGGCCACTAAAACATGGTTTTTAGTAAGGGCATTCCATTCAACAAGTGAGTGATAAAATTCCTCAGAAGGTCTCCCAGTCCCGAGAACTGGGGTTGATGCACCACAAGGATACTGGAGGAGAGCTATCACTCAGCAATACCACTGACATGGCTTTCATCGTAATCGAGTTTTATATAGCGGCTAGAATGTTGACCTGGATGTTGGCCTATTACCGCTCCGAGATCGTCCCTTGGCATACCCAATATCGAGTATCTTGGTCCAAGGCAGGACTCTTATAGAAGTTACATGGATTTCTCTTACACCCAAGATCCACGAATGGCGAGGGGAGAGGATACGTCCAGTGCAACTGCTAGGGATTTAAACACTGTAAATACGCTAGGAAGAAAATAAAAAGTTCATTTTAAGCACCAAATGAAGTGTTATTGAATCTAATAAATCCACATGCATGGTTTTGACAAACACACAATGGTCTTCGACAACGTCCTACAAAGAAAACATTAGTAGTTTGTTATGATCATGTTTTCATCCCAAAATTGCCACATGCTGCAAGGAGACCATTAGTAACACAAAATCATCTAATCTATGTTCTAGAAGGAAATGAAAACCTTAGATTATTTCTTTATAGAAATTGAGAATTCATAAAGAGTTATGACACATTTATTTTTATCGAATGAATTTGATTTGAAAATAAAATTAAATATTTTTTATTAATTCAAGTTATAAATTAAAAAATTCAATTAAATGTGAACGAAGATAAGAAATATTGATAAAAGCATGAACGAAGATAGGAAGAATATTAATTCGCAAATATTGAGAAATCTCTCACCTACCTTCGATTTATCTGTGGACAAAATTCGTGACAAAGACAAGCCTGCAATGCACTATCAGGTTGATACTAAATACGGAGATTGATGGCACAAAATGACGTCTATAATGAAAATTTGCAATCAATGATTGAAACGTGAGACATGGTGGTTTTTGTTTCGCGGATAGAATGATGTTTCATGCATGTAGGCGCAGGGCCCATTTTTGATAATTTTTTGTCTTTTTCGAGTGTTCGCACGAACATGAAATTTTTAGCTATGTTTGCACGAACATAGCCAGATATTTTTTCAGCCACCATGAAAGTGCAATGAACATGTTATCCTAAACATGTGTTCGTGTGAACATGCATAATATGTTCGCTCGAACACAGTGTTCGAGAAAACACTCAAAATTAGGAAAATTTGAACTCATTTTTCATAATTTTTTTATTTTTTGCTCTTTTGACTCCCATAATTGTAGGAGAATGATCTCCTACTGTAAAATAAAAAATGTCAAAATGTGCTGCTCGGAGCAAGCTTTCCAACGACTATAATTTTAATACATATTTTAGTCGTTAAGACTTTCAAATATGAGTTTAACTCATTATAGGTTCATTATCGGTTCATTACCGATTGAACATCAACTAACTTTGACACTTCGGGAAAATTAGTAAATTAGGTCAATTTTTTTTTGAAAAATATGTAGGCACTAGATTATTGAGATACCTTACTATTCAAAAAAAAAAATTAGGTTTATGATAAATTGACTTCAAATTATCTGTGTCAAACAGAACGTATGTCTAAATTACGATTTGTGTCACTTCAAAACTTCATAAACTATACAATATTCAACAAAAATAAATCAAACCAAATGCAGACACTGGATATTGATGTTAAAAATCCAACGCCAAAAGAATTACTTCATTATCATTTCTAGAAAAATAGTTATGTGTGTCAAATAGACTGTCACTCTTTAAAATATTGAATTTTATTATGTACCACTTTTCAGAGGAGATAAAAAAATTGACATAATTTTTTTTGCTTTTTAGATTAAAAAATATAGTTACAAAGTAGGAACAAAGTATTCAAAATCACTAGTTTATGTCATCTTGAAATTATTTATAGTTTTGGAGATATAGTCACTTGAACGTGACGTTTGTTGCAAAAATATTGATTTTAGTGTCAAAATTGGTCAAAAAGTGGAACCCATTATTGAGGGATCAGCCAGTCATGATAGATCCGAAGTGGATAATAAAGAATCTAGTTCCAAGGATCTAGAAGAGATAAACTTAGGGACTAATGAAGCACCCAAAATGGTTTATATTGGAAAGAAGTTAGCCCATAAAATGAAGCAAGAATTGATTGGTCTATTGAGAAAATACAAACATGTATTTTCTTGGTTGTATGCTAATTTGTAAGCATGTAGAGAGGACCTCTTTCAGCATGAAGTTCCATTGAAAGAGGGAGCCAAATATTTTAGACAAAAGAAAAGGCCTATAAAACCTACCCCGACATAGAATATTCAAGAAGAACTAATAAAGTTAAGAGATGATGGCATCATCAAGCCTATAAGAAACTCATCTTGGGTGTCAAATCTAGTCCTTGTTAGAAAAATTAATGGAGATATAAGACTGTGTGTAGACTTCAAGAATCTAAACATATCTTCATTAAAGGAAAATTATGGCTTACATAATATGGTGGCAATGTTGTAGAGAGTTACTAGATTAGAACTTATGTACATGATGGATGGTTTCTAAGTTTACAATCAAGTGATTGTCAATGAAACTGAGCAATATAAGACTACATTCACAACACCTTGAGGTACCTATGTCTACAATAGAGTGCATTTTTTCTTGACAAGTGTTGGTGCCACTTTCCAAAGGACCATGGATGTAGCTTTTAAGGATATTATTGACAAATTCTTGGTAATGTACCAAGATGACTTGACTGCTTACTCAATGGATGCTAATGATCATTGCATGCATTTAGAGAAAGTTTTCATTAGATCACTAAAGTTTGGCATTTATTTTAATACTAGAAAATGTCCATTTGTTGTTGTTGGTGTAAATAAGTATTTACTATTTGCACTTACTTAAGTTTACATAGGTTAATGCATATTTTTTATTATTTATTTATTAGCAACTTAGAATTATGTGTACTCTTGTGAGTTGTCATGTTGACAACACCGGAGTCCACACCTCTTTTATGCACATGGTGTCTATAACATAGGAGTTAGCAAAATAATTAAGCACATGGTGTCTACAACCTTCTAATCTTATCCACTCATCTAGAATGTTGGATAAGGTGTGTTCTTAGTTGTTGATGCTTATCTTATCTCTTAGTTCTTTCTAGAGACATTCTAGGTGCTTGCTTAGAGACCTTTATATACAAGTACTCCTAGTTTTTTTGAATATCACATACTAAACAGAACAATGTATTAGGACATACTCTGCTTAATTGGTCATATCCATTTTTGGTCTACAGTTGTGTTTGTGTTTGAGTTCTTAGTTCTTTGGTGAATTTTTCCCTTAGGCAAATTCTTACATGGTATCAGAGTTCTTGGATATTTTCTCATCATATAGCCATTTGAGACCACTGTTGCTTCAGTACCTCAGGCCAAATCTAGAGCACTACAGAATTTAGGAGTGTCTAGAGCCAAATCTAACCTCACCATTGTGACCAAAACACTGATTCAGTGAAAATCAGCTATAAAGTTGCCTACCCTAGGCCAAAGTCAATTGTGAGGCAATTTTTTTTGCAAACCAACACCTAAAGGCCCGATTTGCAATATTGGTAAAGATTGAAGCTTGTTGGTACAAATCAGATATTTGCATCACATTTAGAAGGTCCAAAAACTCATAGATCGGATTTTGTTTCATCCAAATTGGACATTTGAGGTAAAATCTAGTCATTTAATTTTTGGAAGTGAGGCAGCGATTCAGAGAACATATCAGCATCAACGATTTTCAAACAATGATATATCACTCATATGGACTCCTTTTTTTGAGCAATTTTTTTTTTGTTTTGGGTTAGGATTTTGTGATCTAAATATTAGTGTAGGTGGTTTGAGATCTTTGTTTCTAAATTTTTCTGCAACTTCCAAATCCCAAAATTTTCCACTTAAAATGCTAAGTACAGGCTCATCTGGACTCCAAATTAGGTTCTAATTTTTTTAAAAGTGCTTATTGTTTTTTCTACTTTCCATGTTTGTAATCATATTATAGGTTCTATAGACAAAAATACTACTTTTAGAAATAGTTCCTAAGTTGGCAAGTGTCTACCAAGTGCCAACAACATATATATATATATATTTTTATTTTTTTTGGGGGGCAAGGGTGGGGGAGCGGGGGGGGGGTTGTTCTTTGATTTCTTGGAGGTTCAATGATTGATCTCATGGAGTCTTCTCAAATTTGTCAGTCTTGTATTAGACCATAGTTGACAATGAGGAACTATCACAAATAGAGTACTTTGATAGTTGATCATCTAAGAGAACATCTAGACTTGTTTGCTTATCTCTATACATTGCCACCACATTTTAATTGGACATATGTTGTCAAATTTCATCACTTTTTGTCTAAAATTATGAGTAAGGAATCTTTTGCTCCTCTTACATTTCCACATTTTCCTTATGATATTTGGCTATCTATTTGGGACGCATATGGAGATCCTTGTGATCCTCCATCTCTAGTGGACATTCTACATCTAGTCACTTCCACTATGGTTTCTTCAACTTCAAATGAGATCACACCTCTAGCTCCTATTGCTCCTAATAATCCTATTCCATCCATAGATGCTTCATATTTAGTGCAATATGACCATTTATGTCTTCCTACTCTACGTTCATGAGAAGAATTCCTTTCAAACATTGCACAACTTTTCATGGAGTCTCGCATTGAAGATGTGGGAGACACTCTTGAGGATATTCATCTTCCCTTTGAAGTGAATTCTTAATTCATTTCTATAGTGACAAATTCATGTAATTTAGCACAATAGGGTAAACATGGTCTTCTAGGTGATGACTTCTTGACTAGCATTTCAACTCTATTCTTGGAGTCACACATAGCAAATATGGAAGACTTTTTTGATGATTTATAACTTCTCTTTGCTAAGGATGATCCTTCTATATTTGTTGTGAGGGCCCACTCTGACCCTCATGTCCATTCTCTATGTGATCAATCTTCATAGGTTGGCATGATTTTGGATACTTATGTACAACATCTACATGAGGTCTCTTTCACATTTGAGAGGATAGTTGGTTTATTGAAGCATGTTTTACTACACTCCTTGTTTGATCTACACTTCTCTTTAGTAGTTTTGGAGGGAGCCATAATTAGTATTGATACAAGGACATTTGGATAGGTTTTAGAGACACCATTCATCATAGAGATTTCTTCTCTATACAAGGGATGCATCTCACAGGTACCCTTGCATTTTTTTCTTCCCAAGGGGAGGAACATCATTCAGAAGTCATGGATTAGCTTCTACATTGGAGTATTTTTCACTAATCGGCACACTACTTTTAGGGGGGGGGACTACCTCGTCTCCTTCTTCTCCTTTTTTGGGGGGAACTTTTTCCCCTTAGGGGGTTTTGTCCTTCTCCATTTTTCTCTTGTATATACTAGATGTATGTCATAATGGTGGGGTTTTGATTACTCCATCCATCCATGCATCCCTATTTATCTCTCTTTTTGGGAGAGGGTTTTTCCCATGAGGATTTCCCTCTTTCCCTACTTTATGAGAGATTTGAATCTTCATTTTGTACATGGGTACCTCACATGGCACAGTAGCCAAGACCTATCTTCAATTCATCCTAGTAGACGTAATCTTAAGAGCATTCCCCTAAGTTTCACTTAAGGGGGGATGTTGATGTAAATAAGCATTTACTATTTAAACTTACATAATTTTACTTAGGTTAATGTATATTAATTATTATTTATTTATTAGCCACCTAGGAGTGTGCATACTCTTGTGAGTTCTCATGTTGACAACACAAGAGTCTGCACCTCTTTTATGCACATGGTGTCTACAACCATCTAATATTATCCACTCATCTAGAATGTTGTATAAGGTGTGTGCTTAGTTTTCAATGCTTATCTTATCTCTTGGTTCTTTCTAGAGACATTCTAGGTGCTTCCTGAGAGGCCTTTATATACAAGCACTCCTAGTGTGTTTCAATATCACATACTGAATAGAGAAATGTATTAGGACATACTTTGATTAATTTATCATATCCATTTTTGGTCTACAGTTGTGCTTGTGTTTGAGTTCTTAGTTCCTAGGTGAATTTTTCTGTTAGGAAAATTCTTAAATGGTATCAGAGCTATACCAAATTCTTATAGTTGTTATAGAGGGTAAGCTGCTTAGCCATTTGGTTGGAAAGGAAGGGGCTAGAATAGATGCTAAGAGGATTGAAGAAATTGACAAAATTCACCAACTAAAGAATGTAAAAGGTATTTAGTCATTCTTTGCTTAGATTAACTTTCTCTAAAGGTTTGTTATAAATTTTTCTAAAGTAAGTAGGCCCATCTCAAAAATGTTAAAGAAGGGGTTAGAGATTAAATTGACTAAAGAGCCCAACATGGTGTTTAATGAAATAAAGTGACCCATTAAGGATACCCCTATTTTGAGAGCTCCAATTTATTCTAAGCCCATGCATATTTTTTCAGTTTCTTCTTTTCACATAGTTATTGCTATTCTATTATAGAAAAATGAGGATGGATTTGTGCAACACATTACATTTTTTAGTAAATTTCTATAGGCTATTAAACTTAGCTATGATATAAATGAGAAGCAAGCATATTCCCTACTCAAAGTAGTAAAGGCATTTAAGTGTTATTTGATGGGAGCCACTATGATTGCATTCGTTCCAAATGTTGTAGTGAAAGATATCTTCTCTCAACAAGAAGTTTTAGGAAGAAGATGTAGATGGATCAATAGGATCTAAGAGTTCTATATTGATGTGCAGATGACTAATTTGGTTAGAGGTCAAGGTCTTTCCAAGCTAATGGTAGAAGCTAATCTTGAGGAAAATCAGATTAATTAGTTAGATGATGGATTTAGAAGTGACTTTTGTGACATGGATACTTGTGAGTGGTACAAAGATGTGATATTCTTTTTATAGTAGATGAAAACTCCACTGGAGTTTATAAAGACCCACTAAAGAACCATAAAGTTACAAGCTATTAGATACATTATTGTCAAAGGCTACTTATGGTGGAGAGACATGGAGGGTATCATTTTGAAATGTGTAAATAAGGAAGAATAAAAAAGGATCCTGAGTGATATGCATGAAGGGGTATGTGGGGGACATTGTATGGTGAAAAAAAAAGCCCACAAGATTCTTAGATTTCACTTCTGGTGGCCTACCTTATTCAAGGATACTCAAGAATTAGTGAGAAAATGTGATCCATGTCAATGATTTGGTGGAAAGCTAAAGTTTTATGGGAACTTTCATTTGAATCTAGTAGAATTGAAAGCACCATTTCAATAGTGGGGTATGGATCTCATTGGAGAAACCACAAATAAATCTACTGGTGGACATTCATGGATTTTAGTTACTATTGATTATTTTACAAAATGGGTAGAAGCAATTCCTACTAAGAATGCAAAAACTAAACTAGTGACTAGCTTCATACTAAATAACATGATTGTTAGATTTAGATGCCCACAGAAAATTATCACTAATAATGCTATGTTCTTTAGATAAGAAGAGTATAAGAAAGTTTGCAAGAGGTATGGCATTACTGATGCTACATCATCACCTTACAATCCCCACCTGGTAATGGTCAAGATGAGTCCAATAAAAAATGTCTACTCACAATCATTAATAGAATTCTAAGAGAAAATAAGAAGGCTTGGGATTCCAAATTGCCTCTGGCATTATGGGTACATAGGGTTATATTGAAATAAGCTATTGGTTGTGCACCTTTTGATCTAGTATATGGTGTTCAAGCAAGATTGCATCAAAATAATCTGAATGATATGTAAAAATTCATCCAAGTATATGATAGTGATATTGTTGATGACATGAAGATAAGAATGGATGATATTGTATAGTTAGATGAAAAAAGGAGAGATGCATCTGCATAGAATTCTAAGCTTCAAGCATAGGAGAAATATCTATATGACAAAAAAACATCAAAAAGAGAATTCTTGCTTGAAGATGGTATTATTATGGAATGCTAGGCTTGAAGATGGTATTATTATGGAATGCTAGGCTTGAAGATAAGGGAAAACATGAAAATTTTGAACCCATCTAGAATGCTCTTTATTTGATCCATGGAAACAAGGGAGGAGATTCATATTGTGTAAGAGATTTATCTAGTGATATTCTAGAGCTGCTAGTTCATGGACAGTTCTTGAAGAGGTATTTTTGCTAAAAATTCTTATTATTTTCCATGAATAATAGCTTAGATATCCTTGTATTTTGTATAAATTTTTTATTTCCATGTTCTTTCTTTGTGTGTCCCTGTACATAAAGTTTCCCTTGTTGTTGATGTGCTTTCTCTCCCACTTGGCTAGTTGTGTTCTCTGAAGAAGTTGTAAACTTTTATATTAAGTGTGTGGTCTAATTGTACCCTATATTCTACTTTGTTGAATGGATACAAGTTATCCATCATACCTAGATAGAGCCACTCATGGCCTAATTTTTCACTCACCTAGTTTATGTAAGATTGTTTGAAAAATCGAGAAAAAATGATTGTGAATAAGCTAAGGTTTATGAATTTTGTGTTCATCCTTAAGAAAAACCCTAGGCAAGTTCATTGATATTTTGATCATTTAAAGCCCATGCAATATAACTTTAACCTTTAAAAGGATAAATGTTTTTTTTTCATGCATGCACTCTTATCCTAAGTTTTGAAATACTTTTGATATTATATTTCATGAAAGCTTCATGGTTTCTTAGTTGTGACTATATGAAACCTTTGTTAAGCTCAACATCAAACTATTTTTTGCCTTGTTCCTTCTTAAAGTTGCAAATTGGAGAGGTAGTCTATTTTCAAAGATAGGCATGGTCTCACTGTGGTCATTGCAAATATGTGCATTTAAGTTGCAAGGAGACAAATCAAAGAGAAGCACATAATCATATGCTTATTTTGACTTAAGGTATTAATAGCTGTGATTGAAGGAAATCAATAAAAAGCTATTAGTGTACCATTTCCAAGGATTAGTTAGATGGTCAAGGATAAGCTGCAAAGATGTGCGGAGTTCATGCTGAGTTAAGATTTTATACTAACGCACCATTGTAGGTAGTGTAAATGAACCATGGGTTAGAAAAGAAAAGTCACAAATTATTGTAATTGTGTATTCATAGGGTTCAATTGTAGTTAAGACTTTCAAGTTGTGAAATTATGAGGGCAACTAAGTTAAAGGCTATCACATGGTCACATGTAGTTTAATTAACATCTTAAATTAAGATGCAAAGCTATGGTAGTAAGATGCAGGTCAAACAAAAATTGATTGTGCCTTCACATGTAAGAAACAAAAGGGAAAAAATGAGTTGCGAGCATGCAAAAAAGAAGTGTCTTGTAGTTAAGGTTGATACCGCGCCCTTGCATGGTTCCAGATGATGTTAGTGTTTTAAGCTATGAAACAGTGATTGATAAAAAAGTGAAAATTAATAATCTTTCATAAGAAATTTGAATAATAAGTTATGAAGCAACAATAAGGCTAAATCTAAAGCATCATAGCATCACATGCATAAAATGTTTCGAGGGCTAGACCATGGCAAGTTTGCAAGAGATATTATGAAAGGTTTGTCACAAGGCCACAACAGTCATATAGGTATGTTAAAATGTAGCTATGAAGTAGCAATCAAATGAGAAAAATAATGTTCACAACATCACAAGCAAGATTTGGCAAGAAGAAAGATTAGGTGTGAAGCATTAGAAAGAAAACCCTAATCACTTTATCAAGGCCTAAATTAAAAAAAGTATGGAAGTTGTAGTGAAGAGGGGATGAGCAATTTTTTCACATCACAACTACAAGTTTTAAAGCATGAAAATAGTTTTAATTACCATTATCTGAGTTGGATAAAAGGACATGATTTGGAGGTAAAAAAAAATGAAAAATGTAAAGATTTCACTAGCCTTTTGAGGATTGATAGGTTTTCAAGTGTGTTGAATTTTAATTGTCATTAAATGGTACACTCCCATTCCAGAAACACATAAAGTATGAAAGGTAGAGAATTTTTCTTTATTGTCTTCATAATTGCTCATAGTTTCCAAAGTAAATTTCAAATTGTAGATTGATTCCTAGTGTTTTTAAGTATCCAATATATAGAATCAATGAAATCACTTGCAGAAGATGGCCCAAAGAGAAGGTGGATTAATTGCATAGGCAGCGATTGAGGAACTAGCTACACCACCAAAGGCTCCTAGTACATTTGTAGAAGAATGGATAGATATCTTTCCTAGTTCCAAAAATGCTCAGAATGCCAATGACCTTGCATACAAATAACCATATGAAATGTATAGAGATGCAATTCTTCATGATATAAATGGATATGAATTGTTCAGGTATTTCTACAAGAATGGAGTGAAATAAGTTCCAATATGCAACCCTTGGGTAAAAAATTTGGGAAATTTAATCATGCTAGAAGTATTTATAGATGCAGACTTGGTGGCATTAATGAAATGCTATAATCTTATAAATAAGTCATTCCATAAGAAGGATAATTTTTTTTTCTAGCATTAGATAAGGATACATTCGTAGAGGCATTTAACTTGGGTGGACCTATGCCATTTCCCATTGATATTGGAGAGATGAATGAGAATTTCAAAAAGCATAAGTGTTTTTATATGGGTAAAAATATTACCACACATATTCCCAAGGTGAAGAAAGATGTATGAGAGATTCCAAAGAAGAGAGATGTTCAAAAAGTTATGCACTTGGATTTCTTTAAGAGTTTCTTTTAGAATACTGTGTTTGGGATTGATAAAGCCCTAGGTTCAGATGGAACCTTGAATTCTTTAGGGGCATATTATGTCATGGCTCTAAATATTCAATACCCAAATCATTATGTTGGATATGATTTTGTAGAATACATCATTGAGAGAATTCACAAGGAAATCACTATTGCCCAACAAGGAGTGTTGGAATATTTGAAGTTCCATCACTACTCCCTGATCATGCACCTTACCTTGTCCAAGAATATTAACATATTTGATCAAAGGTTCTTTGAGTGTACACAAGAGTAGGGAGAGAGGTTGTTAGTGCAAAGATGGACATAAGTATGGAAAATGTACTATCCATATTCAAACGTTATCTCTTTCTATAATGATTTTGTTCATCTAGTTTTGAAAATGATAAGATGTATAATTCAAAGAGTCCCTAAGAATGTTAGGAAAGTTGTTAGACCAAAATGGTGTTTTGATGCTGGAAAACAATTAACTCATGATTCGGGTAGTGTTTTCTTATTTGAAGAGTATACTTTTATAATAATTTTTGGATGTCCCCAGCCACCCCACATTTTGCCTAAATATGTTCTTGAAAGGCCAGGGTTGGTAGAAATAGTTTGACAATTGATTTCTTTGAATAGAGAATACTTAGGCAGAGGTGTTAAGAAGGGAACATTTTTATGTAGATGTACTAAGGTGGGAAACTTTGAAATTGACAAAAATGCCATTCAGCAAACCAATTCATTTTTACAAAATTATAAAATGCAAATTGGGCCAGCCATAACTTATGACCCCTATAATGTAGTTAGGCATGCGTTGAAGAGTATGATAGGATATTTAATCTAACCTGTACAAAGCCTTATGGAAAGAAGAAGTTATTGCTGATGTGTTGAGTGAAAATGTTTACAAGGAAAGAATTTTTAAGTGTAGAGATATTTTTGGTTTTGAACATGAGATGAGAAAGGTAGACCAATCCTTTAAAGGGTTTTATCTTGATGAAGAATCATTGGCCAAATTGGATAAATGTGTAGAGAACTTTGTTGAGTTGGTGTCTCATGTGCTAGAGGCAATCAACAAGAAGAATGATCTAGACTATTCTGATGATTAATACATAGTGGTGGTATATGATGAAGAAGATTAGTTTGAAGATGACCAATCTAGACAAGATGTTCCTGAGAATTCTGCATGGGTAGAACAAAGAAAATGCAACTAGAAGCTTAGATGAATGATGATAAAATCATTGAATCTAAGGAGTTTATAAGTGATGAAAGTTTTATCAAGTCAGATGAATTCAAAAAATTCATGTTTAAAATAAAAAGGAATAAATTAAAATTGTAGATGAAGCATCGAGACTCAGATGAAGTAATTACTAGGTTGGTACAAAACCAGCAAGAGTATTATCTTGCTAGTGAAACTGTTATTGCTGAAGAGGCTAGAGATCTAGTAACAAGGAGTGGAATTATTATCTTCCTAGGGTAGGATCCGAGTTCATCTTTTTTTCTATATCAAATAAGAAGACAAGAGAAATTGGTTTCATTTGAGGATGAGAATCTCTATAGGGAGATGATTGGATCAAGGTTCAATATAGATGCCCAAATAATGGCAATATGGAGTTTAGCTCCAACGGATGATAAGCCCACTCTCATGGAAATCAAAGAATCCCTTAGGGGAAATATTATATTTTGGCATGTGCAATCTACTTCCAGTGATCGGATATTTTGGATGCATACATTGGTAGCATTAGTGAGTAAGAACAAGATGAACACCCTTCAGGCTCAACTCGAGCAAATATATGAAAAATTTATTGGAACAAGGAGTTATGAAGAGGAGATGAAGAAGACATTTGTCTTAAAAAAAAATACTATAAAGATGGAGATGGAGGTAGCATCATTAAAGAAAGCTATCAGAGTTACTATAGAACTCCATGGCAAAGGTGTACAAATAGAAAATCAAATTATTGAGATAGGGGAGGAATTAGGCCACACCATGGAAATGATGTGGAAAACTTAGAATCAAGAAAGGATGTAGAGATCAAAACCATGAAGATTTTGCTAGCTCATAATATAAATGCATTAAAAACAATTTCCTAGAATGCATATGAAAATTATTTGGCATTAGAGGGAGCCAAGTACAAATGTTCAAATGCTATTGGCTTGCTAACTCCACTATTAAATACATGGGACCCTTACATGAAATTCATTGATAGATAAATTCCTTTGCTACCATATAAGGAAGAATTGCCAAAGGTCATCATTGTCAACTTTAGGAAAATGATTCATAAATTTAAAGATTTAATTACTTTCTTTAATGAAAAGTTATAGTAGATGCAAAATAAGATGAAGACAATAGCTACAAGTATAGCAAGTTTTATGCCTATAATTTTTGATGGTGAAGAAAAAAAAAAAGAATGGGTAGAGTTCTCACCTTATTTCGATAACATCCTTGATCACCCTAGTTTTGTGTTTTATTGCAACAATGAAGCTGGTATTAAAACACTTTATGACATGATTGATGTGCTTTAAAGTAAATGTGGAGGTTAGAGCCATGATAGATGCCAAGTGAACAAAATGTTTAGATGAGTTAGAAATAGTAAAAAAATACCACTTAGCCATATATGGACACAAATATCACCTTATGGGAATTGATTGTAGATATCAAGGCTTTTTCATCAGTTCATAGTGATTGATATAGTTAGGAGATGTAGTTAGCATGAGGTTAAAGATTGAACGAACAAAGGAAACTGGCATTTATGGTGACATGGGTTGAAGAAAAATCCAATTTTCTAAAAGAAAAAAACTATTAGAAAATGCCACCTACTAATCTTGCAACTACATCTCAGAGTTTTTTCAACAATAAATGATATTTATGATGTAACTATTTAAATGTTCTTGTTTTCTAATCATGTTTTGACAAGTGTCCTCTTTTCTAAAGCTTATAGAAATCCTTCTTATAAAATGATTTCTAGGATGAGGAGAAGAGGTATGAGTTTCTTATAATTTTAAGCATAATTCTATTCTCATAACTAGTCCATTGACTCTTTTGTAAAACCTTGTGTTGTATTCTTCTGTAAATCTAAGAATACAAGTGAACATTGAATGATTTGCTATTTTATCTTGAATTTTTTATAGTTTTACCAACATTATGTAATTTTCAAGTAAAATTAATACAAAGGAGGAAGTTCTTCCATATTTTTGTCTCTGAATTCTATCTCCATTATTGTGTATTAGTTATCTTGGGATTGTGTAAGCAAGTTTATGCAATTTAATGCAACTAGGATAGGTTGTATATCAATTTTTTTTTCCTTTTAATTCAAGGAATTTAGTAAATGCTCCAATAAATTGATAAGGTTTCTAGTTATATAGTAGAGATATTCATAAGAATGGGTCTAGGGACAATGGTTGATAATATTAATTGTAATGCAATTAATTAGTTCAAATGTATTTTTCTAGGTAGACTCAAAATCCCAATGGATAGGGAACTAATCATACATTCAATTTCATATGGAAGAAATCATAGCGTTGCATTAGGCATAAAATATAAAATCAAATAAATTTTACTTTATTGTATGAATGTATGAAGAGCTACACTGTTGGTTAACACTTATTTGTAGTTATCCCTTGAATGCCATTTTTAGGTACTACTATTAAGGATTAGATGTAAAGTATAGTAGATATGTGACCATTGTATAGTTTAAAGTGATATATCTAGAAAAAAGAATTATCAATTAAATGAAATGTGAGAAAATTGTCAAATAATCAAATATATAACTATGTATCCCTAAGGTACACTTGTCTAAGCTTTGTAGACTTTGAAGAGCAGAGAATCATGGTGATTCTATTGAATTTGGAACAAGATTTGAAGTTTTCTCAGGTAAACATAGCAAGTAGCTAGCCCTTAAAATAAGATAAATCTTCTAAATCCTAGTATTAGGATTTTTTCTTCCTAAGAGTATCAAAAACACCAACACAAGTGAAGAGTACAAAAGTGATGTAGGAGCATCCAGAGGTATAAGGGAAATCCTGTGTCACCCAAAAAAATGTACTTAGACTTAGTTCCTATTTCACGTGTTTTCATTTTTGGATACCCATTTGGGTCAAATAAAGGTTCCAACTCTCACAGTTCCACTATCAGCATTCTAGGTTAGAGTATTTGAACACCTTGGGATACTTGTAAATGTCAAAAAAATTGGAGTATATAATTGAGCCATCAATTTAGTGAACTAGAAGGTGTAAATTGGTCAGATGATTTTCATTTTAATTTAGAGCATTCCAAAAAAGGAATCAGGTCAAAAGGCCCCACGTTTGAAAGTTATCACAATTTTTTGGTTTCTAGAGACATCCTAAGAATGCTTAAAAGTGAGGTTAGGGGCATTAAATGACCTAAAATAGGGCCAAAAAATGGGGGATGAGCATAGCTCCTCAATAGGGCTATAGAGAACTTTCAAAGCTTTCTAGAAATGTAAACAATTCATCAATCAAAGCTAAAGTTCAAAAGTTGTGCCTCCCGAAAGTTCGATTACCATTTTTGGATTCTTCTAATTTTGTGCCAACTTCTAATGCAACTTTTGGAACATTCTATTTGGTCGGTGGATGCCAACTAGCACTTTCTAGAATGTATTCCTAATCCTTAACCCTTCAAAGTCTATTTAAGAACTTTTTGGCATTGTAAAAGGCAGTTCGGAGTGGAGTTTGAGAGGAGGTACTAAAAAGAGAAATTATCTCCAGATTTATACTATTGTAAGCCCTTAGGGCATGTTTTGAAGTCAATTTTCTCTATACTGAATGTATTAGCATATTTTCATAGTTAATAAAATTTTCCCTTTCCTGTTGTGTCCATTCTATGCTTGGGTTAATCCCCCATCAAGTGGTATTAGAGCTAGTTTTCTTAAGTGTGTAGACAGAGCACTGACTGTGAGGCAGCTTGCACCAAGACTATGTGGTTGTGGGTTTGAATTAATAAGATGAATCCATGAAAAGAGGATGGTGGAAGGGCCACAGCTATTAATCCTAAGGAGGTTAGAGCCCTCCAAAGGCAAGTACAAGCATTGCAGGAGGAGCTCCGTTGAGGAACAAATGTTACTGCAGGTGACGAAAGTGAGGACAAAAATAAGGAAGAAGAAATTGGACTAGAAAGGGAAGTTGATGATGAAGTTCTTAATTAGGTAGAGGAGAGGATTTTTAGGGCCATTACTAAGTTTTGGAAAACATCTACAATTGATGTGGGTGTAGTTTTAGGAAATTAGAAACCCGATGAGTTGGTCGACTGGATTAATAAACTAGAAGAGTACGTTGAGTATGAGGATATAAGGAATCCAGATAGGGTTAAGTTTGCAAAGGCCAAACTAAAAGGCCATGCCAAAATTTGGTGGCAAGAGGTTCAATTGGAAAGAAATAGAAGAGGAAAGGATAAGATGACAAGGTGGGATCGCATGTTGGACAAACTAAAGAAGCAGTTCATTCCTGTTGATTATGAGCTTGATTTGTTTAAGAAGATGCATGGGTTAAAGCAAGCAGGAAAATTAGTCCAAGAATATACAGAGGAGTTTTATTAACTTTTGATTAGAGCGGGGCATGCAAAAGCAAATAAGGAGAAGGTTTCTCATTATATCCGTGGGTTGCGACCTAGCATCCAGGAGGAATTAAGTTTGGTAAGAATGACTAGTGTTGAGGAGGCATACCAGTTTTCCCTACGAGTTGAAGAGAAGCTAAATAAAAGGTTTGAAGGGAGACAAAGAGGGCATGGTCAAGGAGGAAGGGGTAGTGGTAGGTCATCTAGAGGCCGAAATGAAACCCAAAAGAAAAATGAAGATGTGGGTACTAGCATAAACTAGAGGAATGAGGGTTTCAACCGCTTCCATGATTAAGACTTTGGAAATCAAAGAGGAAGAGGTAGAGGATGTGAAAAAGAAAGAGGAGGCTTCCTTGGTACCTATTTCCATTGCAATGAAGAGGGTCATCATGCCTTTGAATGCCCTCAATGACAACGAAGGATAGATAGGAGAGCTAAGGGTCAAGCTAGGGTTACTCATGTGGATGAGGACGCACAATCATCACATTTAGAGGATCCAAAAAGAGGAGAGACTTTAGTAAATTAAAGGGTCCTACTAAGTGGTGAGATTGAACTAGGACAAAGGAGGAGTTTATTTCGTACTAGGTTCGAGTGTGAGGATAAATGTTGTGATGTGATCATTGATGGTGGTAGCACTAATAACTTGGTATAAGAGGAGATGGTCTCTAAGCTGAAGCTCAAGAGGGAAAAATAGCCCCAACCCTATCAGATTGCTTGGTTGAAAGATGATCATAAGTTCTTGGTAAGTGAACAATATTTAGTGAAGTTCAAAATTTGGAGTTACCATGATGAAGTTCTTTGTGATGTTATTCCAATGGATGTTTTCAATCTATTGTTGGGTAGACCATGGCAGTTTGATAGGCATGCAGTACATGATGGCCATGCAAATACATACTCTCTAATAAAGGATGGAGTTTTCCACAAACTGAAGCCCATGAAAAAGGAAGGTGAAAAGGTATGTAGTAGTGCTAGGATTTGTCTTGTTGATGGAAGGAAGTTTTTAGATGGCATGAAACATCAGTGTATGTGCTATGCTTTGATTCCTAGGAAAGATAAAGAAGGTAGTAGTGAAATACCACTTGAAGTTTCATATTTACTAGGGGAGTTTGGAGATATCATCTCTAATAATGTTCCAGAAGGATTGCCACTGGTAAGGCAAATCAATCATCAGATAGATTTAATCCCAGGAGCTAGTTTGTCTAACAAGGCTACTCACAGGATGACTCCTACTAAAACTGAGGAGCTAAATAGATAGGTTTAGGAGCTATTGAGCTTCAAGGGCTTGATTTGGGAGAGCCTGAGTCCATGTGCAATACCTACAGTACTGGCACCAAAGAGGGATGGCAAGTGGAGGATGTGTATAGACTCGCGAGGTATAAATAGGATAACCATCAAGTATCAGTTTCCTTTGCCAAGAACGGATGATCTTATGGACTTCTTGAGTGGAGCTCAATACTTCACAAAGATAGATCTCAAGAGTGGCTATCATTAGATATGGATATGAGATGGAGATGAGTGGAAAATAGCCTTCAAGACCAAGGAGGGTCTTTATGAGTGGTTAGTCATGCCCTTTGGATTGACTAATGCCCCAAGCACCTTCATGCGGCTTATGAATGAGGTACTTAAGAAGTTCTTGGGAAAAAAATTTATTGTCTATTTGGATTATATTTTAATTTTTAGTAAGACTTTGGAAGAACATTTATTGCATATTCATAGTGTCCTTGAAATTTTAATGGAAGAGAAACTGTTAATTAATCTGAAGAAGTGTATCTTTGCAAAAAGGGAGTTAGTCTACTTGGGGTTTGCTATATCACCTGAAGGTCTCAAAATGGATCCAGAGAAGGTAAAAGCCATCTTAGAATGGCCTAATCCAAGGTCTACTACTGAGGTAAGATCATTTCATGGTCTGTTTAGTTTCTACAGGAAGTTCATTAAGAATTTTAGTGGCACATGTGCACCCCTGACTGACACAATAAGAGGGGATAGAAATGAGTTCAAATGGACTATGATAGCTGCTAGAAGTTTTGAATTACTGAAGAAGAAGGTGACATAACAACTTGTGTTGGCACTTTCAAATTTTAGAAAGGTGTTTCAGGTGGATTGTGATGCTAGTGGTAGTGCTATTGGAGCTGTATTGAGCCAAGAAGGTAAGCCTATTGCATATTTTAGTGAAAAATTGAATGATGCGAAAAAGAAGTATGATGTTTATGATCAAGAGTTCTATGTAATAGTTCAGACCTTAAAGAAATGGAGGCATTATTTATTGCCAAAGGAATTTGTTTTATATACTAATCACCAGGCATTACAGTACCTAAATAGCCAAGGTAAATTGAATCAGAGGCATATGAAGTGGGTAGAGTTCTTACAGAGCTATACATTTGTGTTGAAGCATAGAAGTGGACAATCTAACAGGGTTGCAGATGCACTAAGTAGGAGACTGTTGTTGCTTCTAGTAATGCAAGTTGAATTAGTTGAGTTTGATGAACTCAAGAATCTATACCCTAAGGATCTTGATTTTGCTAAAGCATGGAAAGCTTGTAAAGAGCCTATTGCTATAGATAGAACCAAGTGGCTAGACTTTTTGATTCAGGATGGTATGTTGTTCAAGGGTAGTCAATTGTGCATTCTAAGGAGTTCCAAGAGGGAAAATTTGATTAAGGAGAAACATAGTGGAGGGATGGCAGGACATTTTGGTTGAGATAAGACCATTGCCATTCTCAAATAACATTATTTTTGGCCTCAAATGTCATAGGATGTGAAGAAGTTTGTACAAAATTTCCAAGTTTGTCAAGTGGCCAAGGGATTTAATCACAATACTAGACTATATCAACCATTTCCTGTTCCATCAAAGCCATGGGAGGACATAAGTATGGATTTTGTTCTTGGGTTGCCCAGAACACAAAGGGGTAATGACTTAGTATTTCTGGTGGTTGATAGGTTCTCCAAAATGTCACATTTCATTCCATGCCACAAAACTCATGATGTTGTCCATATTGCAGACTTGTTTTTCAAAGAGGTGGTAAGACTACATGGTATCCCAAGGAGTATAGTTTCTGACAAAGATACTAAATTTGTGGGGTATTTCTAGAGAACATTGTGTAAGAAGTTGAGAACAAACTTGAAGTTCACTTCTATGCATCACTTGTAGACTGGTGGATAGACTAAAGTGGTAAATAGAAGTCTAGGCAATTTACTGAGATGTTTAGTTGGGGATAAGCCCAAGGGGTGGGATTTGATTCTACCACAAGTAGAGTTTTCTTACAATAACTCTATAAATAGGAGTACTGGTAGATCACCATTCAAAATTGTATATGGAAGTAGCCTAAGGACTGCACTAGAATTGAGGAAGATAGAGCGAGGGGAGAGGACAAGTGTTGAAGCTAAAGAATTTTTTGAACATATCAAGCGTCTACATGAGGAGGTCTAGGAAAACATTACCAAGATGAACAAATAGTATACAGCTAGGGCTGATCAAAGTAGATGACATAAGGAGTTCCAAGTAGGGGATCTAGTGATGGTATACTTAAGAAAAGAAAGATTTCTAGCTAGTACTTATAACAAGCTGAAGATGAAGAAATTTGGCCCCTACAAAATTTTGAAGAAACATAACTCAAGAAATGCATATGAAGTAGAGTTGCTAGATGAAATTCACATTTCTCCTATTTTCAACATTGCATACTTAACACAGTATCATGATAATGGTGCAGATGAGGAGCTAATGTTAGAGCCATGTCCAATTCCTACTTCTAAGAAGGAGGAGATAGAGAAGATTCTGGATAGCCATGTGGGTTGGAGTACTCGAAATAGGCAGTATGAAGAGTATCTATTCAAGTGGAAAGGATGACCGATAGAGGGCTCAACTTGGATATCAGCAGCTAAGCTTTCCCATTTGGGATTTCCTCTACCATTCATAAAGTGATAGGATCACTTTTCAATCTACCCTGGGTGTCTAATGCAGGAGCATCCAGAGGTATAAGGAAAATCTTGTGTCACCCAAAAAAATGTACTTAGACTTAGTTTTTTTTTCATGTGTTTTCATTTTTGGATATCTATTTGAGTCAAATAAAGGATCCAACTATCACAGTTCCACTATCAGTGTTCTAGGTTAGAGTATTTGAACACCTTGGGATATGTGTAAATGCTAGAAAAATAGGAGCATGTAATTGAGCCATCATTTTGGTGAACTAGAAGGTGTAAACTGCTCGGATGATTGTCATTTTAATTTAGACCATTCCAAAAAAGGAATTAGGTCAAAAGGCCCCACGGTTTGAAAGTTATCACAATTTTTCAATTTTTGGAGACATCTTAAGAATGATTTAAAGTCAATTTAGGGGCATTAAATGACCTCAAATAGGGCCAAAAAATGGGGGATGAGAAAAGATCACTCATAGGGCTATAAAGCACTTCGAGAGCTTTCCAAAAATGTAAACGGTTTGTCAATCGGAGCTATGGTTCAAAAGTTATGCTTCTCGAAAGTTCAGTTACCATTTCTAGATTCTTCTAATTTTGTGTAGACTTCTAATGTGACTTTTGGAGCCTTCTATTTCTTCGGTGGATGCCAACTATCACTTTCTAGAATGTATTCCTAATTTTTAACCATTTGAGGTTTATTTAAGAATATTTATTTTATTGTAAAAGGTAGTTCGGAGTGGAGTTTGAGAGGAGGTACTAAAAAGAGAAATTATCTCTAGATTTATACTATTGTAAGCCCTTAGGGCATGTTTTGAGGTCTATTTTCTCTGTACGGAATGTATTAGTATATTTTCACAATTAATAAAATTTTCCCTTTCCTGTTGTGTCCATTCTATGCTTGGGTTGTGTCTCCATCAAAAAGGAGATCAAAGTTCATTCATGGATTCTTTCATCATCGAACAAAACAAGTGACATATTCATAAGAAGTGAACGTGAAAGGGAGCAAAAAGTGTATCAGATCAGACGAGAGGATCAATTAGTAAGGAGAAGAGTTAAAATTATCTTACAGAGGAAATAAAGAGTTATGTATTGAGTCACTTCTAACAAAATTGAATTAAGGTAAATCTCTTAATAGAGTGGTCATAAGAGATCTTTGTAAATATCCTAATAGATTCCTTACTTAGTTGTAAGTGTGAAATCCTTTAACTAGGTGAATCCTAATAGTTTCTTAAGTCTTTAATTAGACAAACTCCTCATCGAGTAGATCATATATTATGTTCAAACATTGTAACATTAACAAGTTTACTTAATTACTGTAGTAGTGTAACCTTACTGGTTAATTTTATTACTGTAGTAGTGAAGATTTATGAGTGTCATCCCCACCCAATTTCTACCTTCACCTTGGAGGGTTTCTAGGAAAAAAATATTGTGTTATGTGTTATTACTTTCATGCATGTAATTGAAGTGATTTACATGTTACACCAAGTTTACATTTATTGTATTACATGCATAAATTATTATTTATGTGGATGAATTTGAGAAAAGAGAGCATAGAATTGGTATCAGAGAATTGGTTCTCTAAAGAAAGCTTAAAGGCTTAAAGATTAGGTCTTGGAAAATGAAGGATTTTAAACTAGATAATACTATTGTCAATCAGGTGATCAACATCCAAATCACAAGTTAGAACAAGGAAGACGAGTTTTGAAGGATTTCTTAAAAAGGAGAAAAGAAATTGCCATTCAAATAAATTAATTCTCCTATGAAGAAGTTGAGACTTAAATATTATTTTACCCAATCAATCCAAATGAAAAAGCATCTACTAAACTACTAGAAAATTAAAACCTCCTCAATGAAGATATAAGAGCATTGAAGAGAGAACATGAAATACAATCAATAGGACTGTGTGACGTGACTAAATCAAGAAAGAAATATGAAGAAGACAATACAGTGGTAGAAGATTACAAGATGGTAATGGCCACCAAAATAGAAGAAATGCTATTAGATGTGAAAAAACTCATCAATACACAAATGAATCGGATGAATCAACTAATCAATGTAAATTAGATATTGAATTACAAAGATATGGATATTTCCAACCTGAAATCTCACAATGAGATACTGAACAATGAGAAGGAATCTATGGAGAAATTAAAAAAACCAAAGAAAGAAATGAAATATTTGAATGAAATTTTGAATTCATCAAGCTTTTCCAATGGGTTCAGGCATTCATGCACAAAGAAAGAAGAATAATCCAGGAATGGAGAAATGAGAAATACAAAAATAAAAGACAAACCAACTTGTTCTTATTGTGGAAAAATTGATCATACTTCAAATATTTGTCAAAGAAAACATGGTATGCAAAACTTTGAACCTAATTTTATTGGTTACTATTTTTATTACAAGAAACAAAGTCATCAACTACATGAGTTTAGGTCAACATTATGGAATACACCTGCTACACCTAGATTTGAAAGGCGCTATTACAACTATCACAAATATGGGCATAAAGAATTTGAAGGTAGATCAGAGACAAAACCCTACTAGAAAAATTATACAAAAAATAATTATGCACCTAAAATTGCATGTTCCAAATATCACAAGTTTGGACATCAAAGCAAGAATTACTTAACTCAAGAACATTTAGATAATCAGACAAAGGATAAGGGAAAAGGAAAAGTAGATATTGAGAAAGTGAGGAATGAAATGAACTAGAAATGGAAAAGGAAATCAAAATATGGAAATAATGGAGTTAATAGAGCTAAGGCACCCAATTCAATAGAGAAGGTGTTCATATCAACTCTAACTGAGGAAAAGAGGTATGTATTGAACTGGATACCTAAATGTTACACCATGTTAGAGAAAAAGGTTAATTTCATTTTATTTATTAAATTACCTCTTGTCCCTTCTTAAGATTTCTCCTTTATGATATTTTGCATTCAGATTTAATAATTAATTTTTAATTATTAAATGACTTTTTCCACTTATGACTTCCCATTCAGGGTTTTGATCAGTTGTAATTTCATTTACTCTATTTTCTGCACAAGTAAATTCAATCTTCTTAGTTATCAAGAAAATAATTCTCTCTCTACCTTTCTTTCTCCATTGTAACATTTTATTTGTGTGTAGGATATCCAAGGATCTATGAATTTGTTCATCATTATGTGAGGCTACATCGTTAACGTATAGAAGTGTTTTCTATTTTAAAAAAAAAATTATGTGAGGCTACATCGTTAACATATGTCTGCATCAACAAGTACATTGGTACTAATAGACCTACACTAACACTAATGTTGGTAGGGCGCAAGTGCTAACATCATCATTTTTTGGCCAAAATTTGATGGCCTTCATGTTTAAAAAAAAATTATATTAGTTTGCAAGAACATTTTTTAAAAAATATCCAACACCTGCTAGAACAATGGTCAACACCTCTTATTTTCTATAACTTCTAACCTCTCATTTCTATCACACATGGAAGACCTTGATGCCATGGATTCTCCAATCCAAAGGGTTGTGTTCTTGTTTAGATGTAGTGCAACAAGTTTAATAGGGGCCTTTTGAGGTCATGCAACATAGGAACAAGATGGATGAGGCAATAGGGTTGATTCGTTTATAAGTATCTAATAGTCTAAAGTTTTATCTTGATGGGTGCGATACCCCTCTAGCTATGCGGACCAAGCATGAAGGCTTGTTTGGTATAGTAAATGAGTTTAGAGAAATTTAAATTCAGGTAGAGCTTACCTCTCTTGTACCAGATACTTTTCCTTCCATTGAGGACTTCTTGATGAAGTTCTTGATCAACATAGATAATTATTGTAGGGTTACAGGAAGACCAAAACTGACATTGAGTGCATTTATCCTATTCTTTCTAAGCTTCATGGAAGCTTTCAGATTTTTGCATATACCTTCTATTTCACCAAAGATGCTTTGGATAATAGAGTTTCCATACCATCCTTTGAGATTTTTTGTGATCATTTGACTTGAGAGCTAGATAAGCTCTCTCAGTTGGATTCTCTCATAGGCTTATAGACTCATGTACTAGTAGATTGGTCATCTTCAGGGATGAAGGAGAAGACTCAAAAATCTCATTCTACATAGTCTCAAATTGATTCTAGCACTCATAGTTCATCAGGGCCACCTCCTCCTAAGGGGGATAAAAAAAAGCCAGAAATACTAATGTGTACTTACTGTAATAAGTCTAATCATGATGAGTCATGTATTTCTATGAGAAGAAGTTAGATGGCTATGCCAAATAGGTTTTAGATTTGACAACACTGCTTTAGAAGAGAAACATTGATATTCCTTCTACTTCTCACAGATCTTCTTTGTCATCATTTTTTCACTCGGACAGTAAAGATATAGGAAGGGGTCATGAACTATGTGTAACTACCATTCCTCATTCTTCTAGAAAGTTACTAGATTCAGGTGCTTTACAACATATGACATCTTCTCATGATTTTCTCTCTCTTTTTTTGAGGCTTCTCGTACTCCACATATTTTGATGGGGAACAAAAAAATATTATGACTATATGTGGGAAAGGTTCTATTGACATTGATGATGGTATATTTCATGATTTACTTTATGTTCCATCTTCATCCTCTAACCTTCTCTCTATTTATCAAATTACACATAGTGGGATAGGGAACATAGTTGAGTTTGAGTAGGATTCTGTGTATATAAGAGATAGTGATATAGGCAATATTATTTCTATAAGGACTATTGATTATGCTTCCCATATATATTCCTTCTCATATTTTGGTCCACCATCTCCACTATCAAAGACTCACTCTCTTTTTTCATGAGAGTCTACTAAGGTGAAGTTAGGTCACTTGAACTTATTTGTTGTTCCAAAGATGAGTGTTGTGATTTTTACACCTCCACCTCCTATTCAAATTACATATGTTGTAGAAGATTACTCTTCAACATTGCCTACTATTGTAGCTCTAGTCATTGGGCCACCTACTATAGTTGTTGAAGATATTTCAAAGGACACACATCTCCTCTCAGATGATAGATTCAGCCCACATGTTATCTCATCTCCATTGGAGATTCTATTGCAAGATTCTCATGCTTTCTCCTTTGGGCATCCACTAGGAATTCCAACTCCACCTTACATACATGGGTTATATCATCCTTATCCATTTTCTTTGTTTCTTTTAGATTGGAGCCACATTGGTATGTTCATTGACACAAGAGTTCTGTCATTCTAGCAGGGGCTATGGACTCTCAAGCTTCTATCATGGACGATTTCAATGTACTTATAGTCCTGAGAGATTCTCTTGAGATATTTCATTTGTGCATCCTTTTCTATCTCTTTTTGTATTAGAGTTTTTCCTACTAGGCTTTCTCTATTTCTTTGTTTCATAGAGATTTGGTTATGATTGGGTACCTCATTAGGCCTTGTTGCTGGGACCCAAGTTTTCTTTAGCATTGTAGTTTCCTTGCATTGTTTATTGCTACATTATTTCTCATATTAAGGGGGGGTGTTAGAGAAAAAGGTTAATTTAATTTAATCTATTAAATTACCTTTTCTCCCTTCTCAAAATTTCTCCTTTATGAATTTTTTGCATTCACATTTAATAATTAATTAGTAATTACTAAATGGATTTTTCCTCTTAGGGCTTCCCTTTTAGGGTTTTGATCTCCTTTATAAATATTGATTGGTTTCAATTTCACTCATTCTATTTTTTGCACAAGTAAATTCAATCTTCTTGTTTATTGAGCAAATCTTTCTTGGTACAATATGATGAAATATGTGCCAAAAGTTCATATATGCATATATAAGATGCAAGAGAATGAACTTTGTAAAAGGTTTTTGAAAATCACTATTTGATTTTATGTTGACAAAGTGTAGAAACATAGACCAAGAATTACAATAGAAAATGAAGGATATGAAAGAGACCAAGCTATTATATTAGTTGACTTCTACTTAACAAATTACATTAGCATTTAAGGAAAACCTAATCAATTAAAAGGAAAGATATGTAAAATATTTCAAATACATTATTTTTTGTATGTTTTCATATCTTGCATACATATTTTCAGAGAATTTAAAGTGATCAAGTGACAAATAAAATCCAAGAAACTATTAGAGATCTTAAGAAACAAAGTGATAAAAAAGGTTGAATGGGAGCATGATGATGTGTCAAGCATCCAAAGAAGGAAATACATAAAACCCTAGTTACAATCATGTTGGCTTCATCGACTACTTAAATAATCCAAAAGGTTAGTAAAATTCAATTGGTGAAGACTAACACTTTTCCTCCACCTAAACTTCATGTTATTCTAGAAATTGTTGTCAAAGGAGACACAATGAGTGTGTTATCCTTGATACAACCTAAGTTCATAATGACTCATGATGTTAGAAGTTTCTACATGTGTAAAATTGGAGAAGTTGGAGGCTACAAAATGAAATAAGCTTATGAGAAGATGTGTGATGAAGGAACCCTAAAAGATGAGTTCAAACTTGTAGAAAGGAAAGGGTTAACTTGAGCCTTAGAATTTCTAAAGAATTTCATAATAGAATTGATCAAAGTCATCTTACGAATAATTCATGATATGTATTGTTGGATATAGGATGGACCAGCACAAATCATGAAGATGATGATGCATAGAGTTATAGGCTATCTAACCTTGGATAGAAAGAAAACAATGTGACACTTGAGCCGAGGAGATGTTGAGGCTAATACAAGAGCTGAAAGGAATGGACGAGGTTTTTCCATTACAAGAATCTCTTATCCACTTATAGAATTTTCAACGAGAGTCATTGCTCACGAATTCTATCTATCTAGAAGATTAAATCATGTGTTGAGTGTGGCTAAATACCAAGCATGGAAGATTTTGATGAAAGATCATGAGTATGATCTTGCCAAGATACAAATGACACAACCAGTAGAAACCCTATCATCAATAAGAAAGGTAAAGAGTTCAATGTGTAATTTTTGTTCCCTAATTTTCTATAAATTCTTTTATATTCAAAGTATTTTTCTGGAATAGGAAATGTTATATGGGAATAAGTTAAACCAATAAAAGAATAGTTAACAAGTTTATCACTCAATTGGGAGACAATTTTGATAATTCAATGAATACATATTTTTATGAATTCAAGTAAATAATGAAAAGGAGAATGAGAATTCGAGAGGAATTGGTCATGAAATATTATGTAGTGATATATGTTCTCTTGTTGATATGGATAAGACATGTGTGCAAGTAGTAAATCAAAATAAGGCATGGCTACAAAGTTTTAGATATGAAATAGAAACTAATCATGTGAGTGCAAAAATTGATGCATTATTCAATGAAAAAACATATGTCAAGGTGCAATTGTTTAGAATATATCAAGAAGAAAAGGAAAGAATTACTATAAGCGGGTAAAAGCATAGATTTGTGTCACCGTTTGTGATACAAAAACTTGTTTTGGTCAAATCTCATTTCTCTATCAAAACTCAATTTTTAAAAAAAACTAAAAATACCCTTTTATAGATTTCAGATTCAATATCATCATTATATAAAATTTTTAGTGTTTTGATTAGTTATAATATGTTATAATCTAAAAATATTATAAGTCCATATTTCAATATTTCAGAAGATGCTCTCTCAAAAAATGAAAAAAAATAGTAAATCATATCAAAAAAATAAAAAAAATAAATTTATCGCTAGAGGAGAGAATCCTCTTCATGAATATGTAATTTTTTTTCAAGAAGGTATAGATTTGATAGGGAAGTTTTGACGGGAGGAAAAAATTGTTGGATTCTAACAAGGTCGAACTTGAGTACTTATAACAAAGAAAATATACATCAAAAATAATTATTTCCTTTTTTGTGCACTAGCTATACATGTCATCTATAAAATATTTTCAAATGATAACAAAAAAAGAGGATTTGCACATACTTGTTTGACGGGAACTACATCCTATATTTTTTATAGTTAAAAAGGGGACTTCAAAATAAAATAAAATGAATAAATTCTTAGTCAAAAAAATAATAAAAATTATAAGCATTAAATTCATACAATTCTACACATTTCATCAGTTTACATCATCTTCATATTTTAAACGCAAATACCATTTTTTTTGTCATTAATGTTGAACTGTCACATTCTGATATCACTTTTCTTTATAAAAGGTGACACAGGTTTGTGCTTTTACCCAAGCATCAAGATTGCTTCCAAAGAGAGGAAATGAAAGAAGATGATTATAGACCTAGAAGCTAAATTAGGCACCCTAGGAAAGGGTAAAGAACTATTACAATTTACTCAAGGTCTTGGTGAAGACAAAGAACAATAAAATTATGAAGGGGAAGGAGAAGTAGAAGGGGAAGAAGCTGATAATGATAAAGCCCTAGTTATTTCTAAGCCACTGAGCAAGCAAGCTCAAGGATTAAAGAAGAAGAAGAAGGTCAAAACACCTCCACCACCAACAAAGCCAAGGACCAGGGAAACTACTATTTCCAAGCAACCTATAAAGCTAAAATTAGTAGAGGCTACTAAGTCAAGTGAACTTAAAACTCAAAGAAGGAGATTGGTAAGAGGACCACCTATTAGATATATCAAAACTATTGAAGAGGTAAATGATATATTAAGAAGATTTGTAGGTCTAGCTAGTTTCAAATATGAAATATGATACATTAGACATTAATGAAAAAAATAAAGTGGAGGAATCTATTGTAGAAATGAATGCAAATCAAAGTCTACCTCCTAGTGAAATAAAGCATAAGATATCCAAATATCTATTTGATATATTAGCGAGGAAATGGTAGTAGGTTGAAGTAATAGAAAATAAGATAAGAACTAAAAGACTAGTCAGAGTTAGGCCTAATCTATCTCAAGGACAAAAGGGAAAATTTATGAAACAACATAGGAGGATATTTTTTCCTAAATAGAGAATGTTTTTTAATAAATTACAAAATAAAGAGGAAGTTGTATGAAAATAAAGTGAAATTTTTTTTTTTTTTGAGCTAACAATAAAGAAAGTAAAAACTATGGATATTGATGATGAAGACAGTAGTGGAGAAATCTTAGGTGTGTGGGGTCCACAACCTAGCATGTCTCCTATACATGCTGATGAGTGCTAATAGTGCTTGATTTCCATTAGCCTTTTACATTTTACATCTCTCACTTCTTTGTCATGAAACTTTATTTTTGTTAAATTATTGATAGGAAAATAGAATATTCGGTACTTGTTTAAAGATGGAAGAATGATCACTAAAAGCCTAAAAGTTGTCAATTATATGAAAACGATATATTTTAATTGATGCTAGTATAGAAACTAAGGGTGTAAAAATGCACATAGAACCAACCACCCAGTTGAAGAAGTAATTCAACAGCTATAGTTTTATTATGTATTTTGGGCAATTTGTTTTGAATAATTGAAATAGATTGAGTTAGGGCCTTATGTTATATTGGCCAAGTTTCTTTTGTAATTAAGTATTTGTGACTAGTGGCCAAAACTATAATCTAAAGTCCTCTATGTTTAGGGTGAAGGACATCATCTATTATAGCTTAGTTATTAGTTAGTTGAACATTTTGAACATATGTAAGTAAATGTTAATTGCAAGAAAACATGCATATGATATATGAAAAAAAAAATTTAAAACTATCTTTGAATTCTTGTTACTAAAAATGTGAAGCCTTTGTAGTAGTTGGCATTAGAATATCTCTCACCACCTAAACTAGAAGAAAAGACCCCTCTCAAGAAGCTTGGTGAGATTATTTCAGTTTGTGTTGGGAGTATTTAAGCATTGATTAATTGTATGTGTTTCTTATGAAGTTAATTATAGATTGAATTGAATGTTTTCATACATGTTTTTTTAATTGAGTAAGATCAATGTAATGCTTGTTTTTAATTAAATATTTAATTTTCTGATGAGGTAATTGGTTCACAACATTTCTACATGTTTAACCTACTATATATCATTATTCTATTTTTGCACAAAATACCATTCTATCATCCCCAAGCCATCACCCATTGTAGAATACTTCCCACTACAATCTTCCTGATCCGCCCAACTACTTATTGGTAAACCTCCTATCGTCATTCATAATACTTCTCATTGCACTCTTTTACTTAGATCTAGTCTATTGTGAACAACTTATTACCATAACTAAACCTCCTATAGAAATCAAAGTTGATTTTAACACTTAATTAGACAAAGCTTTACACTAACATTTATAAAATATAGTGCTCAATGGTTAATTGTTTAGAAGTTTGTTGATGATCATTAGCAAATTAATAAGAACCTAAACTTTAGATTAAATATAAAGATAAATCATACAAACTCATTGTATTTGTAATCTTAGATGTGTGGTATTTTGGATGATTAAAAGTTTTTTAGTTTAATCTATTAGCATGCAATAATATGCATTCATAAACCTCTTGATTTATTATCTTCATCACTTGAGAAAACAACCGTTATATCTCTCATGAGTTTACAAATCATGGATTAACATTATTAGGGTTTTTTGATGCAATCATATCCATAAATAGACCATCCAATTGAACCTTAGTTTTACCCAACATTTTTGGCACCAATTTTGGGGAGAGATATTAAAGGCATGAAATTATAATAGGTCAATATAGGTAAAGTGAGCCCTTGAGAAGTCTTGAGAAATTATTGATGTTTCTTAGGATAGTACCTTTGGTTTCCACTGTAGTAAATCATTTAGGTACATGAATAGTTTTAGAGATAGTCAAGGCAGGTTTGTTAAGAAAGAATCAGTAGGTAGTCCAAAAATTCAAAAACCACAAAAAAAGAAGAAGAATACATTGACCATCGAAACCAATCCAAAGAATGAATTTAGAACCCAGCCATCTTCTCAATCCATCTCTCTTACTGTGCCTTTTGAAATTTCCCAACAATTCAAAAATTCATACAACACTAGGTGTACTAAGCCTCCAAATTCTCCAGAACAACCCTTTAAGACATACTATACACCTTGGGAAATCAATGTTTTGGAAGAAGTCATGGCTGATAATACTTAAAATAATAATGCAAGAGGAAACAATTCTGGAAACAATGATAATGAAATTATTCAACACAATACAACCTTTGATTTTCCTATTCAGCCTCCTAAGGATAATTCCCTTATGGAAAATATCCCTCACTCAACAATTCCTATATTTAGAGGGTAAACCTCTGAGGATCCTGATATGTTCCTATTTTAATTTGATGTCCTTTATTATAGCAATGATTATCAAAGTGATGCACAAAAACTAAATCTATTTCAAACCACCTTGAAAGATGATGCATTATGATGGTTTATGAAGCTTAGGGACATTAGAACATGGGACCAAATGAAAAATGTTTTTCTAGAAAAATATCAGCAGTACTGTAAGTCCAGGGATGTATGAGATGAAATATTCCAAATTAATCAATGAGAAGAAGAGTCAGTTGAAGATTTCTGAAAACATTTCCCCTTTAGCTTACAATGCACAAGGGACCCTGATTTAACTACACACACCATCAAGATTCTTTTCTTAAGAGGCATTTGTGATGAAACTGTATATGCCTTAAATTTTATTGGTGAAGATGATATTTATAAAATGTCCTTTGAAAATATTTGTGATATATGTAGAAACTATTTGTATTCTCAATCTATTCGCGGGAACTCAAGTAAGTTTTTCACTATGGGTAATGCATCATGTGTCTCCAAGTGAAAAAATGGTAATTTACTTGAAGATATTAGAAATTACTTATTAAATCATACAATAAAACAAATTGACACTTTGTATTCTTGCGGAAAACATGTGAAAGTTGAAAAGGCCTTCGTAGTATTTGCCCAACTTTTCATTAGAAGCATGAGTTGGAAGACTGTCCTTATAATTAGACTCATGTAGCATCACTCGAGGAAGCTAGCAAGACTTTGAAGTTACACCCTCTTCCTGAAGGGATGATTCTTATGGATTATACCAAAGAACTAGTTTACTATATGGCTCCATAATGTTAGTTTTTACCTAGAAGGTTCACTAGCAAACATTTCTTTTGGGACCATCTTAACAATTCTCTAACCAAGGTCCATGGTATAGAAGTTGCAAAAAACCCCAACCTTATTAGTAATGTTCCCAAAAATTTCATTATATTACACAACCATGCCATTAGGCATGGAGGCCACAATATTTGTATCCACCTCCATAACCATTGTATGCACCTTTATAATTGTATACACAACCTTATCGTCCACAACAATTATTTCCTCCACCACCAATGATAAGCCCCTATAATCAACCTCAATAATTTATTCCTCCCATTCCTCTATCTTCTTCAAATTCACCTTCAAATCCACTACAACAACCTAAACTGACATCCATGCCAACTCAACCAAATCCTAATCCTAATAATAACCCTCCTCAACTACTTTATCATAATGAGATGGCTAATTTTCTTTCCTATCCCATCAACATAGTTGAGTTGGATGGAGTACAAATTAGGTCTAGAAAGGCTCTTAAAGGACCTACTATCACATAGGTCGATAATGAACCTAAAGAAGAGATAGAAAAAGAGCCTCCTTTTCTTAACCAATTCATTCCTAAGTCGGAGCCTAAGGAACCAACACATTCAAAATTTTATCTTTCAAATGAATTACACAATGTTAACATTAAAATTCCTCTTTTGGAGGCTCTTAAGTAGATTCAAATATACAATAAAATGGTATGAAAGTTATGTACACAATGATAGAAAAAGGAGGACCCAAAGACTATTCAATTTATTGGACAATTAGTAGAATTAATGTTAGGGAATGTCACCATTCTGAAATATGCAGATCTTGGTAGCCCTATCATTCAGGTAAATATTGATACAATTGCTATTCCTAATAAACTTGTTGATCTAGGCACTACTATAAATGTGATCACCAGTGAAACGAAACTCAAATTATCCTTGGATGGACTTAGACCTACTCCTATGATACCTCAAATGGCTAATTGATCCTTAGTTAGACCTAAGGGGGTTATAGGAGATGTCATTCTTTCCATTGATAGTTGGGATTATCCAACTAATTTTATGATCCTTAAGCCCAAAGCTAAGTTGGGGGGATATCCTCTCATTCTTGGAAGACCTTGTTATTAGCAATCAATGCCCACATCAATTGTTGGTTAGGTAACATGATTATTTCCAATGGTGAGAAAAAAAAATACTTGACCTTATATCCCACTACTCAACCATTACTAGACATTGAAGACCCAACATGGGTTGGTAGTGATTCAAATGATTCTTTTCTAGTCCTTACCATCGAGCAATTATAGTATTTTGAAGACCCAACTAATAAGACCATTCTAGTGAACTTCCTTTAGAATAGGTATGAGTCTAATGATATCCTAGAAACTATGGTTTTCCCTTCTCAAGCAACTATTGATTTCTCTTTTGGAAATTTTCCACTAATAGGCAACACTTGATTCATTCTACATTTCCTAATACTATACCAACTTTTGCCACATCAATGCTTGTATAGTCCATTATTGTCCTTAGACAAATTAGACTAATTACCAGAGCTTATTCTTGATGCTCCCACACCATCAAAACCTATGGAGATCCTACCAAGGGGAACTTTAAATATTAATCCATACACTTGCTCAGGTTAAAGATCACATAAGTATGCTTAAGGAACATAAAGTTGCATTTGCATGGGAATATCAAGACATGTGAGGTATTCATCTAGATACTTGTACCCATCACATTTATATTGAAGAAGGGAATCATCCAGTCAAACAACCACAACAATGACTTAACCCTACTTTATTAGATGTACTGGAAGAAGAACTCTAAAAACTATTGAATGTTGGATTCATTTATCCTATCTAGGATAGTAGGTGGGTATCTCCTTTGGTTGTTGTTCCTAAGAAAAATGGTAAGTGGCGTATTTGTGTTGATTATAGAGCTTTAAATAAGGATACAAAAAAGGGATCACTTTCCACTACCCTTTATTGATCAAGTATTGGATACTTTTGTAGGAAAATGGTTCTTCTTTTTCTTGGATGGATTCAGCAATCAAGTTCACATTGCTCCTAAAGATTAGGACAATACCACTTTTACATGCCCCTAGGGAACATTCACATATAATGTCCTTCCTTTTGGGTTATCAATGCCCTTCCTACATTCCAACACACAGTATTAGGCATCTTTGTTGATCTATTTAATGATTGTATAGAATTTTATATGAAAGATTTTACTTTTCATGGGAATACCTTTGATGAAGCTAAAGATACCTTAGAGAAAGTATTAAATAGATGTATCGACACTAACCTATCTCTGATTCATGAGAAGTGTCATATGCCAATGACTAAGGGAATTATATTAGGCAATTTAATCTCCTCAAAAGGTATAAAAGTTGATCCCAAAAGTATCCAAATAATTTAGAACCTTCCCACACCTTCAATCCAAAAAGATTTTTGGAGTTTCCTTGGTCATGATGGGTAGTATAGGAGATTTATTCAAAACTTCAATAAGATTGCCTATCCTTTGTTTACTCTCTTAGTTGAAAATGTTATCTTCACTTGGACCCCTACATGTTAGGAAGTCTATGAGACCATTAAGAACAAACTTGTGACCATTCCTATTCTTCAAGGTCCTAATTAGGAACTTCATTTCCACATTCATACTGACAATTTTGATTTCTCCATGGGGGATGTTCTTGGAAAAAAAGAGGACAACTGAGCTTCTATTCCATTTATTACATCAACAAGAACTTCATACATGCAGAGGTAAACTATATCATCACTAAGAAATAATTTTTAGCCGTTGTTTATGCTATAAACAGATTTTGGTATTATATTACTAATTATAAAGTATTCATTCACATAGATCACTCTACTATTCAATTTTTAATGAATAAAATAGTAGTGATTAGATGGATTATTAGATGGTTTCTTTTATTACAAGAATTTGATGTTACTATACTTGATAAGCTTGGTCAAGAAAATGTGGTTGTAGATTTCTTGTCCTAGTTACAATAGCTTCATAATGAACCTATTCCTATTGATGACTCATTCCTTGATGAACACCTCTTTGTCATTTCTACCAAGAGTCCTTGATATGCTAACATTGCCAAATATTTAGTTACATGCAAAATTATGCCACACTTCTCTCCTAGAGAACATAAGTTGGTGGGCCTTAGTGGATAATATACTTGGATCAATCTCTTTGATAATCTCTATGCCTACCATACTGAACCTTGTGGTGGACACTTTGCTTCTTAATAGACTAGTCAAAATATTCTTACTGCAGGTTACTACTAGCCTATGCTCCATAAGGATTGTAAGTGTTATGTTCATCATTGCAACCAATGCTAGTGCATGGGTCATCCTATATGATCTGATGAGATGCCACTCCATCCTCACTCTCTATTGAACCTTTTGAAAAGTGGGTCTTGATTTTGTGAGATCTATCAACTCAACTTCTCATAATAAGGAATATATTCTTATTTTTATGGATTATGTCACCAAATGGGCTGAGGTGGTCACACTTAATTATCCTTGAGATACCAAAGTAGTTGAATTCCTATATTCTGAGATCTTCACTTGCTTTGGTGTTCCCCATGAAATTACTACTAATCAAGGACACTAGTTTACTTTAGACCTCATTTCTACATTAATCAAACCTTACCATCCTCAAGCCAATGGGCAAGTAGAAGTCACTAATTGGGAATTAGAGAATGTTCTTACTAAAACTGATGCACTTCATAAGCATGATTTGGCCACATGACTTCCTAAAGCTATGTAGGATTATCATACCACATGGAAGACCACCACTAGTCTAACTCCTTATGAAATAGTTTATGGTAAGAAGGTTTTCCTTCCTACTATTTTTGAGATTAAGACACTTTGAACAACCCTTCAACACAGATTGAGTCTCTATGATGCTTAAAAGGACTGCATAACACAACTCCACTCCCTTGATGAGTTATGACAAGAACCATTTCTTTACACTAAACTTTTTTAGAAGCAATGTACACTATGGAATGAAAAACATATTCAACAACATCCTTTCCAGCTTGGGGGTTGGGCACATCTATATGATTCCCAATTCATAGATTTCAAAGGCAAGTTTCATACATGATGGCTCGAACCTTACAGTTGAGCATTTATATGACAATGGTGAGGTTCAGCTCTACACTATGACTCTGAACATCACAAGGTCCTTGTTAACGGTCACTAACTGAAGCTATACAAGAAGCATATTTTTAGGGAAGCTTTCTTTCTAGATATCACAAAGGAACTCACCATGGTTCCTTGACTAAAGCTATACAAGAAGCCTCTTTCTAGGGAAGCTTTCCTTCTAGATATCACAAAGGAACTCACAATGGTTCCCCTTGGTCTCATCTAGAATTGCTAGAATATGTATATCCATATGTATATACACACCAAAGAAAAAAAAACCAAAAGAACCAAAAAAAAACTAAAAAAATTCCCAACTCCTTCATTCGACAAGAGCCTCTTTTTCTTCTTATCACTTTTCTTTGCCCCTTCCATCTTTTTCACTCCTACCAATTGTTTTTCCCTGGTGGATCTTTTTTTTTTTTGTGTGATTGTACTATGTACTACCTTACTTTCTACCAATGTGTTGAGATAATGGGTGTTCCACACATTGCATAATATTGTTATTTTATTATGTAATGTTGTACCTAGATGGACGTGCAATATGTAAAGATTCCCATGGAATATTTTTGATGAGTTGTATTGTAACATTATGAAAATATTTCATGTAATTATTTAATATTGGGGGAAAAGAATTAAATGCCCAATATTAAATGTGGGGTCAGTGGGTTAGGTAGCATATGGTTTATGTAATACCACTTGGTGGTTTTGTGGGACTTGCTACTATATAAGCAGCCACAAGGGTAGTTTTTGTAGAGAGAGAGAGAGAGAGAGTGACAAGGAGAAGACAAAAGGCAAGAGTCGAGCGGGACAAGGCTTGACAAGTTAGCCAAGGGAGCATTTGTGAAGTTTGAAGTCATGGCATGGGATGTGTGGATTCATGCTTGTTCACATAGTTTGCTTAGTTGTGGCTATGGCCATGAATTCTTCCATAGTTGTATGGCAATGGTATTTTTGCTGAATAATACATGGTGATGGATGCTTTTGGAGGCTGGGTTTTTTCCCTCAATGAGGATTTCCCAGGGTATATTTTGTGTCACAATTTTGTGGGTATGTCATCTATTCTCTTGCATGTGGATTTTAATTTCGTATTTATTTTAGATCTATTATGGGTTATGTGGAAATGGTTATATTCTTTATTTCCAAGTTGTTTCCTTACAAGTGGTATCAGAGCTATGGTTTTATTATTGTAACCCTAGATTGAATCCATGGGAATGCATGAGATGATAAAAGAAAGGGCAAGATATATGAATGTTTTATTGCGGATCTGAGGGTTTTGGGTTTGCTGTTATGATGGGATGTTAAAATATTTGGGCATGTGAAATTGTTGGACTAAAATATTTTTTCGGATGTTTCATTTAAATGAGGGTTTTGGGGGGAAGCTTGCAAAAATGACCTCCTGGGTAAAAAAAAACCTCACCATTGGATCCGAGTCAACATTCCCATAAATTTTGATATATAATATGCCCTAGTTTGGCCATGTTCAGAGGAAATGAAAGAGTTTTTTAGTTTCAGCCCATGATGGCCGTCAAATTTAATCCCGTCGGAATTTTCGTCACTGAAAAAAAATAAAAAATGAAAAATCGTACTGAAAATGGTAAAAAGACTGTCTTAGTAAAATGGCCATAACTTTCTCTCAGAATATCAGATTTTAAAGTTCTTATAGGCGTTGGAAAGCTAATTTAGAGCACTACAAGATGATGTAGGTTTGGTTCTATAATTTTGAAATTTTGTCAGGTTTTAAGAGCCTTAAATTTAGATGTTATTTATTTTGAGCACGAATTGGAGCATAACTTGGGCATACGGAGTCGAATTTTGGACTTTGAGTAGTCAACAGAAAGCTCTTGGAGAGCTCTACACATTGGTTCAGATTTGGTGTAGGTTTGGCATGATTTAATTATTGATATATTGATTTGAAAAATTTATAGGTATATCGTGACTATGGTAACATTGTGAGTTTATGGCATTGGAGATTTAAGTTTTGATGTCATTGTATACTCAGTTCATATTTCAGATTGGTCTCATGATGATATCATTATCAGTGTTTGGTTTGGATATGCATGATGACTTGTTGGATCTACAAGTTGTGTAGTGTTGTAAGCGGTCTATACTTATAGATTGCATTTATGGCTTGGTTATGGGTTGTCTTTGCTCATTGATATTTCATTATTGATGCATATTCAGATTGGTGGCTTGGATTTGGGTTGTCTATGCCCTACGTCACATGATTTACTATTTTCTTCATGTAGAAGGGATGAGATGTTGTTACCAGGGACAATCATGGCAGAGGATTGTGGTTGACTATTTTATGCTGACAGGTTGGACATATTGAGAGCCAGATGCTCGGTTTATGGATGTGATCATGGTGTCATGGATTTTGGCATGACATGATTGGTTATACAGGTACATCCTTTATGTTCATTAGCTTGGATTTTCTGATTTGGTTATGGTGGTATATCTTCTTAGTTGAGGGTCATGGTTATTTGGTTTCTTTTGAGGAGCTCATGATGTGCACTTTGAGTTCTTTGATAGTTTGATGCCTTGGTTGATTCTCATGGTTAGAGGATGGGCTTTTTATCATTATGTCATGGATAGCTTGGATACACGGTTTAGTGGAAGTTTGTGACAGTGATGGGGTGACAGTGCAGGATTAGTTCTTGGTTTGGTTTATATCTTCTTGGTTTGGAGAGGATGGATTTTATGATGCCATAGGTGACTTGGTACCATGGTTGAGTGGGAGTTGTTGGCATTGATATATTTATTGAGTGTTTGCAGATGTTGGAGGTTTGTCTTAGATCCTGTTGCTGCAGAAGCATCTTTGACATTTGCATGGTGCACTTGTTATCTTCATAGTGTTTGAAGATGGTTAGATCTTGAGAACTCATGGACTTCTTGGTTATCTTCATGGTATGTGGAGATGGTTCTTCCTAGTATGTGGAGATGGTTTTCTTCATGGTGTATGGAGATGGTTGCATCTTGAGGACTCACAGGGTTCTTAGCAAAGGTGTGGTTTATGCTTTTATTTGGCATGGTATCCTTGGTATGAGGATGGTTTCATTATTATGTCATGGTATACTCTTGATACGCGCTTAGAGTTGTGACATGTTATAGTATGTTCATATGGAGCATGTTATCTCTTTAGTTGAGATGGTAAGATCATGTTGTCATGTTTATGTTCCTGAGGCCATGGTTGGAACTTTGACATTGATCTTGGTTTAGCTTTTTAGTATTGAGTACACTGATCATAAGCTGGATACTTCATGATATTGCTATGTTGCATTTGGAGTTGGCATGGATTGATTGGTTACAGGTGCTCATGGATACTTAGAGACAGTGGTGATGCTGATTTCTCTTGGATTAGAGAAGTATTTGTTGGGATGGTTGATGGTTTCAGCAAGAAGTCCAAGGGGTAGTCACCTGATATGGACTTGAGAGGAGATTTTTCTTAGATGAATCTTGGTTGGAGACTTGGGTATCTTGATGAGCATTCTCATTCCCCACTCTTGGTCTACTTGACGATTTGCTACTTGAGAGGTATAGCCCATTTTTTTCTCTTAGTTGCATTATATTTATGCTTGTCTTTCATTGATATGGATCTTGAGCTATGGTATATGAGTTAGTTCTGGAAGGTTCATTTGAGAGATGGTTAAGCATTGGTTATCTCCATGTGCATATGTTGTTATGCTGGTTGAGTTTGGGAGATGGTTTTATATTGGGCATATTCCTTGGTTTAGGAATGGTTTATGAGTTTGATCTTCTTGTGAGAGGCTTACATCTATGATGAGTTATATGGTATGGTTTGGGTGTTGTTGAGGCTTCTTGTTGGAGTTTTATGGAGGAGATCATACTTGCATAGTTTACATCTAGAGGTGTGTGTAGAAGGACATGATACAGGTTATGATTTGCATGGTTTCTTCGATCTTGGTTATCTTCCTAGATGTTTAGTTTTGCTTACATTGGATTTGAAATTGATTAGAGATTGTGATCACTGGTTTGTGCTCATGTATGTCATGTGAGAGATGACATGGTTATTCCTTTATCTCTTTCCTTTGTTTGTTGTGGATAATTTGAGAGACGATTGGAGACTTATTATGAGAATTTTTTCTTGCAAGATATCAGTTTATGTATTGTGGATGTCCTTGATACTACATGGAATCACTTCTTTGAGATGTTGTGAGTGGATTGGTTATAGATTTGACATTATCTTTTGCAGTGGGAGCTTCTTGGTATATATGTGGCAGGTATTGCTCTTAAGGCTTGTGATTGCAGGTTATAGATTGGATATGTCGGTGATATAAGATTCACTTGTTATACGTTAGAGGTATGGATAGTTGGATGGGTTTGGCACTTTGCTGTGGGTGTTATTTCAGCTATGGATATTTTGACAACTACGGATACATGTGATTACCTTTGGATCAGGTTTTCTTTTGTGCTTGGAATTTTAGTTGGTATAGGATTTTATGATCTTCTAATGCGACGGGTTGGGTGGCTTTCTCTTTGGATGGCTTCTATGTATGTCTGGTGGGAGTGGCATAATAGGAGGTGAGATCATTCATGTTCGAGATGCTGGATACTTTGATTTTGTTGCAGGTACCAGGATGGAGCACTTGGTGTATTTTTTATCCATGATGGTGGATGTGCTTGGAGGGATTGTTCCCTTGTTCATTTATGTGGCTACGGATTGACCCTATGCAATGTATACAACAAGTGGGAGATTGTTGAGATAATGGGTGTTGCACACATTGCATAATATTGTTATTTTATTATTTTATTTTATTATGTAATGTTGTACCTAGATGGACATGCAATATGTAAAGATTCCCATAGAATATTCTTGATGAGTTGTATTGTAACATTGTGAAAATATTTCATGTAATTATTTAATATTGGGGGAAAAGAATTAAATGCCCAATATTAAATGTGGGGTCAGTGGGTTAGGTAGCACATGGTTTTAGCACTTGGTTTATGTAATACCACTTGGTGGTTTCATGGGACTTGCTACTATATAAGCAGCCACAAGGGTAGTTTTTGTAGAGAGAGAGAGAGAGAGTGACAAGGAGAAGGCAGAAGGCAAGAGTCGAGCAGGACAAGGCTTGACAGGTTAGCCAAGGGAGCATTTGTGAAGGTTGAAGTCATGGCATGGGATGTGTGGATTCATGCTTGTTCACATAGTTTTCTCGATTGTGGCTATGGCCATGAAGGCTTCCATGGTTGTGTGGAAATGGTATTTTTGCTGAATAATACATGGTGATGGATGCCTTTGGAGGCTGGGTTTTTTCCCTCAATGAGGGTTTCCCAGGGTATATCTTGTGTCACAATTTTATGGGTATGTCATCTATTCTCTTGCATGTGGATTTTAATTCCGTATTTATTTTAGATCTATTATGGGTTATGCGAAAACGGTTATATTCTTTATTTCCAAGTTTCCTTACACAATGCTCCTTGCTTTTCCTCCACGTCTTCCTTCTCTGTGTACTTTGCGTTTTGCATCATCATTGATGGATTCCCTTTTGAACTGCACCTATACCTTATTAGCTATTAACATCATTTGATGATCAACTTTCTACTTTTAGGGTAGTTTTTATTATATTCTTTTTAAGTTTTACTTTATATTTCTATTTTTCTTTCTCTAGTTTTGGCAAAATTGGAACATTTTTGTGCTAAAGTTGGGGATGATGTCATGCTATTTTTTTATTGCTAAATATGATCCTTCTCATAAAATTAAGGCCATCTCCATTCATCATTATTCTCTTTACCTCTACCATTGATAATTCTTTTTAAATCACACTCCATTCATCACATATGTACAATACCTTTCCTATTTGGTTCAAACATAGAGTTTGAATCCACTATCTAAAACTTTCCATCGATGAAAACATAAGCAGTTTGAACTAGAATATATGGACAAGTTACTAGCAAGATATGAGGCCCACAAGATTTCTTTCCACGTAGGTTTTCATCTTTACTTTCATTGATTGTGGGGCTATGACCTTGCCATCCCTAAAGAATTTGCACAATCCTTTGTTCAAGACACTGCGACAACATAGTGCATTACATTTCTAGTAATGGTGTAGACAGTGGCCATAGTAACCAACTTTCCCCAAATTGACAATTTGTATTTCCCTACTGCTAGCACCTAGGTGGTAGAGTTAAAACTTGGTAGGTCTAACTTCTTGTAGTGCAATGAGTCCCTGGAGATTGTTAAGGGACAAGGAGCTTGATGCAAAACTCTTCCTTCACCATGGGATGTAGTAGCCCAATTTATAGGTCAGTGTGTTACCTATGAGGGTTGCTTTAATTTTATTAATGTACACCATTTATGGCTCATGCTTCACCTAAGGTTAGGGCATCTTTTTAATCTTCCCTATTACTTGTATCATTCCTTGAAAAGAGTAGATAATCAGTTTAGGGAAGGCCATAAGAATTCTTTGGCACAACATTGTTTGATTAAGTTACTAGTCATATATGGTCTTAAACTTTAGGAAACCCTAACAACATGGGATGCATTTGTACAACCCACTTCTAATGTCACACAACCCCAACTAGAGGAGATTGAAACTATGGCTTAGGAATTGTTGACATTCTAGTCATGTTTGGTTATTAGTGACATACACTAATTCATATAGTGAGTTCATATTGAGCATATTGTATAGATAATAGAGTTAACTAAGTATTATAGTTACTACTAAGTCCTATAGTTGCAACAAAGCACTATGGATAGATTATAGTTTGAACTAAGCAGTTACTATAGAGTTGAGGATCAATAGTGTAAATTGAGCATTTCAATCTATGTTGAGTTTATCAGTATAAACTGAGTTGTGTAGTGTTTACTGAGTTCACATTTGATGTGATGTGAATCTAGTATTGAAAAAGCTACTCAGTGTTAACCAAAAGACTCAGTTTATAACAAGCTCGAGGTGATAGTGTTTATGAAGCTATGTAGTGTGAATCAAATGATTCAATTTATATGTCGAGTTTCATAGTATTTGCCAAGTCATAAGTGTAGATTGAGTTCAAGACTACTTGGAAGTGATTAGTATCGACTAAGCTTCTAAATATACTAAGTTCATGATGATGCTAAGAATTAACAGTGGATGTTGAGTATCAAAACACCACCAAGTCAATCTTCAGAGCCTAAGTTTCTACACTTTGTCTGACTTTGTAATATTTGTGTAAACATGTATCATAGCCCACTTTGTAATTATATAATTGGATTGATATATATGTAAAGTATATTATCACATCTAAATATATGAAAAAAATCAATTTAATCATTAGAGAAGAGTAGAAAAGAAAATTACAAAGGCTACAATAGTATACGGAGCAAAAAAGATTCATCTATCACAACAAGGTGCTTTGTACACTCAGAAGAATGTCATTTAGCAAGTTAAGTTTTAGATCAGAGATCAACTACTACTTCATCCTAATAGGTAGATCAGTGAAATCGTTTAACAAGGTAAACCTAATAGTCTTATGTAAATATCTTTATCAAGTGCATTCTGGGTATGTGCAGGACCATGGTGTGCCAAACTATGGCCTTAAGTGGCAATGAAAAACTAGCAAATCAGGGTTATGTCAACTTGACACATAATTTTAAAGTGGTTATGGAATTTATATCAAAAAGTTGTAAGAAAATAATCTTTAGGAAATTGATTCTAGTTTCTAAAATATAAGGCCTTAGCTAGAGAAAAAATTATTTGATTGTCAAAAGTTTGGATTTTAATGCGATTCTACAAAAATTTTAGGGCAAAAATAAAAAGTAGGTGTATGTCTGACCAACTTAATCATAAGAAAATGATAATATTTTCAAATATAATTTTAGATATAAAAAGTAGACTCATGCCTAGATGTGACACATATTTTTGGGAATTTTTATTCCAAATAAATAATTAATTATGAATTTTCTACTATATTTTTTCAGAATTAAAAAACTCCCATGTCTGACCACCTTAACTAGTTCAAAAAAAATCAAAATTAAGTTCTTTTTTTTTTTTCTTATACTAGTCGAAGCATAGAATGTGATGCATCTTTTGGATTTCACAAATCTTATATGGTTTGAAAGTTATAGCTATTTTTCAACCAGTATGTCAATCAGCACTTTGTAGCTAACACCATTAGAAAATAAGTAATAATTACTTACTCAACTCGTAATTTGACAAACCTTACATTTATGAAAACCTAAGAACATTCTTAAGAAACCCTTTTCATTACATCAAATTGTGGTTAAAAAAAAGCCGCCAGCTACATGCTTGAAGTAAAAAACACATAAAAATATGCCAAAAACACATTTTTGAGATGTTTTAAAGATGACCATATAAGGTTGGTATCGAAAGATATAGTAGGAATTATAAAGGTATTAATTGTTTTCATTTAGTATCAGGATGGGTGGGAAAAAAGTTGGAATAGATTTTGAAATTCTTTGAGGCATTTCAGAACTACATATTTTTCAGATCACCACTTTTTTGCACACCATGATCCTACACATACCCTGCTTCATTGTATGTTTAAGGTGGACCTAGCAGTCCTTATCGCTCCTAACTTGGCAGATCATCAAAAGTGATCATTGTAAGCCTTAATAGGCCAATTTTATACTACAATACTAAATCTTGTAGCTACCATCCCCAACCCAATTTTACTTTCTATTTCAAAGGTTGCTAGGTCACCAAATCTTGTGTTAAAGTGTTGTATATAACTTCATGTTTCAATTTTCTCATGCATGTAGTTAGATTAGAATTCATATAAAGGATTAATTTCTAACTGAGATAAATGTTTTCAAAGATACCGATTCACCCCTCCCTCTCAATAGCTTAGCTTGTCATAATTTTCCCAACAATTGGTATTAGAGCATTGTGGTTCTCAGTGAAAAGTTTAAACAACTTGAGAAAAGGCCAAAGGCAATGGAGGTATTCAAACTTGACAAAGCTATTGAAAATGAGAAGCTAGATTTGGAATTGGCCATTGGACAACTCAAGAAAGAAAAAAAGAAACTCTCCCAATCCTTGAAAAGAAGAAAAGATCTTGCAATCTAGTTGAATGACTCACTCTACATTGAGGAAAGAATTGGAGACATATATCCAAGAAATTCAGATGAAGCTGATGAAACAATCAAAGAACTACTAGAAAAGAATAATACTCTTCAAGAAGAAGTAAGAAAACTAACAAGAGAGCAAGAAATTTAGTTAGTGAGATTGTGTAAATTCATGGAATAAAAAAACAAGATAAGAGAAGAGATATTAGGAAAGAACAATGAAATTTAGCACCTATCACTTCAACAAGTAGACTACATTGATCAAACCACTAATGCAAATGAAAAAAACATTAACCTAAGATTAGAGAATGAAAGATTATAGAATGATCTAAACATTAAAAGGCAAAGCAATAAAAGAATGTTGAAATCCCAAAAAAATGTGAATCAATTGAATGAGTAGAGTCATTTTAGACAAAAAGGAAAAATAAGAATTTGATCTACAGAAGAAGGAGAATCATCCAGGCAAGGAGCTCAAAGGAACCAAAAACCTACTTGCAGTCACTATGGTAAGATAGGTTATACTTGAAACAAATGTTGGAGTAATGGGAAACCATAATTCAATAGAAAATACTACAATTGTAATCAACATGGTCTTAGAGAAAATGAATGCAAAGAGAAGCCAAGATTTGAAGGCAAATGTCACAAATGTAAGAAGCATGGGCATGAGTCATCAGAAACAAAAACCAAGATATTGAATCTAGCAGAACAAATTATAAAAGCCATATTTGGTTGAGACTATAACACTTGGTGCAGATGTCATTACTATGAAGAATTTGGACACATTAGAATGAATTGTGTAAAGCATCACATGAGGAAAAGAGATACTAGAAAAAGATGTTTTATCTATTCAAAAATTGCTCAGCTTGCCAAGAAATATATGAATACTAGAAGAATAGAAGATGAAAAGAAGGTAAAAGTTGATAACATCAAAGAAAAAATGAGACAACAATGGGTTCAAAAGTCTACTCAGAATGAAAGTTTTAGAAATGATGATCAAGTCACTCAAGAATTGGGTGACTCCACTATTTCCACTTGATTTCCTTAAGGAGAACTCAGACTAGGCTACCAAAGAAGAAATCTATATAAGTTCCAATTGATAGGACAAAATATCTATCAACATTCAAGATGCAGAGGGATCACCGAGTAAGAGGTACTAGTTTCTACTGAGTTACCTTTCTTAACAAGCAATGTTGGGTTATAGACTCTACCAAGCAAGGTTAGGAGTAATTATGTTTTATGTGGTTACCGAGTCATGAAAGACTCCACTGAGAAATCAATGCAAGTGAAGTGCATAAATAAATTATCAATCTGATCTAACATTTGTACCAGATATTTATGGTGATATTTGATAAAAGGAATGAAATTGAGGTCATTCTACCATGAATTTTAAAGAGAAATTGTGCAAAGCAATCTTTAAGAGCATTCAAGCAATTTGAGTAAATTGTTATTAAAAATTTTGAATTCTCTCAAACCTGACCGACTGAAGATGAAAACTACCAACAACAAAGCAAAACAAGGATGTTGCTTCATTATGTAGAATGGAAGACACTAGATTTCAAGCTAACTCCTGCAATCACTTAAATTCTAGATCTGAGTGGAGCACATTCACAAATCCCGCCCAAGGTACTATTAATCAATGATATTTGTTCACATTTTAAATGTGAGATTTAAGATATTAGTACTCTAGAAATGGATGAATGTCTAAAGGAGTTATGTGTTGATGGTGTTTTGAAACCTAAGCATCAATATCTCAAGGCTAAAGGTTTAACCCATATTCCTCACATGCCACATGATTTCCAAGTGAAATGGATTAGGTTTATCTTCAATCATATGCACAATGGATTATTGTGGTTGGAGCAACCAATTCTAATAACAAAGAAGATGATCTAAAAGAACACTAGTCTCCCAATGTTGGCTAAAACAAAAATGACTAAAACCCTAGGTTGGGTCAAACTAGAGAAGAAAACCCCAGCCAATTCGGATAGTAGGGGAATGAAAATTAGCAGTGCCACTAAAATGGAATTGAATTTTGGTATTCATGTCATTGCACACAAGATCTATAGTTTGAGTAGATTGAATAGTGTTTTATGTGAAGCTGTAGACCTGGCATACAAGGTAGTCAAGAATAATCTTTCTCTTGACCTTGCCGAGCTATTGTTGAATCAATTCAACAAGAACATGGAGAGCATCAGGACATCAAAGAATAATCCATGTAAGTTTGGCTCACTTTTGACATATTTATTCTTTTATATATAGATATTCTTTCCATCAAATGGTATTGTCCTTTGGAGGAAAGATGTGCTAGTACTTTATCATATTAATGAATACATTGCCGAGATGGGAGAAAATTACACTAGTATCATGGATAATTATTTTGATGCATTCAAGGGGAAAATGAATAACAAATACAAAATCCCTAAGAAACTAGTTGAAGATTATAAGGATGATGTATGTTTTATGGTGGATAGCGATAAGGTATACATTAAGGTAGTTAGGCTTAGAATTGCATGGGTGAAACCTATAGGATATGAGGTAAACATTGATGAAACAAAAGATATAATTGAGGCAACGATAAATGAACTAGTTGACCCAAGGTTGCATATTTTGGCACATGTGATGAGGCTAAGGTCTAGATAGAATTGGAGATCAAGCTTCCTCAAGTGGTTAGCAAAGGAAACAAAAGGATTGCCAATTTGAAAACAAGTTCTACTCTCCTATTAACTGAGGGTAAAGGTGAAGATGAAGAAGTGGAGGATGAAGAATCAAAGGAAGAAGAGACACTAAAGAAAAATGGCAAGGTAATCATTACTAAGCCTGCCAAAACAACCACTACATTATTCAAAAAGAGATCCTCTAGAAAGAAAGCACACAAAGAAGGGGGAGACATAATCTTCAAGAGGTCTCCATACACATTTGAAGAGAGGATGAAAGTATTAGAATCAAGTTTTAGGATAACAAACTTCATGGCATTAAAATATGAAACCAAAACAACTGATGAACAGAAGCAAATTAAAGACATGCTATATCTAAGATGGGCAAATGGAAATACTCACCTAACTAGCTCACTCAAAAAATTCTAGGTGCATTAATTAATAAAATTAAGCCAAGATGGGAACAAGCAATGAACATTGCAAAGGAAATTCATGAGTAGACCCTGAGGCAACTTGTACAAAACTTTAATGAAAAGGAGGTGAAGGAATCTTTAAATAAAACTGAAGAAAAATTGACTTTAAGATTCAATACTTGTCTTATTTTATTAAATGAAATAGAGCATGTTCTAAAGAATAGAACAAACACATGGAAGAATATCTATATTCTTCATAAACTAAGTTATTTGCTAATAGGTATAAGTGAAAAGGATGACGATGATCAAGAAAAGGATGATGAAGAAGTAACACATTTTGATAATGAGAATGATGAAGAGGAGCAAGAGCAAAAGGTTACCAAGGAAGGAACATAGGATGTTGAGGAAACTGACCCAATCAAGATTGTTGCAGGAATTGTTGCCTCACTTCCTCACTCTCCAAGCAAAATAGTGACAATGTCAAGCACAAAGACAACCTTAGTAAGACTGATTGTGATGAGCACTGCGAGTACAACTATCCAATCAATCTTTGTACTAGTCTAGCTCATCACTTCATTGATTGAAGTACCAACTATTTCATCTACTAAGCTGAAAACTCTTCTCTCTTCAATAGTTTTGTACACTTCAAGTATTTGAACCACTAGTAATTTTGCAATAAGTGCAGTATCCATTTTTGTAGAAAGCCCTACTATATCAACTATTGTTTCCATTCTAAGTACACATGTAATAAGTGCAAGGAAAGTTGAGAACAAGCCTCAACTGAGTACAAATTTTTTTGGTTAAGGTAAAGAAAAAGGAGGAGGATGTAGATTTTGATGAGGAAATTGTGATTCCTAATTGGGATATTTTAAAACACAATCCTAATCAAATGTAGACCTTTGAAGAATTACTCCAAAAGAAAGCCAACGAATAGAGGCTAAGAGAGGAAAGAGAGAAAGAATTTAAAATCATTGAGGATGCTAAGAACATTTTGGTAGAGGCTTTAGGTGTAGAGGTTGATTCTTCTCAACCAATTTTGTATTAGTTAGCAGAGGAAATCCAAAAGTATTGTGAAGATTTACATGGACAAGATAAGTTATTGCAAAAACTAGAGAAAAGTTTTGAAAATAAGGTCTTCGAACTTATTTCTTAAAAGATTTTCATTTACCGAGTAGAGTTATCTGCTATTTTGAGTTCTCTAGAAACCTAATGCACTGTTGTAACTTTACTTTTTGGTAAATTATGTGATATTTCACATTCTACAAAGGAAATAAAATATAAATTATCTAAGATTGATGAAGACCTTAAGGCAAGTGCTTATAAATTATAGCTTGACCCAAGTTCAAGCTCTACCCATTTAAAAAGGATTAGATTTTTGATAGATATATAGGTAGAATTGCTCAAAGAAGAAGCTAAAATTAGATTGACTTTGGTAGATATTAAAAATATGATTCTACCTAACATGGATGCACTACAAAAGAATATTTCAAATTAAAAATCCCTCATCCATGACAATAATTTCTCAATTGCACACCATATTATTGAACTATGAGGAAAAGTGTAGGTGGTATTGTGCACATGCAGGGTCTTGCAAGAGAACTGGGACAAGACTTTGGTGATTATAATGAAGGTACATTTAGATTTCTTGTCTCATTTTGGCATTAGTATGTTAATACATATAGTATAAATCTTTGGCTTTAATGTCAAAAAGGGGGAGAAGATATAAGATGATATAAAGGGTAGAAACTATAGAAGTCATGAGGAGAAATATGTAAAAAGATAGGGGGAGAAGATTGAAAGAAAAGTGTAAAGAAAATGTATATTATATGTATAATATGTTGTATAATATACTATGGAGGAGCATTACCATGTATAGAAATGTACCTTTTACAAATTTTTTTTGGAAAAATATCAAAAATAATATACTCTACTGAATTGGAGATATAAGGTGATGGATAATTTAGTTTTGACTAATAAGTGTTTTTGTTGAACTAATGCCAAAGGGGGAGATTATTGACATTCTAGTCATGTTTGTTATAAGTGAGATATACTTATTCAGATTGTGAGTTCATACATAGCATATTGTATAGTTAAAAATGTTAACCAAGAATTCTAGTTGCTACTGAGTCCTAGAGTTGCTATCGAGGCCTATGGACATATTTTAGTTTGAACCAAGTAGTTACTATAGAGTTGATGATTAGCAATGAAAACAAAGCATCCCAATGTATGCCAAGTTTACCAAGTTCATAGTTGATGTGATGTGAATCTACTATTGACTGAGCTACTCAGTGTTAACCAAGAGACTCAGTTGATAATGAGCTCATGGTAATAGTGATTATTGAGCTATGCAGTGTAAATCAAGTGATTCAATTTAAATGTTGAGTTTCACAGTATTTGGTGAGTCACCAATGTAGACTGAGCTCAAGACTACTTTGAAGTGATCAATATGTACCAAGCTTCTATGTCTACCGAGTTCATGATGATATTGAGCATTGAGAGTGGATGTTGAGTATCAAAACCTCACCGAGTTAGTCTTTAAAGCCTAAGTTTCTACACTTTGGCTAACTTTGTAATATTTGTGTAAACTTGTATTATAGTATACTTTGTAATTGTATAATTAGATTTATATATATATGTAAATTATTGTATCACATCCAAATATATGCAAGGAAGTAATGTAATCATTATAAAAGAGTAGAAGAGAAAATTATAAATGCTACAATAGTATAAGTAGTAGCAAAGATTAATCTATCGCATCAAGGTGATTTGTACACTTAGAGGAATCTCATTTAATAAACCAAGTTGTAGATTAGAGATCATCTACTATTTCATCCTAACAAGTGGATCAATCAAACCATTTAACAAGGTAGACCTAATAGTCTTATGAAATTTTTTTTACTGAGTGCATACTTCATTGTATGTTTGTAAATCCTTTTGCAAGGTGGACCAAGCAGTCCTTATTGCTCCTAACAAGGCAGATCATCAAAAGTGATCATTATAATCCTTAACAGGTGAACTTTATACTACAATACTAAAGCTTGTGGTTATCATCCCCACCCTAGTATTACTTTCTATTTGGAAAGCTTCTAGGTCACCAAATCTTGTGTTAAAGTGTTGTGTATACTTTCATGTTTTTCAATTTCTTATGCATGTAGTTAGATCAGAATTTATATAAAGGATTAATTGCTAATTGGGATAAAAGTTTTAGAAGTTACCGATCAACCCCTCCCCTCTTAGTAGCTTAGCTTTTCATAATGTTTCCATCAAGAACAACCCTCTACAAGCCACAACCTAAAGAAAATCCCTCCAAATAAATCCCTTCAAACATGAGAAAAATTCCTAAGTACTCCCTCTAATACAAAAACACCTAGCTCTTCTTTAGTACACTACAATCCTCCATGGTTTTCTAGTCTCTTAGATAATTTAACACTCAATCTACGATAGACACTGAAGTTGAGATCTTGACCAATAACTTTAATAAGAAATGAAAGAAAAATGTAGGTAGAGAATAGTGATGACAAAAGAAATGCATAAATGAACAAAGAAATGTTCCATTCCTAGAAGGTTTACAGAGCCCTCCTAATGAGGAAGACAATCCTAAAGAAGGTGATACTACCATAGGCTATAGTAACCATCTTGATGAAATGGAAAATCCAAAAGAAAATGAGGAAGGATAAACCCTTGAAAACCTAACCCTGAATTCTAATAGGAAACTTAAATTTCAACCTATAGAACACGTAAGCCCTAATAAATCTACAAAATTTTAGAAGAACAACATTGATGAAGAGACAAAGGGCATTGGTCAATAGAAATTTGATGTAAGGGATGAACTTGACCATGGGTTTGTATAGAAAAATGATATGATGCAAGATAATATTTAGAAGGCCTATGAACAAGGTGAACATTATTTGAGAAAAGATCAGGAGGACATTGTTGAAACACCACAGGAGGAAAAGCTTCTACAAAAATTTATAGATAATAAGGAAATCTCCTGTTGCCTTGAGCCTAATGAGGCTATGTTGCCATAATCTTTGCTCATTTTGGAGCCACCTCCAAAGGACTTTTTGGGTGCTTCTAGTACTCTTCTTCATCTTTTTCCATTAATAATGGAAACACCAAGCAGTCCTATGGTTACTACCAATGAATTCCTTTACACTTTTATTCAACTTCAGCAAGAACTTCAATGACTCAAGGCTAGAGTAATATTGGTGGAGAATATTTAGAGATCACCCAGCATAGTTGTTGTCATAAGGGAGTCTAGGGAACATATAGATATTAATACTTCACCTCATTTGTATACACTATTTGCATGAGGGCATGCAAATCCCTTAGTTGGGGGGAAATGATGAGTGCTAATAGTGTTTTTTTTCCAATAGCCTTTTACCTTTTACATCTCTCACTTCTTTGTCATGAAACATCCTTTTTGCCAAATTATTTCTAAGAAAGTAGAATATTTGGTACTTCATTAAAGATGGAAGAATGATCCCTAAAATCCTAAAAGGTGTTGATTATATGAAAATGACATATTTTGATTGATTTTGCTATAGAATCTAAAGATGTACAAATGGACATGGAACGAGCCACCTAGTTGAAGATTTAATTCAACAACTGTAGTTTTGTTATGTATTTTGGGAAATTTGTTTTGAATGTATGAAATAGATCAATTTAGGGCCTTATGTTATATTGGCCAAGTTTGTTTTGTAATTAAGTATTTGTGGCTAGTAGCCAAAACTATAATCTAAAATCCTCTATGTTTAGGGTAAACACCATCAGCCATTATAGCTTAGTTATTAGTCAGTTTATCATTTTGAACCTATATGAGAAAATGTCAATCAAAAGTCAATATGCATATGATATATGAAAAACAATGTATAAAACTATCTCTAAAATTCTTGGTATTACAAAAATGGAGCCTTTGTATTAGTCGATGTTAGAATATCTCTCACTACATGAACTAGAGGAAGGGCCCCCTCTCGGGAAGCTTGGTGAGATTATTTAAGTTTGTATTGTGAGTATTTAAGAATTGATTGATTATATGTGTTTCTTAAGAACTTAATTATAGATTGAATTTAATGTTTTCATATATGTTTTACTAATTGAGTAAGGTATTTTTAATTCTTGTTGTTAATTAAACATTTAATTGTCTAATGAGGAAATTGGTTTGCGATATTACTACTTGTTCAACTTGCTATACATCATTATTATATGTTTGTACAATATACTGAGCTATCATCCCTATGCCATTAACCATTGTAGAATATTTCCCACTATAATCTTCCTACTACACCTACTACTTATTGGTAAACCTCCTATTTCCATTCATAATACTTCCTATTATGCTCTATTTTTTGGATCCAGTTTGTTGTGAATAACTTCCTATTGCAACTATACCTCTTGTAGCAATCATAGTTGATTTTAACACTTAAATAGACAAAGATTTACAGTAGCAATCATAAAATATAGTGCTCAATGGTTAATTGTTTAGAAGTTTGTTTATAATCATTAATGAATTAATAAGAACCTAAACTTTAGATTAAATATAAAGATAAATCATAAAAACTCATTGTAGTTGTAATCTTAGATGTGTGGTAATTTGGATGATTACAAGTTTCTTAGTTTAATTTATTATCATGCAATAATTTGCATTCATAAACCTCTTGATTTATTATCTTCATCCCTTCAGCAAACAATTGTTATATCTCTCATGAGTTTACAAATCCTAGATTGACATTCTTAGGGTGTCAAAAAAATGGAGCCTCTGTATTATTCAACGTTAGAATATCTCTCACTACATGAACCAGAGGAAGGGGCCCCTCTCAGGAAGCTTGGTGAGATTATTTTAGTTTGTATTGTGAGTATTTAAGCATTGATTGATTATATGTGTTTCTTAAGAAGTTAATTATAGATTGAATTTAATGTTTGCATATATATTTTATTAATTGAGTAAGGTCTTTTTAATTATTGTTGTTAATTAAAGATTTAATTATCTGACGAGGTAATTGGTTTGCGATATTACTACGTGTTCAACCTACTATACATCATTACTATATTTTTGTACAAAATACTGAGCTATCATCCCTAAGCCATTAACCATTCTAGAATATTTCCCACTATAATCTTCCTACTACACCCACTACTTATTGGTAAACCTCCTGTTTCCATTCACAATACTTCCTATCATACTCTATTTTTTAGATCCAGTTTGTTGTGAACAACTTCCTACTGCAACTATACCTCTTGTAGCATTCATAGTTGATTTTAACACTTAATTAGACAAAGCTTTACAATAGCAATCATAAAATATAGTGCTGAATGGTTAATTGTTTAGAAGTGTGTTTATAATCATTAATGAATTAATGAGAACCTAAAATTTAGATTAAATATAAAGATAAATCATAAAAACTCATTGTAGTTTTAATCTTAGATGTGTGGTAATTTGGATGATTACAAGTTTCTTAGTTTAATTTATTAGCATGCAATAATTTGCATTCATAAACCTCTTGATTTATTATCTTCATCCCTTGAGCAAACAATTGTTATATCTCTCATGAGTTTACAAATTCTAGATTGACATTCTTAGGGTATTTTATCTTAAATCATATCCATAAATAGACCATCTAATTGAGCCTCAATTTCACCCAACACATGCCAATCCTTGACACTCTAGAAGCTGAGCAATCATGGCTTAGAAATATAGAAGAAGACAATGAAGATAAAGAGATTGATAAAAATGACAATACTATTTCAATACCTCAAATTGAGGTAAAGAGAGAATCAAATAAGATTGAAACAAGTACTATAGTTACTGTCTCAAGAACATAAGCGCAAGTAAGAACGAGTGGTGATATACTTTTATCAACTCCTAAGGCATTGTCAAGAAGAAGGAAACCTTCATTGAAATGGAAGAGAAGAGAAATAAAAGACATGCCACTAGATATTGAAGTCATTCTGGATGAACATATTGAGATGCCACAATTTGACTTGTAAAATCTCTCCTTACAATATAAATATTTTGCTACAAGAAATTTTTAAAAAGGAAAAGAGGCAAGGAGAGCTCAAGAGAGAGCTAGAGCAACAAAAAAACATTACAAGATGTGAAAAACATTTTCATTGAAGCTTTTGACATATAGAATATAGATGAAGGTACATCTATTATTGATCAACTTGTACATATCATTGATCAATTTAATGCAGAAAATTTTGAATCCAATGATAAGTGGATGGATTGGTCAGTGAGAAGAGTTGAGACTGAAGTTATGGATAAAGTTTTCATAACTATAGTAGAGAAAAAGGTACTATTACAAGAAAAAGCATAGGGACTAATGGATGGTATACACAATTTTGTTAGATGTGCCAAGATTTATAGATGATATTTAGAAATAGGTAGATAAGGCTCAGGCTGAGATGAAGACATCCAATAGTGTTATCTCAAAGTCAACAAAAATCTAGCATAGATCACTGTAATGTTATACTAAATGCTCAAGGAACAATGGCTTAACTTCAAGAAGCTGACAACACCAAGAGATCCAAGTTTATCTCAATTCAGGCAATGTTGATTCCTCATTTGGATGTACTATAGAGAGGACTAAAAATAACCTAGGATCTTATTACCAAATTTCATATCTTACCAAAGGTTGAGAGTTTGATTGATTTGGATATAAGATTGCAATAGAAAAATCAAATTTTGGAAGTAGAAAGGACCACACAGAATCATGTACTAGCCATGATTACTAGATTTCACAAAGAATTCATTGAAACACATGGATTACTTTGATTCAATCAACCTCAACAAAAGTAACATCGAGTGTTAGAAAACAAGGGGGAAATGTATAGAAGGGAAATGAGTAAATAAGTATATAGAAGGAGCATTATGAACTAGTAACGGATAAAGGCTATGAAAAAAATTTGTATTCAATTTTCACAAGTCATAAGACCTAGGGGGGGAGCTTCTTTTTGGAAATCTCATTCATTTGTATTGATATGACAAAGTGTAATATGACAAAGTGTAATATGACAAAGTGTTTTTTCCTCTAATGTGAAATGGGGAGATTGTTGGTATCTCTACTCTTTGTTGTTTATTAGTGTCAATCACTTGGTCAGTTGCAATGCACAGTTAGATGGTCATCACTATGACCCAGGTATTCTACATAGGCCAAGTCATATATATAAGCTAGTATGTACCGAGAAAATGTATAGAAGCTGGGTAAAGTATGGTATATAGACAAAGCTCATTCAATGACCAAGAAAATTATTTGTGATTGAGTATAATTCTGTGAAGAACCTCCTTATAGCAATATCGTGAGAATGCTCGAAATAACAGAATACAAAGTGATAGCAGAACTCAGAATGAATCTACTGATCGCAGGCCACTTCGAGGGGGTAACCTCCTTTGAGCAAGCTCAATACAATAAATTCGTCCGTGCCCATCAAGGGCCTCAACCTATTCTTATATACTGAGTACGATCTAGAAAAGTAATACTACCTATGCATGTGGGATAATAAAATATACTCACGGGACGACTTACAAAGCATATGCGTCCAACAACACTACTCTAACAAAATAAACAGAAGGAACACATAGGTTCCTAACATCCCCTCTCCCTTAGAAAAAAGCTTTGTCCTCAAAGCTTAAGGTGTGGAAATTGTTGTTGAATCTGAAGAAGGGGTTCCCAGGTAGCATCCTCTGGTTGCATGCCATGCCACTGAATCAAGACCTCAGAGATGGAGCGAGAGCGAAGCTGGCGAGTGCGCTGGTCAATGATTGCCACCGGCTCCAGGATAATGGATCCTTCCATATCCATTTCAAGGAGAGTAGTTTGTGCTCTGACAGTGGTACCCAGAACTTTCTTTAGACAAGAAACATGAAAGACTGGATGAATGCGGGAAGAAGGAGGAAGTTCCAGTTTATAAGCAACTGAACCAATCTTCTGCAGAACCTTATAAGGCCCATAAAATTTTGGGGCCAGCTTATGACGCCCTTTCAGCTTTAGGGAGGATTGTTTGTATGGCTGTAGACGAAGAAAAACCATATCCCCAACTTGAAATGAGCGCTTAGAATGGTGTTGATCTACTTGTTGTTTCATCCGATTACGGGCCATGTGAAGATTATCCTGTAAGGTACGAAGAATCTGATCCCTGCTGCGGAGAACTATGTCAACTGCCTGGACTGGTGAGCTGTTGGGAGTGTAGGGAAGGAGCACTGGAGGTGCCTGACCATAGACTGCTTCATATGGAGTCATTTTAGAGGCAGTGTGGTAAGAGGTATTGTACCACCATTCAGCTAAAGGGAGCCACTTGGCCCACTGATGTTGCTGTTCAGAAGTGAAGCAACGAAAATAAGTTTCCAAGCATTTATTGACAATTTCAGTTTGACCATCAGTTTGTGGGTGATAGCCCAAACTCATCTTCAGTTTGGTGCCAGTTTTCTGAAACAGTTCAGTCCAAAAATGACTGGTAAAAGTTGCATCACGATCAGAGACAATGGAAGAAGGGAGTCCATGAAGACGAAATATCTGGTCCATGAAGATTTGTGCAACAGAGGAGGCAGTATAGGGGTGGCTGAGGGCACAAAAATGACTATATTTTGAGAGACGATCAACCACAACCAAGATCACTGTCTTGCCACCGGATTTAGGAAGCCCTTCAATGAAATCCATAGAAATATCAGTCCAAATCCATGTAGGGATGGGCAATGGTTCGAGCAAGCCAGGAAGGAGGGTCGTTTCACCCTTGTGGCGTTGGCAAGTATCACATTTAGCCACCATCTGTTGAATCGTCTGTTTCATCCCTTTCCAAAAGAAGTTTCTCCTTGCTCGCTCATAAGTTTTGAGGAAGCCTGAGTGCCCTGCTGAAGGAGAAGCATGGAGTTCATAAAAAATAGCCTGATGTAGAGCTGGGTTCTGAGGAAGCACTAGCCGACCCTTGTATCGAAGAGAAGCACCATCCCAAGAGTAATGTGGTATAGCAGAAGGATTATTGGCTAGCTGGTGAATGATTTGAGATAAAGAAGAGTCACTGTCATAGCCCTGCTGAACAGACGCTAACCAATTGGGAATGGGCATAGAAATAGCGGAAAGGGAAGCTTGATTATCAAATGTGCGAGAAAGAGCATCTGCCACAATATTCTCCTTACCCTTCTTGTAGGTGATCTCATAATCATACCCCATGAGTTTGCTGACCCATTTCTGTTGTGTAGGAGAGGATACCCATTGTTCCAGGAAGTATTTCAGACTTTGGTGATCGGTTCTGATGCAAAAATGACTCCCTAAGAGGTATGGCCGCCACTTCTGTACAGCATGCAAAATAGCCATCATTTCTTTTTCATAAGTAGAGAGGGCTAGATTCTTACCAGAGAGGGCTTTGCTAGTGAACGCAATAGGATGGTCATCTTGCAGGAGAACAGCACCCAATCCATTGCCGCAAGCATCACTCTCAATAGTGAAGGGTTTGTAAAAATCTGGCATCGCGAGAACAGGTGTACTGCACATAGCCTGTTTCAGTTGTTCAAATGCAGTCTCAGCAACAGGGGTCCAGGAGAAGGCATCCTTTTTTAACAGAGCTGTCAATGGTGCTGCAATTTTCCTGTAATCTTTGACAAACTTGCGGTAGTAGCCAGTCAACCCCAAAAAACCCCGAAGGCTCTTGAGAGTTTTAGGATGCGGCCAAGTTTTCATGGCATCTATTTTTGTAGGATCCACCCGCACTCCATGGTGTGCAACAATATGCCCGAGATACTCCACTTCCTCCTGGCCAAACACACATTTAGATAGTTTTGCACAGAGTTGATGATCAGAGAGAAGTTGCAAGACAAGCTCCAGATGATGGAGATGCTCAGCCCAAGTTTTGCTATATATGAGGATATCATCAAAGAAGACCAGAATGAATTTCCGGAGGTATGGTCGAAATATGTTATTCATCACTGCCTGAAATGTTGAAGGAGCATTCGTGAGGCCAAAGGGCATGACTAAAAATTCATAGTGACCATCATGTGTGCGGAAGGCAGTTTTAGGTATATCCTCCTCATTAACCTGAATTTGATGATACCCAGAACGAAGATCTAACTTGGAGAAAAAATGAGCCCCATGAAGTTCATCAAGAAGTTCATCAACAACTGGAATGGGAAACTTATCCTTTATAGTGAGATGATTAAGTGCTCGGAAATCAATGCAGAGTTGCCATGACCCATCTTTTTTGCGAACAAGAAGAACTGGAGAAGAAAAGGAACTGGTACTAGGGCGAATAATACCTTGCTTCAGTAAGTCACAGACAAGTATCTCGATTTCGGTCTTCTGATGAAATGGGTAGCGGTAGGGCCTGATGTTGGGCGGAACACTGCCAGGAAGGAGCTGAATACGGTGGTCCTCTGGACGAGAAGGAGGTAATCCCACAGGTTCAGCAAATACACCAGAATACTTGTCCAAAATGTGTTGGAGATCGGCAGGAGTGCTAGAGACTGCTGATGGCTGCATCTGAATGGAATGGAGCTGAGCGATGACACCATGTGAATTCTTCTTAAGAAGTTTTTCCATACGGTGTGAACTGATGATGTTGAGAGACCCTGGTTGTAAGCCTTTCAAAGTGTGTCGGTGCCCCTCGGCTGAAAACTGCATCCAAAGTTCAGAAAAATCCCAGAGAATGGGGCCAAGAGTGCGTAACCATTGGGCACCCAAAACCACATCACAGCCACCTAAGGGTAAGGCAAACATGTCAAAGTGCATGTTATAATCTCCAATCGAGAGACGCACATTGCGACATTTCCCTTTACAAGGTAAAGTGCCCCCATTGGCAATCATGACTTCAAAGCTAGAGCAGGGATGGATAAAGCAATCAGCCTGTTTGGCTATTCGTGGATCAATGAAGTTATGAGTGCTACCAGAATCAATGAGTATAGTAAGAGGGATTGTCTTGAAGAAACCCTGGACCCGCATGGTTTGTGGAGTAGTGACTCCTGCCAAAGCATGGACAGATATCTCTGGTGGAGCTTCTGGTGAAGGAGGTTCAGGCTGGTGAGGCTCAACCTCATCATCCATTGTTTCCTGAGCATCTACATATTCTTCCAGTTCCGGTGGAGAATCCACATCCAAGAGATAGAGCTTTTGCTGAACACATCTATGGCCCCGAGACCATTTCTCATCACAATTATAACAAAGCCCTTTGTCTCGCCTGACTCGCATCTCTGTTTCAGACAAGTGCTTGATCGGAGTAGTTCTGGGAGCTGGTATGACTGGAGGGTTGTGAGAACCTGTATTTCTGAATGGAACAAAATTAGATCTGGAGCGTTGTAGAGCACTAATCTTGTCTTCCGCTAACTTAGCCAACCCAAGGGCTTCCATCATTGTAGTAGGTCGAAACATTTTGACTTCTGAGCGAAGTGCATCCTTCAGACCACTGACAAAACAACTACGAAAGAATTCATCAAACAAGCCCTCTGTGTAATTAGCTAATTTTTCAAACTCTGTCTGGTATTCTCTTACAGTGCCTGTTTGACGCAGTTTAGTGAGTGCTCCTGTGAAATCATCAAAGGAACTAGGGCCAAAGCGCTCCAAAATGAGGGTGCACAATTCTCTCCACGTTGGGCCTACATTAGCCTTGATGTACCAACGGAACCATTGAAGAGCTTCATGTTCCAAATGAAAAGATGCAAGGGGGACTTTGTGGTTATCCAAAGTATTATGCAAGCTGAAATACTGCTCTGCCCTATAGATCCATCCAGTCGGATCAGAACCATCGAAGCGTGGAAAATCAAGCTTTGGTCCACGGAAATTGCCAGAAGAGGACCCAGTATCTCCTGAATGGTTTCGGCTCATGGCTGACTGCTGAAAGTTAAGACCCAGAATTTTGTCATCCAGATCTTGAAGTTTGGTTTTGAGGGATGCAATTTCCTCTTCCATGATTTTTGCTCCTGTACGCGTAACAACCATAAAGCAAGGTTTTTTTTTTTTTTTTTTTTTTTTTTGGAATGGGTAGAAGATGAGAAACAAAAACTTTTTTAGTTACGGCAAACTTGGATTTGGGTAAAACTCATATAGGAAATGGGTGTTCGACGGGTGGTGGGAGACTATCTGGGGACAAGGGAAAAAGAAAAATGAGGGTTTCAAGGGTAGGGAGGCGAAATGAGGCGAACAGTCCAAGAGGGATAAGGGAGCAAAATGAGGAATTGAATCTTGTGGCTCGGTTTGGTGGCGATTGGATGAGAGGTGAAAAAGATAGGGAAAACCCTAAAATTAGATAAATGAGGGATTTAGGGCTTTGATATGTAAAATTTGGGGTTGGGTCGCCAAGGAAGGAAGTATGCAAAATGATATTGCAGACGTTCTGCGGAAGTATGAGCAGAAACAGAAAGCAAACAAGGAAGCTACGACTAAAAAACAGAAAAATTTTTACTCGTTTTTTTTTTTTTTTTTTTTTTTTTTTTTTTTTTTTTTTGAACAGTCGACTTAGAAAAATTCACTCACAGACAGAACAACTGAAAAGAGTTATTGCAATAACAAGAGATATTAGAAGTGAGAGGAACCTGAAGGCCACGACAGAAAAAAAAATTTGATGTAATTTCCACCCAGCGAGCCCAAGAGAGTGCTCTGATACCAGATGTGAAGAACCTCCTTATAGCAATATCGTGAGAATGCTCGAAATAACAGAATACAAAGTGATAGCAGAACTCAGAATGAATCTACTGATCGCAGGCCACTTCGAGGGGGTAACCTCCTTTGAGCAAGCTCAATACAATAAATTCGTCCGTGCCCATCAAGGGCCTCAACCTATTCTTATATACTGAGTACGATCTAGAAAAGTAATACTACCTATGCATGTGGGATAATAAAATATACTCACGGGACGACTTACAAAGCATATGCGTCCAACAACACTACTCTAACAAAATAAACAGAAGGAACACACAGGTTCCTAACAAATTCCAAGTTTATAAGTTCCAAGTGATATAGTATGTGCCAAGCATGATATATATTGAGCATCAGGAAATAAATAAAGCCTGGGTAATAGAAATCCTAAGAACCAATAGTAGCAGAAGGCAAGTATTGTACAGTTTATATAAAGTTAGGAAAGGAATGGAGTTTTTGGGAAAATGATTATTCGGTTGACTTGGAAGGTATATTTAAGTTTTGAAGAGGTTGTTATAGAACATTTAATACTTGTTGAAGTTGTTACTAAGTTTTTACATGGTATGGATCACATATCCCCATGTGTATGTTCAACAATTAGGATGAAGAGGAAAAACATGTAGAAACATCTGTAAAAATCTTCATGGAATATTTATAAAGTGATTATCTTAACCTATATCAAGAGGATGTGAGAGATGACAAAGTGGTTGTATGTGTGTATGTGAAGAGAAGAGAAGGATATCAAAAGCCAATCAAGGATATTTTCATCATCTAACATAACAAGTGACTTATTCATAAGCAGTAAAAGTGGAAGGGAAATTAAAGAGTATCAGATCATAGGAGAGGATTAATTAGTAAGGAGAAGACTACAAATCAGCTTGTACAGTAAACCAAGAGTCATGTTTTGAGTTAGATTTAATAGACTTGAATTAGGGTAAATCTCTTAATATAGTGGTCTTAATAGATCTTTGTAAATCTCCTAATAGAGTCTTAGTTGTAAGTTTCAAATCCTCTAACTAGGTGAGACCTAATAATTTTTAAGTCTTTAATAGGAAAAAATCCTCATAGAGCAGATCATATATTATGGTCAAACATTGTAACCTTAAACATTTAATTTTATTAGTACATAGTAGTGAAGATTTGTGAGTGTCATCCCTACCCTAGTTTTACCTTCACCTTGGAGGGTTTCTAGGTAAAAAATATTGTGTTATGTTTTACTACTTTCATGCATGTGATTAAAGTGATTACATGTTACACCAAGTTTAGATTTATTCTATTACATGCTTAAGTTATTATTGGATGTCTAGATGAATTTTAAAAAAGGCATAGAATTTTTATAGATCCTAATTCACCCCGCTCTCAGTATCTATTTTACTCCTCCATAAATCAAAAAATAGACCATCACAATTGTTTTGACTTAAAAAAGAAAGGAAGATGGTCTTGACCTTAGATACAAAAAAGTAAATACCATCTATGATCTGGGCCATAATAGCCAAGTAGCATAGAAGAAAGACCTAACCTCAGTGTGCAAAGTCCCATCCAAAACTTACAAAATCACAAATTAATCAAAAAATGCCATGTTCTTCAAATATTTTTAGCCACCCAAACCTAAAACTAAAATAATTCTTAACTGAAAACTACTAAACATACAATAGAAAATAAAGGTCTTTCTACTCTAATAGTAGTGGGGATTAAAATAGATAACATTAAAGAGAGACCAACTCAATAGAATCAAGAGAATTAGACATGAAGTAATTGATCTCCTCCATCTAGTTCTCGATCCATGTGGCCCTCTTTATCTCATCACACTTCTCCTCTTTGTTTTGGCAAGCCTCTTTGAGTTTTATTTTCCCATTTATCACTCCAGGCATGACCTTTCTCATCATTTTATTCTACACCTTACAAACTGTGGAAACCACCAAACACAACTCAAGCTCAGTTATGTCTACATTGAAGTTAATTTTAAGCACATGAATCTTCTGATTGGTACCAGTGAGAATTTTTTCACCATCCTTTTATAAATCTTCTAGCCATCTTTGGATAAGAGTAGGGCAGACACATTGTTTCCCTACATCATTTTTATCAAGGGCCTTGAAGTCTTCATTACCAAAAATTCTAAGATCCACTAGGGTATGTGTAGGATCATGGTCAACCAAACTATGCTCTTAAGTGGCAATTAAATATCAACAAATCAGGGTTATATCAACTTGATGTGAAATTTGGTACTTGTTATAAACTTTATATAAAAAAATTGAGAAAAAAGAATCTTGAGGAAATTAAATTTACTTTCTAAACTACTAGTCCTTATTTAAAATAAATAAATAAAATTGATTGTTTAAAATTTTGAATTTTATTGCAATATTACAAAAATTTCAGTACAAAAATGAGAAGTAGACATATGTCTAACCACCTTAATTAAAATCAATGATTACATTTTTTTAATAATATTCTAGATATAAGAAGTAGACTCATGCCTAGATGTGGCACATATTTTTGGATATTTTTATTCTTAATAAATAAATAATTATTAATTTTCTAATTTAGTATTTTGTAAATTAAAAACTCTTGTGTCTAACCGCCTTAACTAATTCAAAAATCTACAAAATTAAAATTTTGTTTTTCCTTATAGTAGATGAAACATAGAATGTGATGAATATTTTGGATTTCAAAAATGTTGTACCATTTGAAGGTTATAGTTTTTTTCAATAAGTGTGTCAGTCAACACTTCATATGTAACTCCATTAGAAAATAAATAATAATTACTTACTGAACTCATAATTTGACAAACCTTATGGTTATGGAAAGACATCAACATTCTTAAGAAACTATTTTCATTTAATCAAATTTTTGTGAAAAAAAGTCATCAGCTACATGTTTGAAGTAGAAAGCACATAAAAACATGCCAAAAACACATTTTTGGGACATTTTAAAAGTTTACCATATAGGATTAGTATCAAAAGATATAGTAGGCCTTACAAAGGTATTAATAGTTTTTGTTTAGTATCAGGATGGGTAGGAAAAAAGTTGGAATAGATTTTGAAATGATTTGAGGCATTTCAAAACTACATATTTTTAGATCACCACTTTTTGGCACACCATGATCATACACATACCAACCACCACTTTTTTTTGTTTGGAAGACTAGGTTTGCTCATTCAAATCCTCCACTTTAGCTCTAAAATCTGCATCTTTAGATGAGCACCCATCAGCTTTCTCTAGAGTTTCCTCAAGTTTTGTCTCTTTTGCCTTGTCTTCCATTTGAAAATTGTGGGATTTGTTCTCTCTTTCATCCCTATAGATCTTCCTTGTTTTAATTTTTTGTCTCACAAATCTCCTTTCCCCAAAGCTAGGGTTACCCTTTTGATTCTTCCATTCCATGGCTCTATCCTTCATCTTAAAAACAAAAAAATCCTCCCATCAATATTATTGATGTCAATAATTTCATCTTCCATTTTTCCTTTTGGGGTTACTAACAAGACTATACTTATTAGAGGTATTCTTGAATTTTCTAGGTACTTAAAGAAAAAGGGATTATTCCATGGAAATGATAGGCTTTTTATGCTTAGGGTGTGGGGGGCTGAGAGATTTATGTGATTTGGGGTGGTTACAGAGAGGGTTTTTTTGAGCTTATTTCTTTAATAACCACCAAGCACTTAGGCCTTTTAGGAGAAAGATGTGTACCAATGGGCAGGAGACATCTACCAAACCTTGGATTGGTGAGAACATACATGATGCTAGAGGAAAAAAATGATCCCTTGGTGGATGAGAGAGTTTTCACCCAAGACAATGATATTGACCAGAGAGGACTACAAGTAGAAAAGGATGTTTAATTTATCCCCATGACGCAAAATGTTAAGAAACAAGAAATGGTAACCATGGTATGTTGTATACCAACCTTCAAGGATGAAATACTTAATTAGCATAGTAAAAAATGGCTCCTAAGTAACTAGGAAGAGATAGTCTATCATACCGATTTATAGAATTGACTCTAATAGGTTCTTCCACTACTTCAAAGAATTTTTGGGTAAATTTTCTCTAATCTAGTGTACCTTTCCTTTTAATTTGCACACCAACATAATCCAATCCTATTGCTTCACAAATTAGCTCTAGTATTACCCTAAAATTGATATTGGCTATCTCCACCTAACTCTTATTGGACAAGAGTTAGTGCACTTAGTTGAGAGGGTGATATTTTATCCTTTCATAGCCTGGATGTAAGGATGTAATACTTCCTTGACAAAGTAACCCCATAAATCCTTATTTTACCACAATTCTTTGATGTTTCTAGGTTCTACATGTTTTGACAAGTTAAACATGATGTTTTCCTTCTCATACAACTGGTTATCTTTTTTCTATAGCCAAGATAAGCTTGAAAGAGCCTTTGTCTACAACTGTGCTTGTCATGGACACTTTATCCACAACTTGGATTCTAAAGATGATATAAAGAAACTTAGAATATAGAGTGAAATTTTCCATTTCTATGTAAGGGTGACAAAAAATAATGATACTTAAATGTTAAAAAGTTCTTGCCACAAATCTTTCCCTCATTGCCAGCTCCATACTTACTCACACACTTGGATCTTACCCCACCATTGTGAATATCAATGAGGTAAATCAAGTTGATGTGTGACATAGACCACCACTATTTAATGGGCTACTTTCCAACTCGGTGACTTAAATATTTGACACCAAAATAATTAACCATCTTGTGGAATAAAAATGAAGGATATGGGTTAAGATTCACATGATATAAGTTTTTAATTGAAATGATATGGGTTAACCTTTTCAAATTCGTAAGGGATAACTACTCATTAATATGATAATTACAGATTATTTTTTAACACATAATGATAGTATTATTACCTTTCATGATAATGTGGTGAGGATTCAATTGACTATGAATCTTTCTTGTCCATCTAGTATTTCTAAAGATTTAACCATGTAACATTATATTTTTTATAGTCATTAAGAGAAATTTTATTAACTCCTATGACCCCTCCATCCTAGTCAAAATTTTTGAATCTTTGTGGTTTATTGACATTCCCTTCTCTAAGGGTGTGCCTGATTAGTACATTGCTAAAAGAAAAGAGTGTTCTTTTTCAATCTTCCATTATAAGGGAAATATTCCATGAGAACTTGAATTTATTTAAATAAGGTCAATTATAAGCTTTGAATCACTTTCTAGCTCAACATTGACATCTTCAAGATCTTACAGAGTTTTATTGTCAAAGCACATAGCTATAACCTCAACATAGTTATTGGACCCTATACCCAGTCATGTGGTAAAGATAGGGATAATATCACCTTTCCAATCTTTGATAATTCCTCATACTCTACCTTCCCCTGAATTGGCTTTGAAGTAGCCATCCACACTACATGTTAACCAACCCTTCTATGACTACATCTAGTAGCATTTTTTATTTTTCTAGATTTTCTTCTACTTGATATCAATCAAGATTTTTTTTATATTCTAGTTTTGTGGTAGCCTTAGATCAATGAGGTTGGGGAATGTCATTTTTTTGGGGAAGCAAACACAATTTATACTATCTTTGGTGATATTTTTGATAATATGGAAAATGGAGTCAGTTTCCCTCTTTTTGTCTCTAAAGATTATGTTATTTCTTTCTTTCTAGACACACCAACTAACATAGGAAGAGTAATTCCCCAAGTATTGAGCAAAAAAGGGTGGGAGAAAGGAAACATCTTCCACTTTAAAACCATGTCCTTTATGTTTTATAGAAAACCCATATCAAGATTACACTCCTTGAACTGGCAATGTAATAGAATATAATTAATAGGCTCAACATTCTTTTTACACATTCCACATTTGTCAGCCAATTGGAGTCCACATTTAGATAGGTTGTCAAGGGTGAGGATTTTTCCATGAGCCACAACCCACCCAAAGAAGTTTATTTTTTTTTGTAGTTTATATGTGTAGATGGTTTTCCAAAATTTATTAGCAACAAAGGAGTCTTGAAGAACTCTATAAGATGAACTAATAGAGAAGAGTTCATTGTTGTTATATCACTAGAACTATTTATCCTCTAGATCTTGATCAAAGAGAGTAGTTTTAGGGAGAGAATTCATAAGGGAGATAACTTCTTCTCTGCTAACATGTCTAATTTTTTTGGTTTCTCATTGGATATGACATAGGTTAATAAGGTTCTTGCATCTAGAATTACCATTCTCCCATTCTAAATAGTTTTCCACTCTCTCCCCACATACATATATAACTCATCAATCAGACTCTGGTCATTCACCACCTCCTTAATAGGAACCTTACCCTTCCAAATTTCTTCCCAAAACATGATTCTTCTATCATTTCCTATTTAGGTACAACTACCTCTTATAATTAGAATTTTGGTTTTTAGAATGTTCTTCCATAGGAAAGAGGAACCATTGGGATTATTCTTGCTGAGATAGGAGTAAGAAGGCTCATAAGATAAATATTTAGGCCTTAGGATTTTTACCCATTGTCTAGATCCCTCAAGAGTTAACCAACCTATCTTAGAGACAAGAGGTTTTTATTCATACTTTTGAAATTTTTGACACCTAGGCCACCATTCACCTTAGGTTTGCAAAAATGATTCTGATTGATGAAAGCCATTCTCTTCTTTTCCTCAACACCAAAACACAATAAATTTCTCCTTGATTATTTCAAGGATATCAGCCACCTTCATAGGCATTTAGGAGAAGGATAGGATGTACACCAAAATATTTTAAGAGCAATCTTTAAGAAGAAGGAGCTTACCCCAAAAATTTAGAAGTTTTTCTTTCCATCCAACCAATTTCTTTTGAAATTTCTTTATTACATTGTTCTAGTAGGAATGATTTGATTTTTCAATCGAGAAATGGAGGCCAAGATACATATTTGGTGTTAGAATTCTCTAGAATAACTGAGAAGGGGGGGGGGGGGGGTGAATTAGTTATCCAAGGTCCAAATGCCCTATTAATACCTTTTTACTACATTTAATAAATCCATACACTTTTCATCCATCCAAACTTAAAACAATCATATAAGCAAGTTACAGTAAATCAATATGCAAAGATAAAACATCCAAGATCAACACATGACACAATGATTTACGTGGAAACCCAATTTGGGAAAAACCACCAATAACATGCTACTTGATTCTCACTCTTCTGAAGTGATGCCCTATTAAAAGCCTACCCTATTAAAGGCTTACAACACACTGTTAAATGTGACCCTGTTAGAGGATTTCACCAAACTGTTAGGAATGGGCCTAGTTAAAGGTCTTTAGAACATTCACTTGGAATGTCACCTTGTTAAAGAATTTATCTTATGGCTATTAAACCAACCTAAGTCTATAGGATTTAAACTTACTATTACAATTGGTAGAAAGTAATGATAATAATCTTTTGATCTGATATAACTTACAACATACTTTGCAAATTTCATATCACACTTTCAGTTCAATCGTTATGCTTGGTTTAAATCACTCTAGCTTTGAATGCTTGTCTTCCTCTCAAGCTTCGTCTCCTTGAGTCTTCTTACTCATTCTACCAATGCAATCATCCTTGTGGTTGTCTATCCAAACAGAGTTCCTCTGCTTTCTTCTGCTTAGCACCTTCTTCAGTAGTTCATGTTGTAATGCTTGACCACCTCTCTCTCTCTCTCTGTTTATTAACTTATGTCTTCTTAAATAGAAATCTGATTTGCCTTTGCCACTCACTTCTCCCTCTCCAATTTTAGGGTTTAAAAATGGATTAGGTAGGATACAATGTATCTATCCCATATCTTGTTCTCTTCTTGAAACTTTGCTAGTTGTATCCTTAAAAATGTTCTACATGGTGTTCTGTGCCACCAGCTCATCATTCTTATCTTCCTTTTAATTCAAAAATTTCTAGATAACAACATTGTCGGCTTAGATCTGACGAATCTTCGATTTCCAAAATAATGTAGCAACTTGGCATTATTGAGTTACTAGTTCTCGACACCTCTATGTTACTCGGCACCTATACATGCTTGGCACTTGGTTTTTCTTGGCACTTGATAAAATCTGTATCACTCGACATCTGAACTTGCTCGACATCTAAGGTTTACTTGGCATCTAATGTTTACTCAGCATCTGAAGTGTACTCGGCATCTGAAGTTTACACAACATCTAAAGTTTACTCGGCATCTAAAGTTTACTTGACATCTGAAGTTTACTCGGCATTTGAAGTTTACTCAGCATTAACTAGGAATTTTCTCGGCTCTTACTAGCTTGCTCGGCTCCTTCTCTCTAATAAAATTAGTTGAGCTTTACAAAAGACTTAGCTAAAACCTTAAATCTTTGATATGTTTCAGTGTGCCCATTCTTTGTATCTTATAGTATGTCATCAAATACACTTTTTCATCAATGGCTTAGTTGATCCTTGTACTTCATTACAACATCATAACTTCAACCTTTCTCTAGGTGTTCTAGTTACATCTTATTGATTGCCTCCTCCTTGACAATCAACTAATTGATAGTATTTGGATCACTAAAAGCAATTGTCATTCCTGTAAGTAGCAAGTTTGACATTAATGACAAAACAATGATTGAGAACATTCTTTACCAGTTCCATATATTATTCCAACAACTTTTCTTATGATCATTTCAATCATTTCCAACAATCTCCCTCTTTGGCATTGATGGTAAATGAAACTGATCAATTAATCAACTTAGTTACCACCAAGATTGTATATGTTGTCTTGCTGTCTTTTTATTACTGATCTCATATATCTCCCTCTTTCATATATATCTCCCTCTTTCTTTGTATTAATCAGATTTTTGCATATTTCTCCCTCTTTGACATAAATGCCAAAGATGTAGCATCTTTATCATGAAAAATATAATCTTTTTCTTCTTGTTGATTTTGTCTCTCTATCACCATGCTTGTGACTGATTTGGAGTTTCTACTCCTACTGTTATCCTTTGCATCAACCTATTAATATTTCAATGATTTATTCTTGTTGATGCAGGGCAGCTTCCTTGTTGCATTAAACTACTTGAGTTAGGGGTATTACCCCCAAGTTGCCTCTAAGATATTCATAGGCATCCTTGGGCAATGGTTTGGTGAAGATATCTGTAGTTTGTTCCTTTGTGTGAATGTATTCCAACTTTACTTGTTTGTCTTCTACCAATTGTCTAACATAATGATACTTGATCGTAATATGCTTGGTTTCTGCATGCATTACTAGATTTTTGGATATGTTTATAGCACTTGTATTATCACAATACAATATCATAGGTTTTGTTACTTCTTCTTTCATTCCATTCAATAGATGTGTGATCCATACAATGTTTGTGCAATTGACTGCAACTACCACATATCCTGACTCTGCAGTGGACTAGGATGTACATGTTTATTTCTTGCTAGTCAAAGTGACCAGCCTTTTCCCTAGAAATAATGCACCTCCACTTGTGCTTTTTGTATCATCAATGTTTCCTCCCTAGTCTGCATCTTTATATGCATTGAGCTCAAATTTTCCATTCTTTTTGTAGTATAGACCAAAGTCATCAATTCCTTTAAGATATCTCATTATTCTTTTTACTGGTATGAGATGATTTTCTTTAGGATTAGTAGAGAACCTAGCCACTATTCCAACTGCTAATGCTATGTTTGGTCTACTATGTATAACATATTGTAGTTTTCCAATCATGGATCTGTACATTGTTTGATTGACTTCAGCTGACTCATCATTTTTGGATAGCTTATTTCCTATTTCCATTGGTGTGTTGATTGGTTTGGATTTCTCCAATCCAAACATTTTAAGAATTTCTTTGGTGTATTTTGATTGTGTAACAAATATTTCATGTTTGAGTTGATGTACTTGCAATGCAAAAAAAAAAATTGATTTCTCCAAACAGAGACATCTCAAATTCATGTCATTTTGTCAGCAAAGCCTTTGCAAAGTACTTCTTTACAACCAAACACTATGTCATCCACAAAGATTTTAGATACAGTAATATCTTTACCTTCTTCTACTTTGATGTACATGTCGCTGTTATCATCAGTTCTTTCAAATCCAATTTGCACTAGATACTTGTGAAGTCTCTCATACCATGCTCTAGGTGCTTGTTTCAAACCATAGAGTGCTTTATGTAGCTTACACACCATATCCCTATTGTTTTCATCAACAAATCCTTTTGGTTGTTCAATGTAGACTTCTTCTTCTAGTATACCATTTTAGAAGGCAGATTTTACATCCATCTGATAGACTTTAAAATCTTTGTAGGCAGCATATGCAAGTAAAGTTCTTACTCCTTCCATTCTAGCAATAGGTGCAAATGTTTCCGCATAGTCTATTCCTTCTTCTTGAGCATAACCCTTGCATACTAGTCTAGCTTTATTTCTAGTAATCTCACCATTCTCATCTAGTTTGTTTCTAAATACCCATTTGGTGCCAATCACATTCTTGTCAGTTAGTATGGGAACCAAACTCAAGGTTTTGTTTTTTCTTATTTGATCAATTTCTTCTTCCATAGCTTTATACCAGTCATCATCTTGTAATGCACCATATACTATCTTGGGTTTAGATTTACTGATCAGACATGATTCATGTCTTAGTCTGTTCCTTGTCATTGGTCTTGCATCTTTGTCACCAATTATCTGTTCAACAGGGTGATGTCTTTTTACATATTTGGATAACCTTGGCTCTGTCCTTGTTTCTATGTTTGATCTTTCAGATTTAGGATCACTATGCACTTCATTGTCAGGTTGTTCTTCATTATGTGTACGTTTATCCGAATCAGATTGTCCATTTCCTTCATTCTGCAACTTGGCTTATGAATGCAACTCGGCATTCACTAGTTGAGACTCGGCTGAGACTGAAATTTTTTGTTGAGTTCCAATTTGATTGACATCATCCTTATCAATAGTCATTCCTTCATAAGAATACACAAAGGTTCTGTACTCTTCCATTTTCTTTGGTTCTTCAACTTGAACTTTTATGTGCTCATCAAAATTTACATTTGCACTTTCTACAATTTTGTTAGTGTTAGTATTCAAGCACTTATATGCCTTACTTCTAGTGGAATAACCAAGAAATATGCCTTCATCACTTTTTGCATCAAATTTTCCATTTCTAGCATGTTTAAGGATAAAGCATTTACAACCAAACACTTTGAAATGTTTTACATTGGGTGAGTAACCATACCATAATTCAAAAGGTGTTCTATTTGTACCTTTCTTGACTTGTACTCAATTCAGTGTATGAACAGCTACACTTATTGCTTCTCTCCAATATTTTAGAGCAACAGTCTTTTCCATCATTAATATTCTGGCACAGTCAATCACAGATCTATTTCTTCTCTCAGCAATTCCATTCTGTGGAGGAGTTCTAGGAGCTGATGTTTGTCTTTTGATTCCTTTATCATTACATAATATCTTGAATTCATTTGATGTAAATTCACCACCTCTGTTTGATCTTAGGCATTTCAAGCTTTTTCCAGTTTCCTTTTCAACTCTAGCCACATACCACTTAAACATTTAAAAAGCATCAATTTTTTGTTTCAAGAACATAACAGTCATCATCCTAGAATAGTCATCAACAAATAGCATTATGTATTTATCTCCTCTATAGTTTTGTATTTCCATTGGACCACATAAGTCAGTGTGAACTAACTCAAGTATCTCTTTAGATGTATAGTTTTTGCTTTTGAAACCTGACTTTGTCATCTTTCCTAGTTGACATTATTTGCACATGATATTATCAGGCTTCTTCAATTTTGGTAAACCTTTGACTTTCTTCATTTTACTGATGTTGACTAGATTGTCAAAGTTGACATAACATAATCTTCTATGCCATAACCATTCATCATCAAATTTTGCAAATAAACAAGAAACATCATCCATATCAAGGTAAAACAAATTACTTTTTGTTTGATCTCCTTTTCCTATCAGTTTACCATCAGTATCATAGATTTTTTTAGTTTTGTTTCCAAATTCCACTTTGCAACCTATATTGCTTAACTATGAGACACTCAGTAAATTGTAGTTTAATCCTTCAACATAGTATGCATTGTCGCATGAAATTTTTTCTATGAGCTTAATGGAACCTTTTCCTTTGATTTGACATGGAGCATCATTACCAAATCTAACACTATTTCCATTATACTAAGTAAAGTTAACAAACTTACTTTTGTCTCCTGTCATGTGATGTGAGCATCCACTGTCTATGATCCATATGCCATTCTTGTTTATACATGTTACTAGTGTTGTGGGCTCTTCTTCATTAGATTGGTCATTCATGGCTACATAAACTACTTCATCATCATTTTCATCAGAATTTTTTTCAACAATATAACACTTCTTACCTTTTTCTTTGTAATCTCTCTTGTCATCATCTCTTCTGTACTTGTATTTTTTGCCTTCCTTGGAATCCTTTTTCTGTGGACACCTTGTAGCAATATGACCTACTTCATTACAATTGAAAAAAATGATAGGCATCTTACCTTTGAATTTTCCTTTTCCCCTATGAAATCTTCTAGCGAGAAATGCTTCCAATTGTTCCACATCTTCCTCATCAGTGCTACTGTCACTGAATACATACTTCATTTTTCTTCCTTTCTTTGATTTCACCTGTTCAGCATCTTTCAGTGATAACTTGGCCTTAAAAGTAGATTCAACATTTTTAGGTCTGTAGTTGTCAAAGTTAGATAACTCAAATGCAGTGAGTCTACCTATTATACCTTCAAAACTTAGATTATTTCCTGGTATACATCTTAGCTCTTGTATTGCTGATACTCTAATAGCATAGATAGGGAGCAAGGTTCTTAAAATCTTACTATTAACAATATCTTCATCCAGTTGACCACTCAAGCATCTTATTGTACTTACCACTTCCTTTATTCTTGCACCATACTGAGCAGCATTCTCATTTTCTTCTATTTTCATGTCATCAAAATTTCCTCTGAGACTTTCTCTTTTTGCTCTTTGTACATTTTGATCTCCTCCATAGATGTCTAATAGGGCTTGCCACATTTTGAATGCAGTGTCACATCCTTTGATATCATGAAATTCAGCATAGCTGAGTGCAGAAGCAATTTCTAGCATTGTCTGATTGTGTTCTTGCTTTTTTTTCATGTCTTCTGCAGTAGGAGCACCTGTTGGATCTACATATTCAATGACAATTGAATTTTGGGCATAATCTCCTGTGGATCCAAGATGTAGGTTCATCAAACATTTCCATGCAACAAAGTTGTCTTTGTTGAGCTTGGGAACCTCTCTCTTTTGCATTTTGATCTTTTTTGCTTGTAGTCCCTTTTAAACTGAATCAGCAGTCAGGCTCTGATACCAATTGTTAGAATTCTTTAGAATAACTGAGAGGGGGGGTGAATCAGTTATCCAAGGTCCAAATGCCCTATTAATACCTTTTTAATACATTTAATAAATCCATACACTTTTCATCCATCAAAACTTAAATCAATCATATAAGCAAGTTGCAGTAAATCAATATGCAAAGATAAAACATCCAAGATCAAGACATGACACAATGATTTACATGGAAACCTAATTTGGGAAAAACCACTAGTAACATGCTACTTGATTCTCACTCTTCTGAAGTGATGCCCTATTAAAAGCCTACCCTGTTAAAGGCTTACAACACACTATTAAATCTGACCCTGTTACAAGATTTCACCAAACTGTTAGGAATGGGCCTGGTTAAAGGTCTTTAGAACATTCACTTGGAATGTCACCCTGTTAAAGGATTTATCTTATGGCTATTAAACCAACCTAAGTCTATAGGATTTAAAATTACTATTACAATTGCTAGAAAGTAACAATAATGGTCTTTTGATCTGATATAACTTACAACATACTTTGCAAATTTTAGATCACACTTTTAGTTCAATCCTTATGCTTGGCTTCAATCACTCCAGCTCTGACTACTTGTCTTCCTCTCAAGCTTCTTCTCCTTGAATCTTCTTACTCATTTTGCCAATTCAATCATCCTTGTGGTCGTCTATCCAAATAAAGTTACTATGCTTTCTTATGCTTAGCACCTTCTTCAGTACTTCATGCTTTTATGCTTGACCACCTCTCTCCCTCTCTTTTTATTACCTTATGTCTTCTTAAATAGAAATCTGATTTTCCTTTTCCGCTCACTTGTCCCTCTCAAATTTTAGGGTTTCAAAATGGATTAGGTAGGATACAATGTATCTACCCCATATCTTGTTCTCTTCTTGAAACTTTGCCAGTTGTATCCTTAAAAATGTTCTACATGGTGTTATGTGCCACCAGCTCATCCTTCTTATCTTCCTTTTAATTCACAAATCTCTAGATAGCAACCTTGTTGGCTTAGATATGGCGAATCTTGGATTTCCAAATTAATGCAGCAACTCAGAATTATTAAGTTACTAGTGCTCGACACCTCTATGTTACTTGGCACCTATACCTACTCAGCACTTGGTTTTGCTCGGCAGTTGATAAACTCTGGGTCACTCAATATCTGAACTTGCTTGGCATCTAAAGTTTACTCAGCATCTGAAGTGTACTCGACATCTTAAGTTTACTCAGCATCTAAAGTTTACTCGACATCTGAAGTTTACTCGGCATCTAAAGTTTACTCGGCATTTGAAGTTTACTCGGCATCTAAAGTTTAGTCGACATTAACTAGGAATTTTCTTGGCTCTTACTAGCTTTCTCGACTCCTTCTCTCTAATGAACTTAGTTGAGCTTTAGAAAAGACTTAGCTAAAACCTTAAATCTTTGATATGTTTCAGTGTGCCCATTCTTTGTATCTTATAGTATGTTATCAAATACTCTTTTTCATCAATGCCTTAGCTGATCCTTGTACTTCATTACAACATCATAACTTCAACCTTTTTCTAGGTGTTCTAGTTACATCTTATTGATTGCCTCCTCCTTGACAATCAACTAATTGATAGTATTTGGATCACTAAAAGAAATTGTCATTCCTGCAAGTAGCAAGATTGACGTAAATGACAAAACAATGATTGAGGACATTCTTTACCAATTCCATATATTATTCCAACAACTTTTCTTATGATCATTTCAATCATTTCCAACAATCTCCCTTTTTGACATTGATGGAAAACTAAACTGATCAATTAATCAACTTAGTTACCACCAAGATTGTATACATTGTCTTGCTGTCTTTTTACTATTGATATCATATATCTCCCTCTTTCTTTGCATTGATCAGATTTTTGCATATTTTTCGCTCTTTAACATAAATTCCAAAGATGTAGCATCTTTATCATGCAAAATATAAGCTTTGTCTTCTTGTTGATTTTCTCCCTCTGTCACCATGCTTGTGACTGATTTGGAGTTTCTGCTCCTGCTGTCATCCTTTGCATCAACTTGTTAATATTTCAATGATTTATTTTTGTTGATGTAGGGCAGCTTCCTTGTTGCCTTAAATTGCTTGAGTTAGGGGTATTACCCCCAACTTGCCTCTAAGATATTCATAGGCATCCTTGGGCAATGGTTTGGTGAAGATATCTGTAGTTTTTTCCTTTGTGTGAATGTATTCCAACGTTACTTGTTTGTCTTCTACCAATTGTCTAACATAATGATACTTGATTGCAATATCCTTGGTTTTTGCATGCATCACTGGATTTTTAGATATGTTTATAGCACTTGTATTATCACAGTACAATATCATAGGTTTTGTTACTTCTTCTTTCATTCCATTCAATAGATGTGTGAGCCATACAATGTTTGTGCAATTGATTGCAGCTGCCACATATTCTAACTCTACAGTGGACTGGGATGTACATGTTTGTTTCTTGCTAGTCTAGGTAACCAGCGTTTTCCCTAGAAATAATGCACCTCCACTTGTGCTTTTTCTATCATCAATGTTTCCTCTCCATTCTGCATCTGTATATGCATTGAGCTCAAATTTTCCATTCTTTTTGTAGTATAGACCAAAGTCATCAGTTCCTTTAAGATATCTCATTATTCCTTTTACTGTTATGAGATGATTTTCTTTAGGATGAAAGCCATTCTCTTCTTTTCCTCAACACCAAAACACAATAAATTTCTCCTTGATTATTTCAAGGATATCAGCCACCTTCATAGGCATTTAGGAGAAGGATAGGATGTACACCAAAATATTTTAAGAGCACTCTTTAAGAAGAAGGAGCTTACCCCAAAAATTTAGAAGTTTTTCTTTCCATCCAACCAATTTCTTTTGAAATTTCTCTATTACATTGTTCTAGTAGGAATGATTTGATTTTTCAACCGAGAAATGGAGGCCAAGATACATATTTGGTGTTAGAATTCTTTAGAATAACTGAGAGGGGGGGGTGAGGGGTGGGGGTGGATCAGTTATCCAAGGTCCAAATGCCCTATTATTAGCTTTTTACTACATTTAATGAATCCATACACTTTTCATCCATCCAAACTTAAATCAATCATATAAGCAAGTTACAGTAAATCAATATGCAAAGATAAAACATCCAAGATCAACACATGACACAATGATTTACGTGGAAACCCAATTTGGAAAAAACCACCAGCAACATGCTACTTGATTCTCACTCTTCTGAAGTGATGCCCTATTAAAAGCCTGCCCTTTTAAAGGCTTACAACACACTGTTAAATGTGACCCTATTACAGGATTTCACCAAACTGTTAGGAATGGGCCTAGTTAAAGGTCTTTAGAACATTCACTTGGAATGTCACCCTGTTAAAGGATTTATCTTATGGCTATTAAACCAACCTAAGTCCATAGGATTTAAACTTACCGTTAGAATTGCTAGAAAGTAACGATAATGGTCTTTTGATCTGATATAACTTACAACGTACTTTGCATATTTTAGATCACACTATTAGTTCAATGGTTATGCTTGGTTTCAATCACTCTAGCTCTGACTGCTTGTCGTCCTCTCAAGCTTTGTCTCCTTGAGTCTTCTTACTCATTCTGCCAATGCAATCATCCTTGTGGTCATCTATCCAAACAGGGTTCCTGTGCTTTCTTCTCCTTAGCACCTTCTTCAATACCTTATCCTTTTATGCTTGACCACCTCTCTCTCTCTCTTTGTTTATTAACTTATGTCTTCTTAAATATAAATTTGATTTTCCTTTGCCGCTCACTTCTCTGTCTCCAATTTTAGGGTTTCAAAATGGATTAGGTAGGATACAATGTATCTACCCCATATCTTGTTCTCTTCTTGAAACTTCGCCAGTTGTATCCTTAAAAACATTCTACATGGTGTTCTGTGCCACTAGCTCATCATTCTTATCTTCCTTTTAATTCACAAATTTCTAGATAACAACCTTGTTGGCTTAGATCTGGAAAATCCTCGATTTCCAAAATAATGCAGTAACTTGGCATTATTGAGTTACTAGTGCTCGGTACCTCTATGTTACTCGACACCTATACCTGCTTGGCACTTGGTTCTGCTCAACACTTGATAAACTTTGTGTCACTCGGCATCTAAACTTGCTCGGCATCTAAAGTTTACTTGACATCTGAAGTTTACTCAACATCTGAAGTGTACTCGGTATCTGAAGTTTACTCGACATTAACTAAGAATTTTCTCGGCTCTTACTAGCTTGCTCGGCTCCTTCTCTCTAATGAACTTAGAGTGAGCTTTACAAAAGACACAGCTAAAACCTTAAATCTTTGATATGTTTCAGTGTGCCCATTCTTTGTATCTTATAGTATGTCATCAAATACACTTTTTCATCAATGGCTTAGCTGATCCTTGTACTTCATTACAACATCATAACTTCAACCTTTCTCTAGGTGTTCTAGTTACATCTTATTGATTGCCTCCTCCTTGACAATAAAGTAATTGATAGTATTTGGATCACTCAAAGCAATTGTCATTCCTGCAAGTAGCAAGTTTGACATCAATGAAAAAACAATGATTGAGGACATTCTTTACCAGTTCCATATATTATTCCAACAACTTTTCTTATGATCATTTCAATCATTTCCAACAATTTGGGAGTTTTTAGATTTAGCATTATAGTTCTTTAGAAATTATTCTTTGCATGTGTTTTTGAGTATTAAAAAAGAATATTTTTCTTTTATGCAAGTTTATATATTGGCCAGACAGATTGGCATAGTTATCTAATAGGGTTTTTGAAGCCTTATGTTCAGAGAGGGTAGCTCCTTTGAACAAGATAGTATCATCCAAAAATTTCTCATGACTAGTGGTGGGGATATTTGAAGCCTCTTTGGTACAAAAAATAGTTCTAGAGAGTTTATTTATTCATATTCCTACTAAGGACATATTCCGCTATTATAAAAAGGTAAGGGGAGAGGGGTCTTCTTGTTTGAGGCCTCTACTAGTAGTGAAAAACCTAGAGAGGGCATCATTAATAAGAACATCATAGCTAGTAGACGTGACATAAATCATAATCATCTTATGGAACTTACTAGAGAAGCCAAATTTAGTTAACACTTTAGCAAGGAATGACCATTTCACCATATCATATTGTTTAGAAATGTCAAGCTTGAGAGACATAATAGGTTTAACATTAGCATTCATAGAGTGTAAGGTTTCATGGATCATAATGAACACATCCAAGTATTACTCCCACTAAAAAAAACTTTTTGGTTTTTTGAAATGATTTTTCCCAAGATTGGTTTCAGTCTATTCACAAGAACTTTGGCAATAATTTTCTAAATAGTGTTATAGAGACAAATAGGGTTAAAATGTTCAATAGAGTTGGGTTCATTTTTCTTTTTGAATGAGAACAATGTAGACTTGATTAGTTTTACTAGCCATATTACCAGTTTTGAAGAAGTGATAGATAACCTTGAAACCATCTGCTCCCACAATGTCCTAGTACTATTAAAAAAATGCCAGAGAAAACCCATTAAGGCCTAGAGATTCAAGGCCTTAGATGGAGAAAGTAGCAATTTTGAATTTTTCACACTCAACCTTTTTGGTCATAGCCTTATTTTCATCAGGAGAAACAAACTCAAGAATAAAATCTAGCAAGTCATTGGGGTTTTCAGTACCATCATCTCAACCAACCCTTTGAAAAAAGTAGTTAATGTCTTCAGTGTTGATATCAACTTACATCAGTAACCACCTTATCATAACCCACTTTAAGAGATTTGATTTTGTTTCTAGTCTTGTGTTGTAAAGTAGCATGATGGAAGAATCTAGTCTTCCTATCTCCTTTAGTAAGACATTGGATCTTAGATTTTTTCCTCCAAAAGGTTTCTTCATGGCTCATGATTAAGAGCCATTGGTCTCTATGGAATCTTTACAACTTTTGGGAGTCTAGGTCATTCGGGTACTCTTCAACTTCCTTTTGGGAAATCACAAGTTTTCCATCTAGGTCCTTTTTCTTCTCAAGAATATTTCCAAATGATAGTTTATTTAATTTCTTAACCTTATATCTAATAACATCTAGCTCAAAGTTAAAGTTTAAAAGAGGAGAAGAATTGGATGAGGTCTTTGACCACCCATTAAACAGGCCTCTTAACCTACTATTGGATTGCCATATTATCTTGAATCTAAAAGGGCCATGTTTTATTTTTCTATCTTTCCATTCCATCAGAAGAACATTGTGGTCCAACCCCATTCTAGGATTGGCCTCGAGGAATAATTCATCAATATTACTCCAATTGGATGACAGATAAAACCTATCCAATATGACTTGGATAAGGATTTTTCCTTGTCTTTGGTTGGACTAAGTAAACCTCATGCCTTTTAGGTATAGATCTAATAAACTAATCACTTGATAGAAGTCTTCAATGTATAACATACTATCAATGACGTCATCAGAGCCTATTAGTTTCTCTGATGGAAGTAGAGGAGTGTTGAAATCACTAGAAAGCATCCATATAATATTATCGTCATTACATATCATATTTTCAAGGGATTCTTTTTTAAAAAAAAAATTCCCCTTTGAGTTTAAAGCATATATGTACCAACTAGTAATAATGTCATCGAAAACTAAAATAATGGAGTTCTCATGAGAGTGAAAAAAAGTACCCAAGATTTTGTTTTCATTCTAGGTGATAGCCAAACCTCTAGAAGCACCATCGACCTCCTGATAGAGAAAATGAGTCATTAATGATGTAAGGCATCACCTTTTCCAAGTTATCTTTACTCATCTTCATTTCTTGAATGATTACCATTTCAACTTTAGAGTCAAGTAAAGCACTTTTCAATATATGCTTCTTAAAGGGACTGTTCAATCCTCTCACAATCTAGGAAAGTATTTTTCCCATGATAAAAAAAGAGAAACTTCTCAAGTTTCTAAAACAACAAAACCCTTTTTCCTATGCTAATGGTTAAAAACCAAGAGGGTCCCTCTTGCTTGTCAGTAATCTCTTACAATTCCTCACCCCTTTAGTAGGTCCTTTCACCCATGGGAGTTTTCACACTCTGTTGTCTTTACCCACATCAATTAGTAGAATCATAGTCCCCATCTATCCCCAACCTAGGGCTAGGATAAATCATCTTATATCCCTCCAAGTTTGAGGAGACATGAATAGTGAATGACATTGCAAAAGCAGATACTATTGTAGGGATAGCCATAGAAATATAGGATTTGTGAGTAGATGAACAAATAGAGGATCAGAGACTTATTAGCTTAAGGCATTTAGAGGAGAAATCCCTAGAAGGCTCAATTGATAACTCAAGAATCTTTTTTTGTGTTGGGGTCAACAGGGAGCCTCCATCTCCTTTTAAGGGGAATCTCACACTTAGATGATTGCACATTGGCATGGTCCCTAGATTTAGATCATTGAGCCACAAGAGTTTTACAAGGCTCAAGGATAGACTTTGAAGCCTTGAGATTTAGGAAACCTCCATTCCTTTCTTCCTAACTAGGCTTGCACTTGGGATCTCGAACTACAGGGGTGGGTTAGGGACAACTTCCCTAGTTCTATTTGCAAGAACCATAATAGGGGTATCAGATTTAGACAACTTAGCAGTACAACTAACATCCAAATGCCTAAACCTTTTACATCTCAAAAATAAAAAATATACCTTTTAATAGAATAAGGTTTGGATGTAGGACCTGAACTTGGATTTGAAAATGACTTCCATAGGAAGGACATGATTCAATGTTGCACTAATACAAATCCTAGAAAAAAATGTGAGATTTTGTTTGGGTGACTTTGTGAACTACTAGAAGAAAATTGAAGGAATTTGTTGTCCCCTTAAAACCCTCATTGTTCCAAAACTCTAGGGAGAAACCTAGAAATCCTACCTATATAGGGGCATGATTTCCCAAGTCAAGGGTTGGGTAAAGCTTGGGTATCCACTTGTGAAAGTTAAGAATATTTCTTGGGTTGACTCCTAGAGACCAAGGGCCATTTGTCATAACATAGGAGAGGTCCTTATGGTGGAAAAATGAGAAAATAAACAATGCATTTACCAGGGTAGTGACCTTAAAACTCCCTTTAAGCAATCAGGTTATGTTCACCCACTACCTGAGTTGTTCCAAAGAAGGCCTATGTAGGGGGAACTTCCCAACTAGGTTAAGTCCCAAATCATTCACTATTGAATCAACAAAGATGGCATGACAAGAGACATGACAGAAGCTTTTTCTTATGTGGGTTGGGGGTGAGGGAGAATAAAACACCTTCTTAGAAGAAAAAACATGAGTGATAGGAGAGTCAATAAGGGAAGAAGAGAGGGTAAGGGATTGGTCCACCAAGAAGCCACAAGTAGTGAAGAACCAGGGTAACCACCATGGCCAACCAAGAGTGACATTGTGTTTTTAGCTGAAGAATGATTGCTTAAAAAAATGTTTTAAAACATTAATTATATGTGTCCATCTCAATTGTTGGCATTATATGTAAACTCAAACACACATGGCTACTATCCTAAATTGTAAAAGAGCATTTTAATACCTTTCACTCATATAAAATAAAAAATAAGAAATAGAAATTAGAATAATGTTTTAATTATAAAGTTGGAGCTTTACAATTGATAAGTAAAAAATATACATTTTTAAATCAGTTGTCAAGAAATAATTAAAATAAATTTTAGTTTGTGGAAAAATATCTAGTTTTACCTATTCAAACCTATCCAAACATTTAAGAATGTCCTTCTATGGTTAAACATATTCTTAAACATATTATTTTCCTTTCATGAGACATCTTCTTTCTTAAATATATAATTTTATGACCATAATGGAATACTACCCTAAAGTCATTTCTATGAGCTTCTTTAGTAAAGACATGCATGAAAATAGATAACACAAGATTGTGGTAACCCAGAAACCCTAAAAAATGAGAAGATAAAACTGGGGTGGGGATCACAAACACAAAGTATCATTGTAGCAATATGTAACTATTTAAGATTACAAAGTTTGACCACTTCTAATGGTCTGCCCTATGAAAGGCATGTCTTGTAAAAGACTTTACACCCTATTAAAAGTGACCTGGTTAAAGGATTTACAAACACTCACTTGGAATGTTACCCTGTTAAAGGATTTAGCACCTTGTTTCAAGGCTTACAACATGGCTATTAAACCAACCTATCATCATAGGATTTTTATACCTAATAAAATTGCTAGAGAGTATAATAAAGTCTTGACTTGATGACTTGCAATCTCCAATTGTTGATTCCAGATCTTGAGTCGACTCAAAAATGGTTTACATTTGAGTTTGTGAAGACACAAACACATATGTTGATTCTATGTTACTCAACACTTACTAATTGTTGATGCTTGAAACATATAGGAATTATGTCTCACTTGACTCCTATAGTAATTTTATTTTTCTCAGAATCTATACTTTTCTGGGCAACTATAGTGACTCAACATCACTTATCACTCGACACTTGATACTTGCTCGGCACCTAAAGTTCAATCGGCACCTACTATAGCTCAACATATGTATTATACTCAGCATCAACTTGAGAGTTGGTTAAGTGCGTTGACACTCAAATGAATCTGAGACCAACAATCTGCCCCTTTGACATGAGCAGAAAAAACACTTAACCAAGCATTATGAGTCTGGTCTCTTTGAGTATAATACAAATTTTATTTGACATATGTAGAAAACTTCAAAAACTTGTTCAAAATTTTGTAGAAGGCTATATAACTCAAAAACTTGTAACTCCCCCTTTGTTTCTACTCCCCCTTTATTTCCTTATCTCTCCTCAAAATTTATAATTTGAATCTCTCCCCCTTTGAGTATTACTCAATTTATTTACACATCCATTCTTATTATCTCCTATCTTTATTATATATCCCCTTTACATAAATATCTCACCCTTTTTGACACTTATGTCAAAGGCTTCTAAGAATGGATAGAATATTTACCCAAAAATGTTTTATTTACCTCCATTATCATCTTTACAGAAGAATCATAGTTGTCTAAGGAAATTTCCAATTCTTTGAGCTAGATGGTTCTCTTTGCTGGAAGATGTACAAGTTCTTCTAAGGTAGAAAGATTAGGGTCTATCTTTAAAACATTTTCTGCATAGGCCACTTCTTTATGCTATACTTCTAGATGTAGGGTAATAGAAAATTGCATCTATATTAATTTGGCCTTAATATTAGCCTCTTCTAATGTTAATACAACTAACTCCTTCTCAGTGTGAAGCATTGTGACAAAATACTTCTCAGTTTGAGCTAGATCTTTTGGTACCTATGTGCTAGATATCTTAAGATTCCTTTCCAAGATTAGTATTCTCTAGCTAGTTTCTTGTATGAAATATGATGAATCACACAATTTGGAGTACAATGAGAATATGTTCTCAAGTACTATTTTATCTTTCTCAACCTCTTTAGCCAGTTCAACTTGCGATAGTGCTATTTCACTAGATATCTTCTCATTAACTTTCATTTGAAATTTCTTTTTAGATCATTCTAATAATTTGACAATATTATCAAGGTCTTCATTTTGTACCTAGTCCACTATGTTGGACAATTGATCCATGATGGGATTTGTTTCATTAGGTACAAAAAAATTGAATGCATCAAGGAATATTTCTTTGATTTCTACTAATGCTTTCTTTTGTCTATACTCATTTCTAAGTATCTCCTACTTTATCTTTCTCCCAAGTGCCTCTTGCACTTCATTTATCTATGCTAGGTTTATTGTCTTGTAGTCATAACTTGGTATGACTATTTCCTCATCAAGTGCAGGGTCTCCATAGTGAAGTACCCTTGCTACCTTGGTGGAGCTTGAGCCTTGTGCTAAGATTTGTAGTGGTACTACATCAGTGCTCGGCTGCTTGGTAGGAGTCCCTGAGGTAGGAAAGTTTACCATTGTTTGTATTGCCTCTTGTTCTCTTTCCTTGGGGGTTTTCTCCTCTTCCTTATCTTCTCCACTTTTTCCTTGATCAATTACAATTATTTGAGGAGGTGCACCTTAGCTTTGTGTTGTAGGAATATTTTTTCTTGTCTATTCTTTTGCTAACTCCTCAACTATTGTCATTGTTATCACTGTGGGATCAACCTTAGCAGTTGCATCTTGTGTTGCATGCTCTTTTGGTTGATAATTTGTAGTTGTGAGAGGTTGTTAAGGTGGTTCTTGTGTTTTCACCTTCTCCTTGGTAATTTTTGCTACAACTTTTTGTAACTCTTCTACACTCACCAAAGTAGGATTTGTGCACAATTATGACTGCAATGTTGTTTGGTGAAGGATCTTTCGAGATCCTCTATAGTCAATGGATTGATGTTCTAACCTGAGGTGTTAGGAACATCCTTCATAGTTACAGTTTCTAGAGATGTAGATGCTATGTGTGAAGGACTTTTTAGTCAAAATTGGGTGTCTTGGACACTCTATTTTGGCTGTTGCTCCTTAGTTGTTGCCTCTTCACCTTTATGTGTTTCTTTCTCCACTGTTACCTCTTCTTTCTCTTTCTCTCCTTCCTCCTCTTTTTCATTTTCCTCTTCCTCTTCATCATTTCTTCCCTCAAAGTGATCTTCTTGCCCTTCCTTGACTGTTGTCAACCCATAAATCAATTTCCACATTTGTGTGGATTTCTTTACAACATCCTCTATTTTATTCTGTAAAATACTAAAGGCTCTATATTTGGGTGCAAATTTGCTCCCATGTTTCTTACTAGCCTTACTTATTTGACCTTTTGTAAGGTCTGGCATCACATGAGCCAATGTTGACTCCCTTATTTCCTTATCCATATTTAGGTAGTAATGTCATTGATTTTCAACAATGGAGCTTAGTTCCTTGGAATAGAATTGTCAAGTTCAAGTGGGGTAGTCTTGAACTTGGCCATCATAGTGTAGATAGATTCTTCCACTATGTTTTGTTCTTCTCTTGAAAAATTATTAAAATCAATGGTCTTTAAACGAGTTAAATCTGCATTATCTCTAATGTTATCACAAACATTTTCCCAATTAGATTTGGTGGAATGTCTTACCAATCTAAATTGATCATTGTCAGATTCTATCTTTTCTTCATCTGACTCTAGGGGTGCAACATATTCTTTTCTTTTCTTTTCTTTTTGCAGGCCCTCCTTCCTCTTTGGCTTTTTGTTTCTCCTACCTTTTCCACTTGTGTTGTTGCCCTTGTGTTTGCCCTTGTAGTTGACTGGGTGTGGCTTGGCTTTGTTGCTTTCATTTTCCATTTGGGTTCTGCAACTAGCTGTTTCTGTGCCTTTCTCTTCTTAAGCTCTAGCTTTGGTGCTTCCTGCTTGGCACCTTCTTCTTCCTCTACATCCTCACCCATGCCTTGGGTGAATGAAAGTGTCTCCTATTATTTTTCTTCTCCATCATCTTCAGCTTCTTCTTCATCTTCTTCTTCTTCTGCAGTGCCCTCACCAAATTTGGCTTTGAGTTTCTTTACAAGCTTATCCTTTTTCTTCAATGTGGAGGTAGTCTTCAACTCCATATAAACCTTTGACCTTACCACATCATAAGTACCAAAATGTGGTGCACTCTTGTCCACTTCCTTGGCTAATAATGCAGTTATGGTTGCAGATGCCTCATCTATGTTTATCTCATATCCAAGAGGTCTTAACCATCTAACTCTTAGTATGGCTACTTGTATGTAAGTATAATCAATATCTACAAGAAAGAATACATCATTTACATGCTTTTCTACCAATGAAATTGGTATTTTGAGCCTCTGCTTCATGGGCTTCTTGAAATCTTCAAAATAGCTAGTCATTAATGTCTCAAAATTAGCTCCCATTTGTTCTATACATTTATTTACTTGAGCTATTATAGACCTATTTTATTTCTAGACAAATTTAAGAAAAGATGGAAATTCATTTTGTACATAGAAAAATATGCAAATCAAAATTGCACCAAACTTCCATTGGGCTCCCTTGGTTCTTCTTATTGCTACTAAGTTCTCATTGATTTGTTGCAATTATAGTTCTGCAAGATCATAAGTATGATCATTTTTCACCAGTTTGTAATCCACATCCACTTCAATGAATGGTACACTATTAAGTCTATTGGATTGGTAAAATTTATGTGCAATAATCCTAACAAAAAAGTCAACAAGAGGGTCTTGGATAGTGTCTATTGTCATTGCTCTCTTGTTCCATTTGGCACTAGTGTTCTTTTTTATTTCTTCCTTTGAATCAATTCTAAGGGTCTTTGGTCGATATAGGGTTAGATACCTTGTTACTCTATGCAAAATCATTTTTGTTATTTTTATTAGAGTTGACGAAATCCAAATTTGAAGATGCCCAAGATCACTTGCATGCAAATAACCTGTCAAAGGGAAGCCAAGGAAGGAAGAGCGTGGAGCAAGGGAAAAAACTTGAACGGACATGAGAGAGAAAAGATATTGCAACACAAGAAAATATGTATTTACAATGTGCAAGAATGAGATATGAGTTTACAATAAGGGAGAGACTAGTTATAAAGGCCTCAAGGAAGGTTGTAGAACAAGCTAGAAGGTGGTAGAAGATAAGGTTGACAACTAAGCACTCTTCCACCAAAAGGTGGAACATGCTAGAAGGGAACAAACTCCCGTGTCACCAACAACTCACCAAAACATGCATTAAATACTAAATATTAAATAAATGCATCAACCTAAGTAAGCTTAAGTAAATAAAATAAATAATTAATAATTAATTATTTACTCTAACACACCCCCTTAAGTGCAACTTAGGTAACTTCCTTTAGCTCACAAAACTAAGAAATGTAGTAATGTAGAATGGGTCCCGACAATGAGGCCATGTTAAGTACACATGTACAAATGCAAAAGATGCAACCTTTGAAAATAGGGAAAGAGAGAAAACCACATGGGAAAAACCCTCCCCCCAAAAAAAGTAAGAACCTAGTGAAGAACTAAAGAAGTCTCCAACTAGGGAAATGTCCCCTAAACTAGGAACAAAGAATGATCACGAGGAGCATCACTGACACATGAAGAAGCTACAAATCTGCCATCAAGCATAAAACTATTGATCTAAAGAACCTCCATGGAAGAAGAAGGCATGAACCGAGAATGTCTATATGGTAGATGATCCATCTCACCGAAATGCATAGGTAGGCAACCACTGCAGTCGCCTTGTATATAGGATCAACCACTGAATACATAGTTCATAGTATCGAACCATCAAACTATAGATGCATTAGAGCCACAACATAACCCCCCCTCAATGCAGATGGGGTGAGATGACATGCAACTAAGAAGATGGGCCAAAAATCTTATTCAAATGAACCATGAATGATGAGAGAGGAAGAGGTACAAACACCTATAAAGAAACGGTCACAATGACATTGCATGGGGCTAATGTCATGGAAGGGACACTCACTTGACAAAGGGAGAAGGCCTAAAATATTTAACAACTATCTCCCCATGGTGCTTTATAAAAATAGTGCATGTACGACTAACTCAGAAACAACGTTCATAAATTTGAAATGCAATAGTGACACTTTATCTCAGTGTGTATGCAAAAGATCTTACAAATGATGTCTGCATTAATTAAAACAAGGAAAAATCTTACACAGAAAAAGGACAACACAAAACAAAAGAAGCCAGGCCAAGAAAATGATCCTCAGACCTAAAACACCGAAGATATCCACCATAGAGAAAAATGCCAAAAACATGATAGAAAGAGCATGGGCCAAAATCTAAGGAAAAAGACTACATTTTTGAAAAGATGACAAAACTAGCTTTCCAAAAATATAATGTTTTCAAAAAACTAACATGGGACACAAAAGATATGCAAGCTGGAGTCAAAAACATAACTTCGAACTACAATTAAAAAAATGGGCAATAAAAATGCATCAAAACCTCAAAATACCTACACTAATGTCTCCATCTTAGAACCAGCTTTTTGATACATCTTTCAGATCAAAAAATACCTCCATATGCTTAAGTTATGGCCAAAAAACCAAGAGTACAGAAAAATGACCTAGGAGAGGTGCAAGAAGGATGATGCACTATTGATGTCATGTTGATGTCAGAAAATCAATGGATTAAAATTGATGACATGTTAGCTATCACAGCAAAAAAGGTGCCACATGGCAATCCACATGGAAAAGAAGATGATGTGGCAGGTGACATGGCAGAGTCCACATGGCACTTGTACCATGCGTCACCCCTACAACTGCTAACTGGGCTACTAACTAGATGGGAGCATCTCTGACTGTTCAAAGGAGTGACGAGTGAGTAGACAAGCCCAACAGAGTGAAGAAAGATAGCTAAGCTATGGTGGAGATAGGAAATTACCACTGGTGCAATACAGAATAGAGAAAGCACTCGGGTGGTGGGAACTATGGGTGGCGTTGTGGCAGTCTACTGATGCTACAACTAACTGTGGTGGTGGCTAGGTCGGTGGATCACCACAATGCCACCCATAGTTCCTACCGCTTGAGTGCCTCCTCTACTCTGTGATCCACCGGTAGCAAACACCTATCTCCACTATGGCTTAGCCATCTTTCTCTGCTCCACTAGGCTTGTTTGCTCACTTGTCACTCCTCTAAACAGTTATAGTTGCTCCTATCTAGTCAGTATCCCAGTCAGTAACTATGGGGGTGCCATGTGGTATGGGTGCCATGTGGTACTTTTTCAAGTGGACTTTGCCATGTCACCTACCATGTCATCTTCTTGGCCATGTGGTTGCCACGTGGACTACCACGTGGCACCTTTTTTGCTATGATAGCTGATAGGTCTTCAATTTTAATCCAGTGATTTACTGACGTCAGCATTTCACTGGCATAAATTTTATGGCTAGTCAGTTGTCACAACAAAAAAAGAGGCCACCTGGCACACCACATCGCATGTCCATGTGGTAGCCACGTGGAAAAACTGATGTGGTAAGGGTGATGTGGAAAGTCCATGTAGCACCTAGGCCACATGTCACCCCTCACGCTGTGCCAAGTGGAAAAAGAGTTGCTAACTAGCACTATGCTATCATTGGTGGTGGAGAGGTTGTTGACTGGGTGGAGAACACTAATGGAGTGGCAGGGGAGGGTGTCACTACCATCGGAGGGTGCAGGAGAGTGGTGCAGGGGAGGCTCGCCAGCATTGACGGGGTTTTGGAGGACCCGTGGTGGCATTGTCAGCTATCATTGATGTGGGTTGCGTGTAGGTGGTGCAGTGGTGGCCCCATGGCAGCATCCATTTTTTAAAAAAAAAATTAATTTTTTTCTCCAAATCATTCTTACAATCTATACAGGAAGCCTTACAACCAGAAAATTTTTGCCTCCTAGATCTCTATCACCAAAATTGAAAAGTTTTATATGAATCCTAACTACAAATGGCCTTTCGGATCCAATGGCAGCATTTTTTTGGGCCCAATGTACTCGAAATTATTTTTGTCCCTTTGATTTGAAGAAAAAATGCACAAACAAACTAGGGTTTGTGACTTCAAATCACGGCTTCAAAAATCCTACAATGAAGCAGTAGCAGGAAGGCTCTGATACCATGTTGGAGTTGATGAAATCTAACTCCAAAGATGCCCAAGATAACTTGCATGCAAATAACTTGTCAAAGAGAATTCGAGGAAGGAAGAGTGTGGAGCAAGGGAAAAACCCTAAACAGAAATGAGAGAGAAAAGATATTACAACACAAGAAAATATGTATTTACAATATGCAAGAATTAGATATGAGTTTAGAATGAGAGAGAGACCACTTATAAAGGCCACAAGGAAGCTTGTAGAACAAGTTGGAAGGTGGTAGAAGATAAGGTTGACAGCTAAGCACTCTTCTACAAAAAGGTGGAACATGCTAGAAGGGAAAAAACTCTCGTGTTGTCAACAACTCACCACAACATGCATTAAATACTAAATATTAAAGAAATCCATTAACCTAAGTAAGCTTAAGTAAATAGAATAAGTAATAATTAATTAATTATTTACTCTAACAATTTTTACTAGACCATCCTCCAACCATAAACTTCCATCATGAATCCTACTGAGCACTATTCTAATCCATTTAGTTTTGAAAACTATGGGGAATTCTAGGGCAGGCGTCAAACCCTTCTTCTCAATGATTTGGTACTCTTCTTTCAAAACTCCATTTTCACATAACTTGTCAAAGTCTTCCCTCATCTCGATGTCTCCTATGGCTCCAAGTTTGCAGTTGTAACATCTCCTAACATCTTGGACCATAAATAATTTAGGAGTTATAAAAGATAGGGCTCCAGCTAGGTCATTTTTGTATGCCACCTATGGGATTGGCTAGAAATCAGGTTGTTTTGCTTTGTTTGACACTAGTTGAACCTCAAAAAAATCTTTCTCATGTGGTTTCCAAGAACTAGAGGCCATTTGTGCTAGCTAGAGTTTTAACACAAAATTTAGAACTATTGTTATCATTTTTTTGCCCCACCAAGTTTCAAATTTCAAATGTCCAGCCCGTCCAATGGCTAATTCCCAAAGATAATACTATTTTAATGCCAAGCCTTATGATATATTTTGCGGCCCGCAAGTTCGTAATCATCAGATCTGATGAAGATCGACGGTTGGCGCTATCTCACCATCGAAAGCTACACGAGATTTATGTTCGCGACATGGCGCCCTTTCGCCACGTGTCTGGTGGGTCCAACAGGCCAGGAAAACATGTTTTGACGGATCAAAAAAGTTCCATGGTACCGTGGGTGCTATGTCGCTATCGTGTGTTGGCCAAAAAATCTTCATAGTGACATAGCGCTCGACGAAAAAGGTTTTATGGCAGATAGTTAGTTTTCATGGGCCGAAAAGTTCAAAAGGTGGCAAGGTGCCATGTCACCATCGAAAAACTCATGAGTTTTCTGATAGCGACATAGCACCCGGCCGGCCGGAGGTTATTTCTACGGTGAGTCCCAGTGTTAGCGGTAAGGTTCGTGACAATGGAAGAGATCAATGGCGAGAGCTTCAGGCAAGTGGTTGGGTCCTATTTCGTACCTCATCTGCCTAGTTGGCAAAGTTCGGTGCCATGCTGGCAAATCATTGGAAGACACGTGCAAATCAGAAGACATGTCATCAGTTGGGTGCTATGGCACTATGGGGAATTGGCCTCGATTTCCTCATAGTGACATAGTGCCTTGTTGACACATGGTTTCTCTATGGGGTCAAAGTCTTGAGTCTGCCAGGTGGTGCTTCATTAGTCTAATGGGGAACAGACACGTATGCTAGGTCAGAATATAGTCAACGCATGGGACCAGATCTTCAACACGGCTAGTGCAGTCAAAGGTTAAGATCTCCACTGTTGGATCTACAGAGATCAACGGTAGGCACCATCACACTATGAATAAGCCACACGAGATTTACGTTAGTGATATGATGCCTGGAGGACATGTGTTTGGTGGGTCCAAGTTTGGAGGCGCAGGAAATATAGATGGTTGGCACGTGGTCAGTTCCCATTGATTGATACACTAAGGGGCAAGGGGTAGTACCTATCTTGCTTGCCATCGAATCAAGGAAAATTGACAAAAGTTGCCATGTTGCCATGGTGAAGTTGCCCAATCTTTACCATAGTGACATGGCGCCCTTTTGCCACGTGTCAGCGAGGCCAGGTTGCACCAAGGTACATCTATCAGGTGTTGCCAAGTGTCATTCGGGTGTGGTGCGGTTATTGAGGTGGTGCCAGATATGATAGGCCTAGGGTAAGGACAACGCAAAGCATGACGAGTCTTCATGATCGTCAGATCAAGGTAGATCAACAAAAGGCACTATCTCGCTATGGTGAAGTTGTACGATCTTTACCATAACGAAATAGCATCTTGCTAACACGTGTCTCACTGGCAGACTAGGGTTGACAGTTAGCAGCTGGTAGTTAATGTCATGGCCAGGTTTGTAATCACCGTAGTTAATGATAATAGTTCGAGGGTGGCGTATTTTGTTCAATGACGGAAGGTCAACCATAGAGGACTTCTGAGGTGGTAGAACGAAAAGAGGCGATTGGCCCACAGGGCCTAGTTGGTGCATAAGGAACTGTTTGAGCTCGTTGATCTTGCTGATTCATGTACCAAGAAATGAAGGTAATCAATTTGGTTGTGCGATCTAATCTTCATGATCAATCCTGACCTACTCGGAGTGAATGCAGAATGGGGAAGAACACTCCACCGCCTCAGTCGATCCATCTACCTAGTCAGAACATCAAATGGCACCATTTTCAGTCCTCTAAGAACACTTGTTGCAACAAAGATTAGATTTTCCTCAGATTTCCATGATTGTCCTCCGCAGGACTTAATGGCAAGTAGCTGCAGGGTCACTTCAGTAGCAAAAGATCTCAGTTATGCCTGAACTATAAAGGCAGATTTTGTAGTTTTTGTAAGGGGACTCCTTTTCTGATTTCTCTGCTACTGTTTGCAAGTCTATAGTGTAAAATTCCCTTTGTCTCTTAGCTGTATAACATTCTATATCATCTCCTTCAGTCATCAATGCGTATGTGCATCCATCTTGCTTCTCATTAGTGTATTGTTGAGATCTATGGTTGGCATACTATATCTATTTTTCGCCTATTGGATAATATATTGGTGAAATCCTTTTCCTTGTGTTATTCAATTTGGTTTCTTGATCTATATGTGGTTGTTGATTAACATAAGTCTGGGTGTGTATGTCTTTTGAATGTTATCTTGGTTTTGTAGTGCATATATGGGTAGAAATGAGTCTGAAGACTCTATTTTTGTGCATCACCTCCTTAGATTAGACTAGGTAGATTTGATTTTGTGCTCTCCTTCTCCCTTTTCCTCTCCAAGAGTAGATAGGTGCACCCTTATAGTAAGAGGAAGCCGGCCTTCTTCGGAGACTCAACCTCACAGTTCAAGTCCCACAGCTTGGAGGTTGTTTCCATGTTTCACTAGGTTGTCCTCGCACATAGGCCTTGGTCAAGGGTACAAACCTAAGTGACAACAACTACATCTAGCTCAGTACAAATGTAAATACCTTGAATTCAATGAAACTATGTTGAATTGCTATTGAAATTGGTTGAAATGCTAGATTCTCTACTTTGAAGTCATTCCGCACTCTTTTTCATCTTTTCTCTATGTTTTCAAAGCTGAAAAATGTTTCAAAATATGATAATATACCCATTTTCATATCATTCAATGCTTTGTGTGTTTACAACTATCCACTTAGCTTCTTAAGCATTTTTGCATTACTCGGCTTCCATTGCTTTTCCACCAATCAACATCCATAGAAGTATCTCTCACTCGGCTTCAACTGAATTTCTTCTTTACTCGGCTTTTGTTACCAACTCGACTGCAACTAATCATTAAGCTTCTACTAATTTTGGCAATCATCTTAGCTTGTACTAAAATTTTACTTGGCATCTGAAGGAAACTTTTTCTAACTTAGAAACACTGATAAAAACTTGAAGTTTTGACTTTGTATCTCTATTCATGTTGATCTTCTTCTTTTTAGTACTTGCTTATTTAGGAACTGATGTATGATAAAGCTTTGTATATAAGTTCCACATGCCTTCTTGTACTTAGTTTAATGAAGTGTGACCACTTGACCTTTTAGGAGAAGTGATCCCTTCATTTGATGTGTTGGTCCCATCTTTCTTCTTCCATGTACTATTCATTTCTCCTATGATGTGTTCAACATCTACCTTCTCTTTTCATTTTTTGATCTCTAAATTGCATGCCTTTGACCTTGTTGGGAAATTCCTACTGATATGACTACTCTTCAAACAACTGAAGCATGTAGTTTGGCTAAGCCATCTATTGTAGTTTCCACTTAAATGTGTTTTGATGTAATTTTTAGGGATGTGTCCATATTACTGACAGTAATTGCCGCTATACCTAGTGTTGTAGTCTCAATTGTAGTGATGTCCGCATGGCTATTTCCCATTGCTAGCTGATTAGGTGTCCACAAAGGCTTCGATTTGCACTCAAAAGCTCTATGTCCATGCTTCTTAAAATTGTAGCAGTGACCTTCAAACCTTGGTGTTGTAATAGTCCTAGTCCTACAGTCATCTGCTTGATGTCTTTGCTTGTTCCACTTATGAGAGTGACCCACATTCTTTAATTTGTCATGTTGATGGGCATTCTTGTTCCTACATACATTAGAGGTATTTACTTTTTTACCACATAAATGACAAGTAAGTTTAGTGTTCTTACCTTTGTTATTCCTTTCTTCTATAGTCTTGGATGACTCTCCTTGTTCAATGCTGGTGTATCCTAGTCTTGAAGTATCATTGCTAGCCCTCGATGATTTCAGTAGCTACTCAAAGTACTTGATGGCCTTGTTTGGTTTGTTGAAGCTCTCTACAATTTTGTTCTCTCTTTTCAAGTCATTTTTCAATTGCCATTTTGCATTTTTATTGTGGAGATCTCAATATCTTTGACATTCGATTCATGGTGTGCATTCATAATCTGGCTTAAGGTGTCTGGTTGCATGTTTAAAATTCTTTGAAGCTCAATTGACTTTTCTTTAGGTCTATTGGCAAGATTTCTATTGTCCTCTTCTAGCATAGCCTTATCTTCAATGAATCTCTTCTTCTATTCACTCACTTCATAAAAGCATCATGGCTTGTGATTCTTGTTCAATCTTGAGAGTTCTGATTTCTTCTACTTGACCTCTATTCTTTTCCATTAGGTCCATTATTGTTGCATCAAATTCTTTGGAATCTTCATTTGCAAACAATTTTGAGGTGTCAATCTCCTTGTATTGTGTATCATTCTCAGCTATGTCAATCTCTCTTCTACTCTTTAAATATTTTCTTAGTTCTTCTCTAGCTTTTTCGAAGGTGTGTAGAGCAAGTTGTACATCAATTGCTTGATTTCTATGATCCTCCCAAGTTTGTAGACTTCCATTTCCAAATATTTTCTCCAAGCTATAAGGCTCCTCCTTGTGAGAACTGAACTCTAATACCAATTGTTGGAATTTACAAGTGGGAATATTTACTTCTAAGAAGGGGGCAAGAGGGGTGAATCAAAAGTAACAATTTTAGTGTCTTAAACTTTTTTTCTGAAATCATTCACATGCATCTAATTCATCTAATAAACATGAAAGTAAAGACATGCATGAAAATAGATAACACAAGATTTTGGTAACCTAGAAACCCTCCAAAATGAGAAGTTAAAAGTTGGGTGGGGATGACACTCACAAAGTATCACTACAACAATATGTAACTGTTTAAGGTTACGCAGTTTGACCTCTTCCAATGGTCTACCCTATGAAAGACCTATCTTGTTAAAGACTTTACACCCTATTAAAAGTGACCTAGTTAAAGGATTTACAAACACTCACGTGGAATGTTATCCTATTAAGGATTTAGCACCTTGTTTAAAGACTTACAACATGGCTATTAAAAAAACCTATCATCATAGGATTTTCATTACTAATATAATGGCTAGGGAGTATTGGAAAGTCTTGACCTAATGACTTGCAATCTTCAATTGTTGATTCCAGATCCTTGTTTTTCTCTATCTGTTCTAATCCTTGCTTGATCTAATATGTCTCTCCTCAAAATTTTGATACTCTATTTTTGATCAACTAAATTTTTCAATGTTGTTCTACTCTTTCCAAGTCCTTACACCTCTCTGCACTACACTAGCATTCTCCCATAAACTATCTCTCATGCACATAGACAATGTGGTTTCATCCTCCTTTTAAAGGCTTCAAATACTTAGGGTTAGGTATGAATCTATGATCAATATTCATTCTTCTTTTCCCACTCAATTATTTCACTTTTCCTACTGGTTGCATGCTTTCTATATTTTTCTTATTGGCTACATGTTGATTACATAGGTAATGCAAAAGATTTGATTTTATCTTCAAGATCCTTTGAGATTCATCTTGAGTCCACTTAAAAATGGTTTACAACTGAGTTTTTGAAGACACAAACTCATATTCTAATTATGTGTTATGCAACACTTACTAATTGTTGATGCTCGGCACATATACAAATTCTATCTCACTCGGCTCCTATAGTAATTCTATTTCGCTCAGCACCTATAGTGACTTGACATCACTTATCACTTGACACTTGATACTTGCTCAGCACTTGAAGTTCACTTGACACCTACTATAGCTCAGCATTGTATTATACTTGGCAACAACTTGAGAATTGGTTAAGTGTGTTGACACTCAATTATCAAAACCAATCTAAGACAAACAGGAAAGAGATTGCCATGGCTAAGAATGACATTCAATATAAACAAATTGACACAACAAATTTATTTGTAGATCGTAAATCCTATGAATTTGATGTAGTAATTAGAGATCTCATGGAAAAGAACAAAGCAAAAGATGAAGAGATTAGAAATCTCAAGTTGGAGAAAAAATCACAAGTAATATTGCTATGTGAGGTGACTGAGCAAAAGAAGAAAGCTATAGAGGACAAGCTCACGATTGAAGAAGAGAAAAGAATCCTAGCAAATAGATTGGAAGAAAAATTAGCAGAGTTGTCCAGGATCTCAAACATGTAGTTGGACACCCTAATCCAAATGATGAATGCCCATCATGAGTTGAATGTTAAGGACATTGAGATAACTACATTGAAGTTACAGAATGAGCAACTATAGAATGACCTAAAAAGAGAGAAGGAGTTTGCAGAAAGTTTTGACAAGCCAAATGAAGCCATCAAGTACTTTGAGCAACTACTAAAATTGTTGAGATCTAGTTAAGACAAATTAGGATTGGGCTACACAAGCAGTGAAGAAGGAGAGTCATCCAAAGCTAATGAGGAAAGAAAAAATAAAGGTAAGAACTCTAAACCTACTTGTCATCATTGTGGAAAGAAAGGACATACAACTAATGTTTGTAGAAGCAAGAATACTAAGCCAAAGAACATGGCACATTTTTACAAGTGCAACAAACAAGGTCATCAGGCACATGAATGTAGAACCAAAACCATGCATGCACCAAAATTTGAAGAATGCTACTACAATTGCCAGAAGTTTGGATATAAAGCCTTTGAATGCATATCCAAGTCCACATGGTCATCAAACAAGGGAAGAAACGATAAAATTTCCTATAATTAGGATTACAATACAAGACATAGTTTTCATTACTATCAAGAGTATGGACACATCCCTGAGAATTGCATAAGAACACATTTCAGTGGAAGCTACATCAAATGGTTGGGTCAAATGATGGATGCATCCATCAAATGAAGAGATCAAAGGTGAAGTGATCACATTTCATCAAACTAAGATAAAAGAGGTATGTGGGACTAATATTTAAATGCTTCATCATACATCATTTCAAAGACAAGTTAGTGCTGAAAATGATAAATTAGCATTAATAAAGATGCAAGTCAACAAGGAAAAAGCAAGGTCAAACTTTAAGTCTTCATCCTACTACTGAGTGTGAAAAGTTCTCTTCAATGACTAAGTAAAATTATAGTGTCTACCGAGCTATTAGCCAAAATCAATTGAAGTTGATTTAGGAGTATCTACCGAGTGAAGGTAATTCCTATTAAAGTTAAGTAAGGATGATTTTAGTGACTGTCAACTAATGGTAAAATCATTGGATGCCAAGTAAAGTAGAAATTGTATAGAAGTCAAGTTTATAGTTGTACAAGCACCATGATTAAATGCTATATTTTGAAAGGGTATAAGGCATATTTTCACTCATTTTTCGTCATTATGAACATAAAGCAAGAGTGAGTAGAGTGAAGAAGTTATTAACAAATAGAGATTGAAGCTTTTTCATGAATTTCAGCAAAGACCAAGCATTGTTTCATCAATTTAAGGGTATTCCTCACATGCCAAGCTACGCAGTTATGCAGTTTCATATTTATTAAAACCCTAGTTTGCAAAATCGCCTCAAGCTTTAAAAATCCTAAGGATAAGGAACCTTTTGAATTTTAGTTGGTTAGTATTGAGGTTGAGCAAGTAGATTTTAGGGTTATTCCTGAAGTTGCATATAAGAATGACCCGACAAGAGCATTATCAATTATTCCACCCAAGTTCATAATGGTTTAGGATGTGAGGCAATGCTATACTTTCAAGGTTGGAGTAATTGAAGATATGGAAATTTATCTAGCGTATGACAAACTATGTGAAATGGATTGTTGAAGGAAGAATTTTAAACTATTGAAAGGAATGGTTTAACCCATCCCCTAAATTTCCCCACCATCTTTAAGACTGAATGGATAAGAATTTTTTTGAGCAGAATCCATGATGGATGTCTATTACTGGAAGGAGGGCCTATCAAATTATCAAAAAGGATTGTACATAGGGTTACAGGATGTTCAACCCTAGAATGACCCAGAAGCCTAAGGAGTGACTCTAAAGAAGCAATTGAGAAAAATACAAGGGATAAATGGAATAATAGGGGAATGACCATTGATACCATCAAGGATCCACTTCTTGAATTTGTAGTGAGAGTCATATCTCACAAATTCTATTAGTCAAGCCAACTAAATAGTGTGCCATGTATTGCACTTGATCTATGATACAAAATTGTGAAGATAGATCATACTTATGATCTTACAGAGCTATAGTTGTAGCAAATCATGGAAAAATTAGGAGCAATAAGGATATCCAAAAGTTCTCATCATAAATTTAGTTCAATTTTGATATGTATATTCTTTTATGTTTAGAATGATTTTTTCTCCTTTGGTAAGGTAGGTTGGAAGACCAATAGGTCTGTAGCTATGCAAATAAATGATTACATAGATACAATAGGAGATAATTTTGAGTCTATGATGACTAGTTACTTTGAAGATTTTAAACAATCCATGAAACAAAGATTGAGAATCCCAGTTTCCCTAGTGGAAAAGTACTATAGTAACATATGCTTCTTGGTAGATATTGACTACACATTTATCTAGGCTATAGTACCTAGAGTAAGATGGCTAAGGCCTTTGGGGTACGAGATTAATATAGATGAACCATCAATACCCATTACTACATTACTTGCAGAAGAAATTGATAAGTCAACAATTTTTTTTGGCAACTATGATGATGTGAAGTCCAAGGTTGAAATGGAGTTGAAAACTACCTCAACTCTAAAGAAGAAAGATAAATTGGTGAAGAATTTGAAAGAAAATTTTTGTGAGGGAGTTGAAGGTGATAAAGAAGATGATGAGGAAGAAAAAGAACAAGAATAGGGATAAGAACCTCTTGACCTAACCCAAGGTATGGGTGAAGATGAAGAAGAAGTGCCAAGGAGGAACAAGCCGAGGAAGCACTAGCAATACAAGAGCCAAAGAAGAGAAATGCTAAGTCATAGCTTATAGCCCAACCCAAGGGTAAAAGGATTGCTAAACCAAGTCCTACAAAGCCTATTGCTCTAGCCAAAAGAGAAAAAAAAAGGGCCACCACTCAGAAGGATGAGGAGAAAAAAAAAGAGAAGAAGAAGGCTACTAAGAAACCAGGTCCAATGCATAAGAAATTGACAAAATATGTTGCATAACTTGAATTTGATGAAGAAAAGACCAATTCAGACGACACAATCTAGTTAAGAGTGGTAAGTGATGCACCCAAGTCTAATATTGATAAAATTTGTGATAATATTAGGGACAATGCAAACTTGATTGGTTTGAAAATTTTGGAATTCAATAAATTAAGTAGAGATGAACAAAATAAGGTTTAAGAATTAGTATATGCTATGATGGAAAATTTTAAGAATACTCCACTTGAATTTGAAACTACTATGCCCAAGGATTTATATTCCATTGTTGAGAATAAATGACATTATTGCCTAAGCATGGAAAAGGAAATAAGAGAGTCCACACTGGCACAAGTGATGCTAGAATTGTCAAAGGGGAAAATAATAAAATCAAACAAGAAACATGGTAGCAAGTTTGCACCAAAGAATAGAGTATTCAACATTCGTCAAAACAAGATTGAAGATGTTGTAAAGAAGTCCACACAAATGTTGAAATTGATATGCAGGCTAACCAATTTTGAGGAAGGATAAGGAGATCCCTTTATGGGAAGGAACAATGAAGAATAGAAAGAGAATGAAAAAGAAGGTGAAATAGAGAAAGAGTAGGCATATAACATAGTGGAGGAGGCACAAAAAAAGAGAGATCAAATGGCAACAACTGAGGAGTAGTAAAGAGATCAAAGTATGCAAGATAGAAAATTGCCACCATTAAGTCCTCCACATGACTCATACACACCTGCAAAGATAATAAAAGTAAAAGATTTTCCTAATAATTTAGTTTAGGACATCAGCCCACTCACTACAGAGGATCTAAAGAAGATCCTTGACCAATCAACATTACAGGCAAAGTTGTGTGACAATTCAATGTTGGTCAGTGTGGATGAGTTGTAGAAAGTAGTAGATGGCCTAACTAGGGATAAGGTGAAAACACAGGAACCACCTTCTACCATCCCTATAGCTACTAGTGGACAACATCAAGAGCAAGAATCAAAAGATACATCAGCTAAGGTTGATACCATGTTCAAACTTGCTAGACTACCAAGGAGCCCACAAAGGAAACAACATGATAGGCAGAGGTATCTATTCCTACTACAAAAACACAAGGTGTGTCATAGATAATAGTGATTGATCAAGGAGTATCACAAGAAGAGAAGGACATTCCAAAGGAAAGGGAGTAGGAAGCCATCTAGACATTGGTTAATCTACCAACTATTAGCACTCCTACAAAAGTCCTTCAGAAGCCAAGCACTGAAGTAATGTCACTTCAAATTTTAGCACCAAGCTCAAGCTCCACAAAGGTTGCAAGGGTACTTCGCTATGGAGACCCAACATTAGATGAAGAAATTTTCATACCAAAATATGACTATGCAACCATGAACATTTAACAGATCAATGAGATGAAGGAGGCATTGGAAAGGAAAAAGAACCAAGAGATACTTAGAAAGGAGTATAAATAGAGGCAAGCACTACATGAAATCAAAGACATCTTTTTTGATGCATTTTTCTAACAAACACCTCAAGAAACCAAGCCAATATTGGAACAATTGTCAGAAATTGTTGAAGAGGTGACAAATGAAGACCAAGAGACTAATGCAAAACTCATGGAATGGTCTAAAGAGAAGTTTCAAGGAAAGGTAAATGAGAAAATATCTAGTGGAATAGCACTATCACAAGTGTAATTGGCTACAAAAATAGAAAAAGTGAAGTAGGTACTTGAGAATATATTCTCACTATACACTAAATTGTGTGACCTCACACTCTTCACACAAGAAATAAGCCAAAGGACTATGAGTCTAGAGAGAAACCTAAAAATATCTTGTATGCAATTTCCATAGAATCTAGCTCAAAGTAACAAGCACTTTCATTCCATGCTTCACATACAAAAGGAAATAGTTGTACTAACAGTAGAAGAGGCTAATACTAGAGCCAAGTTAGTTTAGATACAAGCCTCCCTGACCCCTCACATGGAAATCCTATAGAAAAAACTAGCCTACGCTGAAACCATATTAAAGAAAGATTCTAATATTTCAATATTAGATGGCTTAGTTCACCTTGCAGCAGAGACAAGCATCCAAATCAAGTCATTAGATTTTGCAATAGACAACTTGGATGCTACTCTCAAAATTATAATGGAAGTTAAGAAGAACTTCTTTGATAAATACACACTTAGTGTATAGACCCTTTGACATTACTATTAAAAAAGGGAGATAAATATTAAAGGAAGTGATATATGCAAGGAGGAGACATGTGACAGGGGAAAATAAATAGAAAGAAGAAATGGGGATCAAACAATAGGAAAGCACAAAATAGGGCATATTAGAACACATCAGATAAAGAGTATCAGAATGAAGACAAAGAGTATCAACAGAAGAAAATCTACTCTAAGAGAGATTTTGGATTAAAAAAAGATACATTAACTCAGGTGGGGTTCTAAAATTTAGAGGTATATAGTCTATTACAAAATTTTGAACAAATTTTGAAGTTTTGTATATATGTTGAATTTGATGTCTATTATACTCGAGGAGATTAGTTCCATCATGTATGGTTAAGTGTTTTTTCCACTCATGTCAATGTTGGAATATCTTAATGGGAAGAGATCTTCTGAGAGGGGGCGGTGAATCAAAAGTACTAGCCTTTTATCCACTCTTTATACCCTTAATAACATATAATTGAAATTGACATGCATATATATAAACATTAAACAATCATGTGAAACAATCATGCATCATCACATAACACTTAGGATTTTGGTGACCCAGAAACCCTCTAGGAATAAGAACATAAAATTGGGGTGCGGATGATACCCAAAAAATTACTGTAGCAATTAATTTCAACCACTTCTGATGGTTTGCCCTATTAAAGGCCTACCATGTTAAAGGCTTTACACTGTGTCAATAGTGACCTGGTTATAGGATTTGCAAACACTTTACATGAAGTGTTACCCTGTTAAAGGATTTAATCACCTTTTTAAAGGATCTACAAGATAGTTGTCAAGCTAAGCTATCAACATAGGGTTTCCTTTCTAATACAATGGCTAAAAAGTATCAGGTATAATAAACCTGATAGCTTACAATCCTTGATTTCTAAATATAGGCGCTTGATCTGCTTTCCCTAATCTTGATCTCTTGAGATCTGATATTCATCTGTATCACTTACTTTGTTTTGATCAACTGAATGTCAAACTTCTGTCCTTTCCACTTAATCTTTTAACACCAAAGCTCTGCAACAATCTTAATAAAAGGCTTTTCTATTCCTTCTGCACTTCAACTCTTTTTTGAATGGTGTCAAGACTCCCTTATAAAGATTAGTGGATTGTTATGCATCCTTGGATAACATGTTCCCACTCAAACCCTAGAAATTCACCCATTGGCTGCATGCAATTCCAATTTTCTAATTGGTTGCATGAGGATCACATAGGTAAATGAAAGGATTTGATCTTATCTCCTTATCCTGTCATGATTCATGCATAATCATTTTACATCTTGGTTTGTATTGGCACAAACTCTTATGCTAATTCTGCATTGCTTGGCTCATAAAGTAATACTGATGCTCGGCACCATCTATTCTAGATTTCTCGACATCTATTGTGTTTCATGTGTTACTCAACTCCTATAGAATTATTGCATCACTCGGCTCCTGTTAACTTCACACTGCTCAGCACACACTATCTTCTGATCTACTCGGCATATGTTGAATTTTGTATAGCTCAGCTTATATTGAAATGTGTTCTGCTTAGCATCAACTATAGTTTTCTCGGAACTATCTATGACTCAACACATAAAGAAATTTTGGTTCAACTCCCATTATGTACTCAGTATGTATGGTGAAGATGGTTAAGTGTGTTGACACTCATTTGTCAACCTTATTTATTGAATAAACAATCTCCCCTTTTGACATGAGTGTCAAAAACACTTAACTAATCATTCATGATCTAAACCTTATGTGTACATTCTTCACTTACAAAGTGTCAAAAAAATAGTATGCCTTATGACTCCCCCTGAGTTGATTATGCCTTTTCATGAATTCAGATGTCTTGTGCCATTGTGCCTAAAGTTCTCTTTAATATATCTCTCCAATATTATCTCCCCCTTAGAATATTATCTCCCCCTTTTTGACATTGATGTCAAAGGGTCCTAAATAGTAATGCCATGCTTGGCAAAAAACGTCTTATTTACCTCAAGGAGTATTTAAGGCAATATCTAATAACTTTTGTTGGATTGCAAACTTTTCTGCTAGATCAATAAGTCCTTCATGTGTAGAAACATTTGGATCCTTCCTTAGGATTTTTTTTGCATACATTTTCTCCTTGTGTAATACTTCCAAGTGAGGAGTGATAGAGTCTTGTATTTGCATTAGCTTTTCTTTAATAGTGGCCTCTTATGTTGATAATGCAACTAATTCCCTCTGATTGTGAAGAATTTGAGCAAATTTTTTTTCACTCTATGCAGGATCTGAGGATAGTTGCATGCTAGAGAGCTTTAATTTACTCTCAAGGTTCAAAATTTTTGGATTTATTTCTTGTGTGAACCTGAAAAAATCACACAATTTTCTATAAAGGGAAAAGATGTTCTGTATTACAATCTTTACATTATCCAATTTCTTAGCTAGGTCAACCTGTCCCAAAATTATGTTATTAGCTATCTTCTAGTTGACCTTTCCTACAAACTTCTTTTCTGACCATTCCATTAGTTTTACATTAGTATAATGGTCTTCATTATTCACTTGGTCAACTATATCAGATAGTTGCTCAAGAATTGGTCTGTTTGCATCTAGAGGTTGTAGGCTGAAGGCATCCAAGAATATATCTTTGATCTCTTATTCAATGCACTCTATATTTCATTCATCTTTTCATCATTTAGAGTGCTTGAATCATAATAGGGTATTTTAATTTCTTCATCAAGCTCAGCAATGCTATAATGAATGGTCTTGGCCACCCTAGTAGAACTTGAGCTCGGCGTACTAACATGTAAGGTCACTATTTCAGTACTCGGCTTTTGAATAGGTTTGGTAGGAGTTCCTACTTTTGGAAATTCGACCAAAGTTTGTATTGTAGACTCCTCCTTATCCTGTGTTTCTTCCTTATCCTCTTCTTGTTTCACTATTGCTAGAGGTGTACTTGCTATCTGTATTGTTATACATGTGACTTCCTCTATTGTTGCACTTGGCTCCTGATGAGCTTGAATGGCTATTCTTAGTGGTGATGGAGGTGGTATAAATGTAAGCCTAGTAGTTTGAATGATTTGAGGTGGTTCTTGTGGTGACAGCTTGGCTTCTTTGAGTTTTTCTACTGACTTTTGGAGATCATCCACACTGACCAATATGGGACTTGTATGTAATTGTGCTTGTAGAGTTGTTTGGTCAAGGATCTTAGTAAGATCCTCTATAGTTAACGGATTGATGTTTTGACATGAGGTGTCAAAAAAATCCTTTATCTTTATGGTTTCTAGAGGTGTGGTAGTAGAGTGAGGAGGACTAGGAGGTGAAAGTTGTGTGTCTTGCACATTTTGCTACTCATCAGTACCTTTGTCTTCATCTTTTCCTTCCTCCTCTCTTTCTTTCTTGTTTTCCTCTCTTCAACCTTTTTCTCTTTTTTTGTCTTCTCTTCTTCCTCTTCCTCCTTTCCTTAGGTTTAGTAGTAGTTTCTTCTTTGTACTCCTCTTCAATGAAATCTTTAGTCTTCTTATATAAATTCTTCCACTCTCTTGTACTTCTTTGTACAACTTCTTCAATTTTGTTTTGTAAGATGGAGAATGCCCTGTATTTAGGTGTAAACCTTTTATTATGCCATTTGACTACTTGGGTTACCTATTCCTTTGTCAAATTAGGCAGTATGTTTGCTAGAGTTGATTCCCTCATCTCTTTCTCCATCATTAGACAGATATGTCATTTGTCTTCTACAATTTTAGACAATTCCTTTGGCAATTGTCCATCTAGTTCAAGAGGTGTATACTTGAACTGTGCCATTAATGCATAGACTGATTCTTCAATGCTATTTTCTTCCTCTCTACTAAACTTATTGAAATCAATCCCTTTTATTTCACTTAAGTCCCCATTCCTAATCTTCTCACATAATATATCAACTGAAGACTTAGGAGGATGAATTACTTTTTCAGTTTGATCTTCTTCATTACTATCAAGTTAAGCCGCATATCTTTTCCTTTTCCTCTGCCTTTGATGGGTGCTTCCTTGGTTTCTTCTTCCTCGGCACTCTCATCTTTGTCTTTGCCTTGGCCTTGTGAAAATTCAAATGGCCCTTGTTCTAGCTCATCCTGATCTTTCTCTTCATCATCTTCTTCTTATCCTTTACTAATCTTCTCTGCTTCACCTATTGTACTTGTTTCTTTAACACCAAATTTCTTCTTTATCTTCCTCACCAGCTTTTCCTTCTTCTTGACTACTGTGGTTTTTTTGAGTTCTGTAACAACTCTTGATTTAACAGTGTCAAATGTTCTAAATGCCTTTGTAGATTTGTTCATTTCCTTGGTGAGTAATGTTGTGATGGCTACAGAAGCTTGGTCAACATCAAGCTCATATCCCAATGGTCTAAGCAATCTTGCTCTTGGAAGGACTGCTTGAATGTAAGTATAATCAATGTCAATCCGAAAGGATATGTCATTTACATGCTTTTCCACCAGTGAAATTGGTATCCTCATTCTTTACTTCATTGCCTTTTTGAAATCATGAAAATAGATAGTCATTTGATCATCAAAGCTATCTCCCATTTGTGCAATGAAATCATTTATTTGTTCAATAATAGTTTTATTCTGACTCGAGTTGACTTTTCCAAATGAAGGGAATTCCTTCATCCCATAAAAGAACATACAAACCAACACTGAACCAAATTTACACTGTGCTCCCTTGGACTTTCTAATAGCTCCAAAATTTTCATTGATCTATTGCAACATGAGCTCTGCAAGGTCATAGGTGTGGTCTTTCTTTACAAGCTTATATGCCACATTCACTACTATGTAGGGTTCACTATTCAACTTGCTAGATTGATAAAAATAATGTGGTATGATCCTTACAGAAAAGTTTAGAAGGGGATCAGTTATGGTGTCTATGGTCATGCCTCTATTGTTCCACTTTTCTCCTATGTTATCTATTGTTTCCTTCTTTTCATTTCTCAATGTCTTGGGCTGATCTAGAGTTTGAAATCTTGTAACCTTGTGAACCATTTTCTTGGTAATCTTGACTGGTCCTTGTTCTAACCAGAATGCTCCATCATGGATTATGCTAAGTATTATGCGTATCCACTCAGTTTTGAATACGATTGGAAAAACTAGGGCTTTGGTTAAACCCTTCTTCTCTATGATAGAAAACTCACCTTTCAAGATACCATTATCACAGAGTTTTTCAAAGGCATTAAAGATTTCAAAGTCTCCTATAGCTCCTATTTTACAGTTATAACACTTTCGCACATCCTGAACCATACCAACTTTTTTAGGGATGGCGGATAGGGCACCAACAGGATCACTTTTATATGCAACTTCTGGTATAGGTCTAAAATTAGGTCGTTTAACCTCATTGCTAACATGTTGAATCTCATGGCTCACTTTCCCTTGGGTCATCTTTGAACTAGATGCCATTTATAACTGAACTCGGGTTTAACAATTAAAGCAAACTTCACAAACTATAAAACTCAAAACCTAAAGGAAATACCTAGATAAATGCTTAGATCGCTTGGGTAGATGTTGAATCACTGCAAAACACTGGTTGAAAGCTTAAAAATTGCTTAGTCATGCTACTGGTAATCGCTCTTTGTTTGAATGGCTCAAAAATGAATCGATTTTCACCTTTAACCGACACAAAAACCTTGCATTTAATGCATTTTTTTACCTACACCTGTCACTCAACTACCAAAGTTTTTTCAACTCGACATCCACTTGGTAGTTGTACTCACTTTGTATCTACTTACTTTCTTAATAACTCAACATCCAAAGTGGTTTCATTCGGCATCCAAAGACAGCTTGGCATCACATTCAAGTTTAGTCTTAGCATCTTATTTCATGCAAATTTATACTTTGCAGTGCTTCTTCATGGTTTAGGGTTGATGTGTGATACTTCCTTATATGTATCAGCCCTTATAGGCTTATCTTGCGATTAGTTGGATGATAAATGATCACTTGACCTCATGGGTGAAGTTACCCTTTCATTGGATGTACTTGATCCATCCTTTCTCTGCCATGTTTTCTTCATGTCTGTTCTGATGTGTTCGACATCAATCTTTTCTTTGCCCTTATTTACTTCAGTCTTGGGTGCCTTGGCCTTTGTTGGACAATTCCTGCTGACATGTCTAATTTTCAAGCAACTGAAGCAAGTAGTTTGGTTCAACCATCTTTTATATTCCCCTTGAAATGTGTTCTTATGCAGTTCTCGGGTATATGTCCATACTCTTGACAATTTTGACAACTTTTCCTTGTATTATAGTCCCAATTGTAATGGTGTTCATAGTTGTCCCTTCTTACATGCTGATTTGGTGTCCACTTAGGCTTTGATCTGTATTCAAAGGCTCTATGTCCATACTTTCTTGCAATTATGGAAATGTCCATCAAATCTTTGTGTCCTTGTGATTTTTATCCTATAATCTTGTGTCATATGTCCTTGCATGTTGCACTTGTGACAATAACCCTTCCTTTTGGGTGTGTTAGACTGATTGATCCTTCTACTCCTGCAAATATTAGAAATATGCCCCCTTTTATTACAGTAATGACCAGTGGGTTGAGAACTTTGATCTTTGTCACTTCTTTGCTCAGCACTCTTCGATGATTCACCAACTTCAGTGCTGTTGTATCCAAGTCCTGATGTATCATGGGCCGATCTTGGGGATTTCAGTAACTGTTCAAAGTACTTGATGGCTTCACTTGACTTGTTGAGATTCTCCGCTATTTCTTTTTCTCTTTTCAATTCATTCTGCAGTTGTTCATTCTACATCCTCAAAGTAGAGATCTCAATATCTTTCATATTGAGTTCATGATGAAGGTTCATCATTTGGACAAGTGTATCCATGTACATGTTTGAGGTCCTTGTTAATTCAGTACACTTTTCTTCAAGTCTGTTTGCAAGATTTCTTTTGTCATCTTACATCGTAACTCTATCCTCAACTACTCTTTTCTTTTGTTCAGTGATTTCACATAGCATCATGGCCTGTGATTCATGTTCTATCTGAAGATTTCTTATCTCTTCTACTTGAGCTCTACTTTTCTCCATCAATTCTACTATTGTTGTATTAAATTCTTTGGAATCTCCTTTAGAAAATACTTGTGTGGTGTCAATCTCCTTGTAGTGAATATCATTTTCAGCTAGAGCTATTTCCTTCCTTCTTTTTAAGGATTTACTTAACTCTTTTCTAGCTTCCTCTACCTTGTGTCGAGCGAGATACACATCTATCACCTGGTTCTCAATGATCTTCCCAACTTTGAAGACTTCCATCTTCAGATCTTTTCCTCCAAGCTATTAGGCTTCTCCTTAAGAGAACTTAGCTCTGATACCAATTGTTGGAATGTCTTAATGGGAAGAGATCTTCTAAGAGGAGGGGATGAATTAGAAGTACTGGCCTTTTATCCACTTTTTATACCCTTAATAACATATAACTGAAATTGACATGCATGCATATAAACATTAAAAAATCATGTTAAACAATCATGCATCACCACATAACACTTAAGATTTTGGTGACCTAGACACCCTCCAGGAATAAGAAGGTAAAACTAGGGTGGGGATGATACCCACAAAATCACTACAGCAATTAATTTCAACCACTTCATATGGTTTGCCCTATTAAAGGCCTGCCCTGTTAAAGGCTTTACACTGTGTCAATAGTGGCCTGGTTAAAGGATTTATAAACACTTTACATGAAGTATTACCTTGTTAAAGGATTTAATCACCTTTTTAAAGGATCTACAAGATAGTTACTAAGCTAACCTATCGACATAGGGTTTCCTTTCTAATATAATGGCTAAAAATTATTAGGTATAGTAAACCTGATAGCTTACAATCCTTGATTGCTGAATATAAGTACTTGATCTGCTTTCCCTGATCTTGATCTCCTAAGATCTAATATTCATCTGTATCACTTGCTTTGTTCTGATCAACTAAATGTCCAATTTTTGTCCTTTCCACTTAATCTTTTAACATGAAAGCTCTACAACAATATTAATAAAAGGCTCTGCTATTCCTTCTTCACTCCAACTCTTTCTTGAATGGCATCAAGAATCCCTTATAAAGATTAGTGGATCGTTATGCATCCTTGGATAAAATGTTCCCGCTCAAACCCTAGAAATTCACCCATTGGCTGCATGCAATTCCAATTTTCTGATTGGCTACATGAGGAACACATAGGTCAATGAAAGTATTCAATCTTATCTCCTTATCCTATCATGATTCATGCATAATCATTTTACATCTTGGTTTGCATTGGCACAAAATCTTATGCTAATTCTGTATTGCTCAGCTCATAAAGTAATATTGTTGCTCGACACCATCTATTTTGAATTGCTCAACATCCACTGTGTTTCATGTGTTACTCAGCTCCTATAGAATTCCTATGTCACTCGGATCCTATTAACTTCACAATGCTTGGCACACACTATCTTTTGATCTACTTAGCATATGTTGAATGCTCTATAGCTCAGCTTATACTGAAGTGTGTTCTGGTCAGTATCAATTGTAGTTTGCTCGGCACTATCTGTGACTTTGTACATAAAGAAATTTTCGCTCGGCTCCCATTGTGTATTCGGCATGCATGGCGAAGATGGTTAAGTGTGTTGACACTCATTTTTCAATCTTATTAATTTGATCAACAGTCAAAGGGGAAGACTGTTGATCTAAAATAAGTTTTGACAATTGAGTGTCAACACACTTAAGCCTTTTACCAAGTTCATGCAAAGGAAGTAAAATATGCTGACTATAATATGTATAGATGCGAAGTTGCAATGAGTGTGGAGTCACTCATGTGCCGAGTAAATAAAGTGTCGAGAAAATAGACTGATTCGAGCAGTTAAAGTGCCGAGTGAACAATAGATGCCAATCAAGTTCAAGTGTCGAGCTAGATAAAATTATAGTATGTATCGAGCATTAGTATTAACAAGTGTTGAGTAATGTCGAAATGACCTAGTTCTTTATGATGGCACAAACAACTATGTAAACTATTTTTGAGCCAACATATGGATAAACCTCAAAGCTTTAAAGATAAGATTGAATCTATTTGGATTGCTTATGTGATCAACATGCAACCAATGAGAAAAATGGAAGGAATTGAGCACAAAAATTAGATGAATCTCTATCATAGATTCATGCATAACCCTAAGCCACCAAAGTCTTCTTAAAGATAGATGAAGCCCCATAATTTAGTGTGTAAGAGAGCACTAGAGAATGCATGTGAGAAAATGATGCTAGTGAAAATTTGAAGGAAGTGAAAAGGGGTGAATTGGTTAGTATACATTCAAGGTGACTTCGAAGAAGGATAGAATTACAGAATCAGTTATTAGAATAGAGGATCAAGGTTACATCAATTTCACACTAGACCAAAAGGATCAAGATGGACTGAATTGAGATCTGAAATCAGTAATACAAGATTGTAAGTGTATCAGATCAAACATTTTATTGTACTTTCTAACAACTATATCAATATGATGAAATCTTTGTATCATGGTTGATTTAATAGTTATAGAGGAATCCTTTAATAGGGTGACATTCCATGTGAGTGTTCTAAAGTCCTTTAGCCAGGCAAACTTCTAACAGGGTTTTAAAATCCTTTAATAGTGTGGGATCTAACAATCCTTTGTAAGCCTTTAACAAGGCAAGCCTTTCATAGGGAAGATCATGAGAATGGTCAAATCATGTAACCTTAATAGGTGAACTTTATTGCTGCAGTAGTGAAGAATTGTGGGTTTCATCCCCATCTCTATTTTACCTTCTCATTAGAGAGTTTTTGAGTAACCATATCTAGTGTCAAGTGTTTATGTGGATGAATTCACTTTACATTTTATTTCAATATGTTTATGCATGTATTGTTTTAAAGTTAAATTTTTTATTTCTTAGAGATCAGTACTTCTAATTCACCTCCCCTTCAGAAGTGTACATTTCTAATTTGTATTTCCAACAAATGGGGTATGCAGTATATGTTAAATACTATTATTTTTGAGAAATAAATATTTCATTTGGATTTATCATAAAGCATTTGTACAACCATTGAGTCCTAGTACAAAAATTTCTTTAGAGTGGCAAGAAAAAGAACAAGAATAGACTGGTAGACATGGAAAGAGGTATCAAGTCAAGAAAAAAATAACATTTTTGAATCAAGCAAGGTTTGATATGGTTTTTACCAACTATAATGCTATTTTTGTTTCCATCACTCCTATATCTTTTTATAAGATCATGTTAAGTTATATTTTAATGCATCTTATTTTCCAAGGTATCTCTATAGCTTATCACAGAACTTCATATTCCTATTTTCATATAGGCACTTTAAAAGGATAAGGAGGTCTAGGTGGGAGAAATCTTGAAAGTCTATATGATATCAATTGAAGTGAGATATCTAAGAGTATTTTAGATCAAATGGGTGTATCTCCCCTATTGATAAATATGAATGCTTCTAGAGACTTGTTAGCTCTAATGTATTGGAATAGTCATAAGTAGTCCTAATGTGTTGAAAGAGACATTATGAACCCTTAAGATCCCATAATATTTCTCTAAATTTTATTTCTAAGCATGTATGTGCATTGAAGACCTTCTACCACTACTTGAGATACAGGAAGATGGTGAGTACTCATCATCATCATCATCATCATCATCATCATAACCACCATCACCACCACCCCCAGCTTCATCATGTGGTGTCAAAAGCCATTGTCAACATAATATGATCACTAAAAACATATATATGCTACTTCTGTGGTGGGATATTTCCTTTTTCATTTTATGAAGCTAGGAGATCCTTGGAATTGATATTGCATAAATTACCATAGGTATCATGTATTTTCCACTACTTGGGCTACTAGTAGATGGTGAGAATTCATCACCATCATATGGCTTCTAGGATCACATGCATATCATGTGTTAATTGCAACCAAGGTGAATGTTAACTAGGTATTCCTAGTCTTAACATTCTAAGGAACCATCAGAGCTTGTCAATGTATGAGATCTTGGAGCTTAAAAACTATCACAAGTAGTACAGAAAAAGGTGTATGTTTCAATTATCATCTATTTGCACATTGTTTCAATAGGAGAAGGTTTGTTATAAAAATATTTGTATATAAATATTCTTTGATATCTTTCCTATCCATCATTCAAAATATTCATAGATAGAAGGCATCAAATAGTTAAAGGTCTTTTGGAATCTACAGTTTGTGAAGCTGATAAACCCTTTGTAGTTATGTACACTCTGACAATAATAAATGAGATGATAAGATGGAACACATTACAATGGTTGTATATTATTGTATACATTGGAAACAAAACATCAAGAGTATTTTGATACTCAAATATGATCTAGACAACCAAAAGGAAGAGTTTTTCTTGGAAACTAAGTTAGTTGGGAAGAATTTTATTCATTGCAGAATCATTGGATAAAGAACAACTGAAATGTAGTTCAAACTAATAATATAATATAACACATACAATTATCTATTATTTATGATAACTTATAACACAATATCTATTTACATGCAACATATTTACAATTTTATTGGCAAATGTTAATTTCATTAACTAAAATATTTATCTATGTTGACATATTTCCTCATCTTCTTAGACTTGTCTCGAGATCTAATCCTCTATAGGTAAAATTTTGTATATTTAAACATGTGGTGAAATTATGCTTGAACATTTTTATCTGATGCATAAAAATTAAGATTGTAATATGGAGGACCTCATGAGATGTATATTATATCCTAGTATTTAAAAAAAATTGTGATTTAAAATATTATAGACACATTTTGAGATGACATTCTTATTGAGGTAGTCCTTAACATTTACAAAGATTAATGCATTGAGAATAATAAAATTACTATTTTAAAACACCATATGTTGTAAAAGAACTAAAGTAAATATAAGACAATTCTTACTCATTACTGAGATGAAGTCTTCTGTTCATGGATATTTGATTATGTTAAAAATATCTATATTTCTAATGCATGCATTATTCATTTGATTAAAACCAAGCTGAGTATATCCTCTAAAAACTTGTAGTTTTGGTTAGTGCTAATTGAAAAAACAAATTTTAGCACCATAGTTTCATAACACTACTAAGATGGAAGATAAAAGAAAATGCATTTAGGAAGTAATATATTCTATATGTAGAACTCATAGGGTGAAATACGTAGAAAATAATTTTTATTATACAAGCCTTCTTACAATTTCTCAAACACATACACAAACATATGGTTGTGTACCTAACAATAAAAATTACTTACTACAAAGTAAGCACAATACAAAAATCTAACACACTCAAGCTTGTATCTTGTGGAGATGATAATAGAAAACATCATTCACCTCCTTAACTTTTCAAATACATGTGAGAATGAAGACTATGCAAAGCCTATTGACCTAGTTATTTATTGAATGCTTTAAGAATGGAAACAAAGTTTATCATGTTTCTATCACTAACACCAAAATTATTTCTTTTCAACATGTCACTTACTTTTGTGACATTAGATTTGATTTGTTCTCCTTCTTCTATCATGAAAACTTTAATTGCATTGACAATGTCCTCCTTAGTAAAATATCCATCATCTTCATCTCTACTAACTCCTACTCCCATCTTGAGGCCTTGCACAAGCTTCGCATTCAGCCCTTCCTCAAAATTCATTGGAAGGGTTATGAGTGGCACCCTGAACCTTAGGCCTATTGTAATCGCACTCCATCCACAACGGGTTAAAAGGGCTCCAACAGAGACATGATTCAAAATGTATGATTCTGGGACCCACTTTGTCACCATCAATCCCTTCTCCTACAAAACAATTTAAACAATTAGAATAGATCTTCCAACACAATATATTCTTGTTACTCTATGAAATAAAAATGGATTATTATTCTTTGAATATAAGAAAATCACATACAACTCTTGGAAACTTCAAAATTGGCATGCTTGATACACTTACAAGATTGACATGGAGATTTCATGACATATACAAATTTAGATCGAAGCAAATTCAAATAGTTAAAGTTAACTAATTATTTTCAAATGTTATTTCTTTCTTAGTGTATGACTCTAGGGGTTGTCCAATTTATGCTAGCATAAATAATTACAAAATTTCTTCAAACACAACATATTCTTTCCATTTTATGAAATAAAACAAGATTGTTCTTTTATGAACATATGAGTCTTTGCGATCTCAAATTGACGTGTTTCATTCTCTTAATAAATTGACATTGAGATTTCATGACATATACAAATTTAGATAGAGGCAACTCAAATAGCTAAAGTTAACTATTTATTTTGAAAGTTTATCTCTTCCTTAGTGTGTAATAGTCGAGGCCGTGGAATTCAGAGTGCCTTAAACATCATAAATTAAGACTTGATTCATAGGTTAAAATCGTTTGATTGGCAGAATTGATTTATTTCTCAAATAGTAATATCTTCCTCAGTGTGTGATGTTTAAGAGTGATCCAGTGATTTATTTTTCTAAAAGTTAATTTCTTCCTTGGTGTATTATGTTTAAGATTGGTCCAGTGAGAATGACTTATTAAATAGTCAAAATTGATTTATTTTCAGAAACTCATTTTCTTTTCTAATGTGTGATGCCTGATATTTAGAAGTTACCACTGAGACTAACTAAAAGTATTAAATAGTTAAAATTGACAAATGAATAAGGAACAATATACCCCTAATTGATCTCTGAACCCTTGCGGCAGATCGTTTCCAGCAGGCAGAAACCAGAGGAACGGCGCGTTGCTCTCTCGCATTCCCGTTGCAATTGTGTCGAGCTGCTGGCGGGTGAAGACGCACTCGCTGCCGAAAGACAAGACCACAACGGAAGCGGCGAGCTGCGTATCGAGCCACTGCAAGCAAATGTCATCAACGCTTGGTGGCGATAGTCTAGGCACGAGTATTCCAACGGGGAAAACCGGCCGTTTCACGAGGCTCTGCAAATACTCCACGTAAACTCCTTCGACCTCCAAACAAGTATTGCACGCCACCGCCCAACTCTCCCGCATGGAAACGCTGGACCTCTCGGTGACGCTAAGCCCTCCATCACGCTTACCATACATCAGCTCCGTTGCCCTCCGCGCCTCGAACAACGCGAGGTGAACATTGGGCGAAGGGAATCCCGGCGGAGATACGGTGAGATCCTCCGCGCTAGGGTTTCCCGACGTGATGTCATGGTGACCTTGGAGAAAACTGAAACTGGCCACTCCCGATGGGAGGAACAAAATGGGGACGACGAGATTGTGCATCTTGGCAGCCACGCGTGGAACCCAGTGCTGCAGGCAATCGTACATCACAAAGTCCGGTGACAGCTTTTGTAAGAGCTCTTCGAAGGGCTTCTCCAATTGGTCCATGGCGACTGTGAGCAAAGGCAGCAGCACGGCGGATGACTCGATGCCTGTTGGCAGCCTCTGCATGGCGGGCATCGCCAACTCCACCAGTTCTATTCCAGCTGTATCGGACACCTCGGGTTTGATTCGTTTCATGGTGAGTGCAGTTGAGACAATGAAGATGTTAAGGCCGTGAATGGCTAGGCTTTTGGCAAGCTCAACGAAGGGCATTATGTGACGGTGCAGAAGCTCGGCAGAAGGCATTGTGTGACCGTGGATGTGCCCAGGAAATATGACCGCACTGAGGTGTCTCTGCATTTCCTCCGCCATTGTTGGTGGGCCTCAAGTTTTTGAGCTTACAAAGTACAAGCACTCTTCTTTTAGCATGCTTTTATGGGCATTTATTGACATTTTTCTCGAATCATGCTAAACGTCTTCCATGTGGCTTAGCCAGGAAAGATGTCTAGCAGTCGTTCCCAATAGCTACCCTTCCAAATAATTGAGGAGTCTTGCACAAGTCTCCCTTGGTAAATATTGCATGTGCGTTGTTCACTATTTTAACATGTGCTTATGCCAATTTGTTTTTGCAATTTGATTTGTATAGGTCAAGAGATTTTTTTGCATGTTGGGTTGAAATATCTATGTCTGTGTTAAGTGTTAAAATTGTATGGTTATTCTTAAATATCATATACTAAGGAAGAAATTAAGCTTCATAAAATAAATCATTTTTTCACTATTTAACACTTCTAGCTTAGAAATCAAATGTTAGTGTATGATATTTAAGAGAATTTCATTTCTATAAGTTGTTTGTTGAAATGTCTCAGACAGCACTAAGAGGCCTAATGATGGCTAGTTGTGGATCCTCTCTAATTAGCGTGCATAAAAAGTTCAGAATAATAATATCACGTAGTATTAATAGTTGATTAGAAATGTAGTAATAGTTGATATATTTTTAGCTTTCTTGTTGTTAATTAGTCCATTTGTACAAGATGGTAGTATTTTTTTTGGTGAGTTAGGAGGTGAACACAACAACTTAGCTAGGAAAGATGTCTAGCTATCCTTCCCAATATCTACCCTTCAAAATAACAAATCTCAAAAGTCCTGCACAAGTCTCCATTGGTAAATATTGAATGTGTCTTGTTCACCATTTTCCCATTTGCTTAGATTAATTTGGTTTTGCAATTTTATTTATATAGGTTAACAGATTTTTATTCTCTAAGTTGTAGGTCAAGATGTCTTCATCTGTGCTAAGTGTTTGAATTGTCAGAATAATCTTAAACATCCCTTCGAAAAATAAGTCAAATTTAACTCTCTAACATTTTTCATCTAAAAATAAACCTTTAAAAATGATGTTTAAATGATCTGAATTGTTATAATTCCATTTTATCCTATTTTTTTCCCAAATTAACCTGTTTTTGTTATACGTATATCAAACTTTCTTGCGTTGCACGTTGTCCTTGCTAAGTCTGTTTCCCCTTATTACATGAAGTCTTCAAACTTCGTCACTCCAAAATGTTCTTTTTAAATCCCCAACCCTACTGTTGACTATGCTAACAGCTATGCAAGTGGTTGAAAGTTTGGACTCTAATGCACTTGTGTCTGACAATACATGGCAGAACATCTAAACAGAAACTTGGCTAAGGTCGATAGATATTCTAGTTGTATTTGCTTATTGCGATTAATAGAATGTCTTAAATTTTTTTGGGCGAAATTACAAAAAAGTAAAAATATAAATGAACGAAAAGAGAATTTGCATCGATTCGTAATATCTACATACAAGTTTAACAGTTATTCTTGTCAAAATTCATCTAATCAATTCCAACGACTTGAAAATTAAATTAACCACCAATCTTCATGCTTTTCTTAGTATAGGACAATATGTAGAATTCAAAAATATAATTTATTACTTTACATATAAGACATAGCAGCTATGTAGTTATTTTCTTATTTCAGATGTAATATATAATATATATATATTTTAGGAATTTCAAATAATAATTTATTTTTAAAAATTGTATTTGTAAAAAGTATTAATTTCATCTTCAATTGGTTAAAGTGAATTTATTTTGTAATTATTATTTGTTTAATATATATTTTAATATTAGTGATCTAAGTTGATCTAAATAATGTTTTAAAATTTTTCTTTAAGATGGACAAGAATTAAAATCATTTTATATTAAATTTGTATAAATTTTCTTTTTTATTATTGAAGCTGTCAAGTAGATCTTAGCAAATATGAATTATATAAATTTTATTTTTTTTAAATACAATAAATCAAATATTTATTATAGAAATATTAGAATATAAAGTTCAAGAATATAATTAAATTTGCATAATATGAATCATAATTTTAAACTAAGGCAAATCCAACTTCTCCTCTACATGTTCCATGGTGTCAATAATAAATGACTAAATTTAACCAAAAGTAACATTGTGATATTCTATCAGGATTTAACATTGTAGTTTTTGAGTCAAACTCATTGACCCATATATCATGAGTAATGATTCACACGTGAATCCATCTCTCATGAGAATAAATGGAACACTTAGCACTCATTGGATCTTGTTTTGGGTTCACTAGGATTTTTTGTGGTCGAAATTTCAAGTTACCTTGGTAGGAACCTGATACCCTTAGCTCTTATTGTTGATGCACTATTTTATTCATTGTGGGTAATGGCTATAATAAGGTTTATGAAAAAGGAGTTGGATGCCTTTTCATTAGGGTGCTCACCTAGATCCAATGAGTGCTAAGTGTTCCATTTATTCTCATGAGAAATGGATTCATATGTGAATCACCACTCATGATATACGGGTCAATGAGTTTGACTCAAAAAGTATAGAGTTAAATCTGATAGCAATATCACAATTTGACTTGTTGTGGAAAATATCTCCTACTTATCAAAAGTAACATGTTTTAAACTAATCAATAGATATTTGATGCCACTCTATGCTAGTTCCCAAAACAATATGCAAATGAGAGAATTAAAAGTATCAAATAAGAGTCTTAAATTTCTAGATAACACTTGCACACTCTCAATTCTAAATTATTTTTAAAAAATAAATACATGCATTAATTTAATTATTATATATATATATATATTGGCAAAACATTATATTTATATTAATAATAACTAGTTCAAAATAGATCCCATAAAAAAGAACCAAAAAAGAAAAACTCTGGTCATTGCCTGATACAAAAAAGATAGAGAAGAAGAAATATTGCATCGAGATTGAGTATCTATCAACACTAATGAATATTGTTCTAAAGATTCCCAAATCGAGAATATAGTGATTACAAAGAGACCAAAACTCATATGAATACAATTCATTGTTTGGTGCTAGAGATAAAACCAAGAGCTTAGCCAAAAACTATTATAAAGATTACCATCACTGGTCTACATCCAAAACTCCAATTGAGACCATGATATTAGAAAGACATCTAATGCATGTGAAATCAGAGACCCTAAGCTACATACATTATCTCAAAAGAACAAGTGAGATCCATAAAAGAAAAAATATGCAAAATCATAGAGAAGTCATGATTTACTATCAAATAGAATATGAGAAGGGCTCAACCTTATTCTAAATATATTATTTTGTCACAATATTAACCAAGTTGGGGAGATCAAGGAGGTTAAGTGGGGAGAGAAAAGAGTTAATATAGTACCCAAATTAACGAGACAGTCAGTTAGTAAGATTGCCTTCTCTATAAGTATGCATGATGTAACATTCAGAGATTGAATTAAGAAGAGACCATACTTGATGTTTAATACATGCATTAATAATAATGGATGAATCCCCTTCAACATGAAAGCGATTTTGCAAGTTCAAAACCAAAAAAAAGGGCCAAGGCCTCAGCTTTGTTATTAGTACACTGGGGGAGTAAAGATGATTTCACTTCAATCACATGACCTTTAAAATCTCCAATGACTATACCATAGCTAGAGTGGCCTGGATTTCCTCTAGAGGTCTCATCAAAATTGAGTTTGAAATAACTCTCACTTGGAGGAATCCACAATTCTATAGACTTTTGTCTCCAATACTCTTCTTCTCACTTACATAATTCAGATCACTCCTCTTCCAAATTCTTCTATCTTGAATGCATGTCAAAATTTAAACCATGGAGTAAAATATTCTCATTAATCTTGGCCAGTTTTTCTTCTACTACCATTTTCTCCTCAAAAATATTTTTAAAAATAGGTTTATTCTAGATCTTGATAAGCCCTTTCACATACTGCATTTTCTTGTGAAATTGAAACATTTTGTTTCCTAGCTCTAATGGAGCATCCTTCCACCATTGTTTTAAGAGGCCATCAAAGTGGGGATGATGATACCATACACTTTCAAACTTAAAAGATGGTCTAGAAAACCAAGTAAGAGGAGAATCTGATGGGAAAATGAACAATTAAATAGGGAAATGGCCAGATTTTGAATATGGTAGTATATATGATTGGATAGTATAATTTTCCAATTTCCAACATTGTGAACACAAGAATCTATCCAATCTAACTACAATATAGTGGAACCCAACTCTTCTATTATTCCAAGTGAAAGATCCAGCTTGTGGGGGAACATCAAATAGAGCATTATTGTCAAAAAGTCATTAAAGTCCTGGGTAGCTCTAGGAGGGGAATAATCCCTCCAAACTTATCCCTGGGATGAAGAATGACATTAAATTCACCACCAATAATAAATTTGGCACCTACTGATTGCTAGATAAAACCTATAACAGTACACCATAAACTTTGTTTATCTGATATAGGGGTAGGGCCATAAACATTAATCAAATGGAATGAAAGTTCATAGTGTTGAATGGATAACATTTTCCAATTAGTTTGTTGATGACGATGTTGAGCCTTGATAGTCTTAGGATTCCATAATATAGCAAGGCCCCCACAAGCACCTAAGCTAGGAACATGTGAGGAATTCCATGTTGACCAACATCCAATAGATTTTTGAAAGTTATTTATTGATAGCTTTGTCTCCTGAAGCAAGACTAGATCACATTGGATATAATAAGGATACTACTTGATCCTATTACACTTGTCAGAGGAATTAATGCCCCTAAAATTCCATGAGAGGATATTCATAGCCAACAAGGAGCACTCTTGGAACTTCTTGTCAATCATTTAGAGGTAGGAAAATTATCGTACAAAGTTGACTAGATCCCTGCATCAACTTCATTTCTAGTTTTTTTAATATTTTGATGGCCTACCCATAGGCTTAGGAGTTTTATTAGTTATAGGAGATGATGAGAGGGGGGGATTCTAGCATAGATAATTTCTAAGAGAAATTGAAACTAACATTAGTAAGAAATGGATTGGCAAAGTGGGACCTAGTTGGACCAAAACTATCTATTTGAGCAGGATACTTTTTGACTGCCAAGCCAAGATCTAAAACATTGATAAAGCCCTCCATCCTGGGTGAAGGGGGATCTGATTTAAAGGGTACATTATCCTTAGGTAGGCCATGGAGAATGTTATCTTCATCAAAGAATTTGGGATGAATTGATACACTACACTCTACTACTAAAATTTGGGCATATTTAGAAGATAATGAATGTCCTTGGGAAACTAATGCAACTTCTAACCTAGACAAGAAAGAAAGAGGTTGATCATTAAAAATGATCTTGTTAACAACAACATGCATCTAATAAGGATAAATAACATCTTCTTCATTGGCCGCTAGACATATAATTGCAAGTTTAGAAGATGTCAATGATGTAAAAAGAGACGGATCTAGACTTATATATGTATCCCGATGAGTATTCCATTTAGAGAAAAGATGGGTCAAAAACAACATAATTTTTTTAGAAAAATAAGAGGAAAATGACACTAAATTGGGAAAATTCATAAGAGAAAAATAATTCCTCAAAAAAGAACACTAGGAATTATTAGGACTCGAACAATCTCTGTGGGATTGATCTTTTTGTGTATAACAATGACCCTTTGGCAAATGGTAAATAACAAGATTTACAAATGAGAAATGATATGGTTCACATGAAATTTTGGCTTGAGATATAGAAGCATCATTAAGGGAAAAAGGAATAGACTGTGTCCTAAAAGTGCACTTCAGTAGGTCAGAGTTATGATTGCTACAAACTATCATATTAAAGAAACTTGGATCTTAGCATTGATTAGTAAAATGACCCAACCAACCTGCCATCTTAAATATAGTCTGTGCATCCTAAATAATAATTGTTTGGTTCAAACAGCCATATTTAGATGAAATAATTAAGAAAGAAGGTAATGGTTTATTTAGATTTAGCAAGGCACAAAACCTTATAGAAAGAGATGGTTCATCAAAAGGCACTAGATCACATCAGATGAATACCCAAATTTTATTTTCTATTAATTCAATGATTTGTAGATCTCTATACTCCATTGGTAAAGCAAGAAGCTCAATAAAAAATGGCATAAAATCATAGGCTGTATGACTAGGTTTAATGTTTGGAGACCAAGTGTTGGTATATATTCCCAACCTTTTACAAAACCAACTCTTAATTCGAAGAACAGTATTCGGACAAAGCTTAGAATCAAATATAGCAATAGAAAAAGAGGACACATGATCAATGTAGAATAAATTAGTAACACCATAATAGTAATGCTTTGCCCAAGAAAGAAGATCTGCAACTAGGAGGAAGGACCAAATCTTAACAATGATTATTGTGTCGAGCATGTAAGAGATCTATGGTTCAGTAAGTCCATCTTCAATCACAAGAAACTAGTCATCACCACCTATGAGTGGCATTTGAATTGTCCAGATTATTATTGGGACTAGTTGACCTTACTGAAGATGTAGACCTCAAATTTTCTTTCCAAACTTTGATAGGCTGATTTCCCATACATTTTCTACCTCCAAGTGAAATATTGTTGGGATAGGGAAAAAAATTTGGATTAGTAATCGGGACATTATTTGGCCATAACACATATGAAGGGAGTTGGTAGTTGAAATGTCTAATCTCCTTGCTAGTTTTAGAAAAAATAGGTGTGGGCTGCTAAAGTGACGCATGAAAAATGTCAAAAATTGGCTAGATCTAGGATTTGGTAGCGTTGAGACCATGTTTTTTCTTCTTTGCACCACATCCACTATGGCCAGAGCCATATGATATGTTGAAATCCCTTACACTTATTTTTCCACCATGACGATGAAGAAGAGGAAGATGAGCTTGGTTTGGAAACCTCCCATCCACATCAAGAGCTCTAGTCCTTCCATCCCACTCATGCTTAGTAGAACACTCAACAATTCCCCTTTCGCTAGAGATCTAAATCCATTATAGTGAATCTATGTCTTGTGAATGAAAATATATTTTTTGCCATCATCAGGGGTAATGAATCCATAACCCTTTTGTGAATCAAACAACTTGACCTTTCCATTCCTTTTCCCACTCTACATCATATTTGTGTTTTAGTAATCCAATTAAAAACTTTAGTAAATGTATACAAAAGTATAGATCTTAATTTGTTGAAGATTGTAGGTCTTGATTTCCTCACATGTAAGTATAGTAGCAAATTAATGATTGATAGAAGTCACAATTTGGTATCCTGGGCTACAAATTTGATTCTAACTTTCCTTGATCCAAACTAATTTTTTGATGCAACTTTCCATAAGTTGATATCTATTGCATGTGCCTTTGCATCGGCTCCCTATGCTCTAGGCCTTAAAAACCCTAAAATTGGCAACTAAGGTTTTCTCTTGCCACTCTTGATGAATAAAATGCATCACATGCTAGGGCTCTATAGAAATGGCAATGGCGAGGCTGCTATATTATGTGGCCTACATTGACTCCATACTATCCAAGCCTTCTAAGCCCTCAGGCATGTTGGAATAGACAAAGTCATTGGAATAGACCAATTCCACACCATTCTCCTATTGCATCTAAAACTGTAGTTAACTCCACCATGTGTGTGCATGATTGAATATATCTTTAAACACATGGCAAGGGTTTTAAGTATTAGTCTTATCACATTAAACCATCTACATGTACGCTCTAAACTCTTCATTTGTAGCTGGAAGCCCTATATTTATAGAGGCTATCTAATCTATATTAGTGTGCAACTAGATTAATAAAATAGTCTTGTTATCTGCTATCACCATTTTCTTTATTAGTTCTATTTTTTAATATGGTATTAGAGCTATTTGATTTTTTGGGCTGTGATTTTATTTGAGTATGTCAATCTTTGATCTATGTTGATTCATTAATCTTTTCTCTAACAAAATGTGACATAGAAGGTATGCTATTGCCAAATAAAAAGAAAAGTTGACCATTGAAGTCAATGTCTAGAATGAAGAGAACTTCTGAAGATCAAATTAGTGATGATTGTAGTAAGAGGTGCATTATTGGTTTGGCCTGACACCTTAAAAAAAAAGTTATTTCCTCTTAGTTTGATATATTGATGAACCATGTATTTGAAAAATATTCCTAGAGAACTAGCGAGCATAGAGGCTGGGTACCCATGTGAGTCAGTAGATGGATTATTTTTCATATGGACTCAATATTATTATGCATGAGAAAAGTTTAGAGTTAGTTTCCTCAATATTGGAGCAATATTTTTGTTAAGTTTGAAGGGTTTGTGGTAATCCAAAATGACTTGTTGAGGTGGATCTATTGAATGGTTTGTGGTAAGCCAAAACCACTTGTTTAGGTGAAGAACCATTTTTGGTAAACCAAAACCACTTGTTTGGGTGAAAGATCCTAAAGCATTTTTTGAAGAGTTTGTGGTAAGCTAAAACCACTTGTTTGGGTGCAAAATGTAAAAGTTTTTTGAAATGCTTGTGGTAAGACAAAATCACTTGTTTGGGTGAGAAACCCAAAAGGAAAATCAATTGCATTAGTTGGGGCAAATCCCAAATGGTTAAGGGTCAACTGGTTAAAAACCCATATCATAATGACACCAAAAAAAATTTTATAATGAGAAGGAGAAGACAATTTTTTATATTGTAAAATAGGTACCTAACAAGGCTCAATGCCAAGATCTATTCTATTTGAATTTCTTATTGTAGTTTCTTCCACATAAAGAGTCTTTAGTGGTAGAAATTAAGAGAGCATGTTGGAATAGAAAAAGTCATTGGAATAGACCAAGTCCATGTCATTCTCCTATTGCAACTTAAACTGCAGTTAACTCCACCATGTGTGTGGATGATTTAATATGTCTTAAAACACATGGCAAAGATGTTAAGTAAAGTATTAGTGCTATTACATTAAACCATCCACATGTACGCTCTAGACTCTTCATTTGTAGCTAGAAGTCTTCTATTTATAAAGGTTGTCTAATGTGTATTAGTGTGTGGCCAGATTAATAAAATAGTCTTGTTATCTGCTGTCACCATTTTTTTTATTAGTTCTATTTTTTAATAAAGTGATAGAATTTTGAGGGTCAAGCTCATTGACATGGACTGTATTAACCATTCCTACACTTACGCCATCATCAATATAAACATCAAGGATTTGAAAGGTTATGAAGCCACATTTTAGGTAATGGACAAGGTAGATGGATCATGTGCCATGAAATTGAGTTTCACGGTTGATCCAGTTCCTAGCCTCGATGAATCAGAGTTTGTTAGCAAGTGGAGCTCTCTATTGGCCATCATTTTCGGTAGATTTTGACGCTTCACTTCTTTCCTGTAACTTTCACATTGCTCTCTTTCCTTAAAAATAATTGACGACAACGGATGTTGAGATTTGTATTCTTTCACATTTTTCCAGATCTCACTTCGCTCTCTGCGCTTTTTTCCCCTCGCGAGTACAATAAAAATTATTGTCTTTGCGATGAAATAGTGTAAAAATGAAACTATTTTAATTCTTGAAAGAATTATCTATAATTTAAAAGCAATTTGAAAAAACTCATGTATATGATTTAAGTTTTTTTCCGCCTCATTAAAAGATACACAATAAAAGATCAAGCGTGTAAAATTTCATAATATGATAAAAAGTAAATATGTGAAACTTAAATGCATAAAGAACACTAAATATTAAATATATTAGTGAGTAATACATGAACATAACTAAATATTTTATTATCTCATATTAGAATATGAACATAAATAATGTCTTGCCCAAGAATTCATTTGAAAGTGATATTTTAATACTATTTATACTCAAAAAGGTATATTCTCTACAGTTTGATGATTGAAAATATCATCAAAGAGATTTTGATCTACTTGATGGGTTCCATGGCTTTTCCCTTATTTACGTGTACTTTGAGGGGAATCAGAATATGGATAGCCATGCTAATAAGTTTGTAAGTGATCATCTGGTTTTTTAAGGAATTTATGAATGAGTAGTTTTTGATGGATTTGAGTCTGAGTTTTCATGATAATGGTAATCCGTGGTAATTCAATATATGACTTGGGATTATTTCACTTATACATGCAAACATGTACACTTCAATATTCACCTTGTAGATGAAATTTCTCTTCTTCTTTTTTGGGTATGGTAATCAATTTTGTTTGGGGTTTTCATGTGATGCAATGCGAAGACAAAAACATAATGGAGCCTATTATGTAGAAGAGGTGGAAAAATATTGAGTCTATTTTAAATGTATCCTTAATGATGGTTTAACTCATTGAATTATAAATCTCTATGACATAATACTTTATTAAATATCGAGATAATTAATGGAACTATACAAAGCACTTCTATATTGTCTAGTATGTATTTCCAAATGGTAGCATCCTTGTTTATTTATATAAGGAATAAATCAAGAGAAGAGACATGTCCCTTCATGAGACATTTCTATTCATCAATATAATTAATATAATGAAAACCTTAACTATAGTTGTATATAGATATGTAATTATATTAATATATTTTTCTCTCACATGTTTATCATCATAAAGCTAAAAAAACATCAACACTTCCTCTTAGCTAGGGAGGATAAACAAATGGAAAATATTACACCATTATTAATACTAGGTATGAATTTTTTTAAAGATATCTTTGATCAGAAAATATCCACAATTTTAACATCAACAATATTGGCCTTAAGAATATCAACATATGGTATTCACCAAAATTGTGAGTAATGGTCTCTACAATATCAGTACTTGATATTCACCATGTAATCAATAAGGCATAGTTTCCATAATATCAACATATGGTATTGACCATTTTGATATCACATTTGAGTATTGGTCTCTAGAATAACAATATATTATATTCACCAAATACTCTTTTGATTAATGGCCTTCAAAATATTGAAATGCAAGATAATCACCAAGTACCATGAGAAATGGTCTCTTGAATATCAAGTTGCATGATATTATGTGTCATAGCCTCCAAAACATCAATTTTTATAACATTCACCATGTACTCAAAACTTTCATAAGGTATGTGCACACACATTCTCATAATACTTACCACATGAACATCCACCATGAAAAGGATAATCTATCATAATCTGCATCAACATCATAAGATATCTATTATAATAGAAAATTACATTATTGTAAGATAGTAACCTTTCAATAACTTGTGTAAATAAAAAAGATGATTATTTTGAAGTTGTTAGTTCCTCATGATGTGCACAAGGGGTAGTTCAACTAAATCATGTAGTCACATGTGTGATACAATTTTTTTATATCATGTAAATACTCCCTCTAATTAAATATGTTCGAGATCATCAAAGGATGACTGAACCATGGTTGTTTAGTCTATAATTTGTGAAAACTTGTTCAATATATATTGTTTCTTAGGTCTCTATTTCCATTGAGTCACATTTGTGCAAACATGATCATTGAATTACCACTAAACATTGTCAAGGAGGGTCTCTGCTACAATTATCTATTGTTGGTTCTTGTTTGACACTTGCATCTACCTTTGCATGCCACTCTTTTTATCAATTAGAATGGCTATGATGTCCTATGCATGATATATTTTGTTGGTGAAAAATGATCTTCTTAAGACTTCAAAAAATCTTATAATCTCTATCATTTCCATCTCCTTTTCTGCATTTTTAACATTTCTCTAATACCATTTTAAATTTTAGGATTGTCATTAATATAATAAGTACTACCATAATATCTAGTCTAAAATTTCCAAATGGCATCATCCTCTTGTATGTGTCTAAGGAATAAATAATTAGAAGAGACATGTCCCTTCATGAGACATGTCTATTCATCAATATAATTAATATAAAAGACGACACAAACACACACACACACACACACACACACACACACACACACACACACACACACACACACACACACACACACACACACACACACACACACACACACACACACACACACACACACACACACACACACATACACACACACACACAAACACACACACACACATTTATTTATCTTTAATCTCATACCTTTATCTTCTTAAAGCTACTAAAATATTAACGTACCCTAACTATACAAGTATTGATGAGGGTTCAAAGGATGGAATTATATAGTATTATGGGATGGAGTTGGTGACAAATGAGGTGATCATTTTGCAAGTGCTCAAAATTCATAGTGATGGCAAAAAATATATAGGGATAATAAGTTGACTTTTGAGGTTGTACATGTAGTATTCCTCTAGATGTAATGGTGAGAAGACATTTAAATTACCAATGATAGTTATGACCATCTCTATCTTACAAAGATATGTTAGGATGTTAGAAATATTAGTATTAGGTGTCTCTTGATGGGACTCATAATAAAGATAAAAATGAATCCCTCTCTAATGCTAGTCACTTTATTTGAAATTGAGTAATTAGATTTTGGTTGAGAAGGAAAACATTTCCTATGGATAAATAAATTAACAAAAAAACATTTAAAAAAGGAATAGAAAATGATTATAATCCTTTCATCTAATAAAAAATAATGACCATATAAAGAGTTTTTGTAGAAATATTTGAAAATTCCAAAAATTCCTTTATTATGTTTTGCCAAACTTGGAATGAAGAAGTAACTAAAGAAAACTACAATTCCTTTTCTTTGTGTTCAAAAGAATTCTATGTTAACTCTTCTAAAAATTAGAAACTATTTTTTATATTTCAAGTTTAATTTAATGATAAAATTAATGATAAATTAATTATTGATACTTTTTATAAATTATTTTTATTGAAGTAGAGAATTTATTTATTTATTTTTAACATCTTAGCTTAGATATTTCCAAACCATACACTATGTTTTCTATGAAATTAAGAGTAGCTAGCTTGATATAATCATAATTGAAGAATAAATGAGGTCTTATTATCAAAGGAATGGTACCCTTTATATTTCACCATGTTTATGAAGCTATTATCACTTTTCTAGATAGGGGATTTCTGGATGAATTTAGTTTCGTATTTTATATTTAATTTAAAATTATTAATATTTTTCCTTCACAAAAGTATTTAAACATGAAAATATTTTAGTTTTATTTCAATATATAAGGTTGAAACATTGGAATAATACAAAATTTGGATAGCTTTACATTATTTTATTAAAAATAAATTATAGTTTAATATTACTTCTCATATAAATAATTATCCCTTATTAAGAAGTAACTCACGTAGGAATTTAGTTACAAGAAATTAAGAGTTTAATTTGGAAAAAAAAAAGGATGAGAATGGATAACATTGAATTTTATGTGTGCAAGAGTGTCATGGACACACAATTGTGTCTGCTGGAATATTTATGTATTATAATTAGCACAAGAGGCAAAATTAGGAACTTTTGGAGTTAATGTAGATCAAATTTTTGCCAATTTCTTTTCATATTATATAATGGGAAATCATATATCTTACATAGAAAACATCAAATACAATAACTATTAAGAAGCATTTATTTTGATATGTCATAAAATATTAGACATGTACATATGTCTACTGATTGTTGTCTATTAGTGTCTGACACTTAGTCATATACAAGGTAAAGTTAGAAGTTCATCATTGCAACTGAGCAACTCTATATAGGTCGAGTCATATAAAGAATTTTAAATAAAAATGTATCTATCAAGCTCTATAGGAATTGAGCAAGTGTTTGGTCACTGAGTATTTTCAATGTAAGCTAAGTTCAATGATTATTGAGTAGTTCAAGTATATTAACGCTGAGTTACAGAAAAGGTGTCGAGCAAGGTAGAAATTGAGTATCAGAGACAATAAATTCTTAGCAATGAAGAATTGACATTCAAGTCATGAATGATACAAACTTTGAGGTAAATAATTTCAAGCTAGTATGGATAAGATATTTAATACTTGTAGATGTTGTGAAATGGGCACTCTGGAAATGCCAAAGAACTAAACCAATTGCTGAAAGAAATTTTAATGTCTTTATGTAGGTTTCAATCAACATAACATGAGCAATAAGGAATTTATGCAAATTGAAGATTGAGCTACTGCTGAAATAATATTAGTTCCCAAAATGATAAAATCAAATACATAGTAATGTATTCCAAAGGCCAAACCCCAAGGGAATGGCATCTAGAATGTTACAAGAGAGGATGAATGTCCTCTAATACCAAGATCAAATCTCCAACTTTCACCTCCAAGCTTTTATCAAATGCAATTCACAATCATCCAATTCTCAACAAAGACTCTCCCACCTCTATTTATACTTTTCCTACACCCTTCTCATTACTATCATGTCCATTATTACCATTAATGTTACCTTGACCTCCATTATCATTGCCCCTATTATTTTTGTTTCCATTGTTGGCATCACCTTGATTAATATTAATTCCCAACTATCTAGCCATTAGCTACAACATCATATCCATTCGCCTATTCTACTACTCTAATGTATCTAATAGCCTAAACATTACATTTTCCTAATTTGGATTAGTATTCCTATCATCTCGGTCACGCATACTACAATCTTGTTCAAAGAATATATCCTCTATATTTGTATGACTGGATTGTATGTCCCTCTACATAGATGAACTACCCTATTCATTCTACAAGTCTAAACTCCTACTTTGTCTTGCTTTGGTATTGCAAAAATTATAAAGCCCTTGTTGCATGTTCAAACATAGATGCTGAAGATCTCCATAGGATGGCAGGACTTATAGCTCTGATACCACTGAAATGGGCACCCTGAAAATACCCAAGCACTAAACCAATTTCTTAAAGCAATTTTAATGTCTTTGCATAGGTTTCAATTCACATAACATGAGCAAGAAGGAATTTATGCAAATTGAAGATTGAACCACTACTAAAATAATATTAGTTCTCAAAATGATAAAATCAAATACATAGTAATGTATTCCAAAGGCCAAACAACAAGGGAATGATGTCTAGACTGTTACAGGAGGATGAACTTCCTCTAGTTCCAAGACCAAATCTCTAACTCACACCTTTAAGATTTTATCAAATGTAATTCACAATCATCTGATGCTCAAAAATGACTATCCCACCTCTATTTATACTTTTCCTACACCCTTCTAGAAGGAAATCAAATATTAATTAATTTCAAGTACTAGAAGCTTCCCCCTTCCAATAATTAATGAACTATCCAGAAACTCCTCCCTTGCAATACAATAGTTAATTGTGCTTCTAGAAAATTAAATTACTAGAGGCTTCCCTTTTCCAATAATTAATGCACACTCTAGAAGCTTCTCCCTTGAAATATAGTAATTAATTAAATTAATTAAATAAAAGATGGGGACATTACATTTTTTTACAAATATCATTAAACATTTTATGGCATGGATTACAGATCCCTATGTTTTGTGATGAATCAATCAGATGAAAAGGCAAAATCAGGAAACATCTAGAAACCGCTTTAAAAAATATTTAAATAGAGTAGATCTAATCATATTTTGATATGGGTGATAGAGTATGGTAATACAGAGTGAACAAGCTATTTGTGTGATCACAAATAAGATCATGTATGATCGTGCAAGCATTGAAGAAGAGGAAAATAGATCATTTATTTCATAACAAAGGAAGCAACCTAGTCAAAGTAGTGAAGGACAATAAAGCTATATCAGATTAGAGATCGGATCAGGAAAATCCAAAAACAACTTATCAGACAAATCTGAGGATCAAGTCTTGAATTAGTTCCAATAGATTGAGTCAAATATAATCTCTTAATATAGAGATTTTAATAGGTCTTTGTAAATATCCTAATAGAGTCCTTACTTTGTTGTATGTGTGAAATCCTCTAACAAAGTAAGACCTTATAGTCTTAACAACTTTTAACAAGGCATACCCCTCATAGGGTAGATCATTGGATATGGTCTTACATTGTACCTCTAACAGATTAACTTTATTAATTGAGTAGGGTAAAAGCATAGATCTATGTCACCATTTGTGATATCCAGGAGTCTTATGACCGAAACAATTACGGCCAGAAGGGTTTCAACCATAATGATTTTAGTTGTACAGACATGGCACTTTCACTCGGCTATGTGGCCACTGGGGTTTTGGCTAGAACCCTTTTGGGTGAAATAGTTTTGACTTTACCACACCCCACGCCCCCCTCCCCACCCCAAAAAAAGAAGAAGCAAAAATCACTTGTCGAGTGTCATTTACATACTGTTGTGATTTTGAGAGTGGTTTAGAGTGTTTCGGCCATAACTTGTAAGTGTTTTTTGTTTTGTTTTTTAGTTATTACATGTTAGCATTAGTTAAATTAATTTTCCTTTAAGTGTTTTAGTAATTAAATTAATTATATTTTAAGTATTTTATTTATTAAATTAATTATATTTAAAGTGTTTTAGTAGTTGATTATTTAGATTAGTTAATTTTTTTTTTATATAGATAGATCAATATGTAAGATTTAAAGAACTATATAGTTTTTTCAATTAAATATCTATTTAATCATAAATGAAAGTTTTACATCAAACATAGAAAATTCAAGTTGAGACCTAGACAACTAAAGTAATTACATTTGAGAAAATATTAGCATAGTACAAACCTATATAGATAACTAACATGTAACTTGAAACATTAGTTATGTAACTAAACTATAATAAGTTCTAGTTCTTCAAACATGAAAACTTAAAATTTATCCAATTTCAAACTTAGAAAACTTGGAAACTATAATAACATGCATGCACATGAAACTTCAAAAACTTATTAAGACCTTAAGATATCTAAAAAATAGTTACATTTTAGAAAACATTAACATAGTAAACCTATGTACTATTTAATAACATTTGCATTTTTTTTGTTCACATACATGAGCTAGATACATCAATTTTCAATATATAAATTTAACATGTGTGTTAAATTAAAATGATCTATATTTGTTAGTTACATTCAACTTTGTACTTACATGTTTTAAATTAAATTTAACTTTTAGTTTTATATGTACTTACATATATCTTAACTCTACATTTATAGATAGAGATCTTCTTTGCATATATCATTATGGCATCTAGTAGTGCGCCTACATCCTTGAGGGAGGCTAGTGTTTAGGGTGGGGGTTGTAGTGTTGAGTCAGGAACAACACGTAGACCGATATCATTGTATGAGGAGAGACAACATCTATTTAGAGATATAGTTGCTATGTGATCTCATGCTATAGAGTATCTAGATTCTACACATTTGGCTTCTACCACTCTCTCTAATAGGGAGAAGATTATTTCTATGAGAGATGAGTTATGCCATATGATTGAGATAATAGATAGGTACAAACCATTTGATGATACCAATATTGAGACTTTTTACTCTTCCCTTTCTCATAGTGTCACTAGTACTGTGAAGTATACACAGATTGATAGTGAGGTCTCCACCACTATTGTGAAGATTATGTTTCTATTTTATATAGATAGGTCTAGGGTTACAGATTATTCAGCTACAAAGTGTATAGATCAACTTGTTGCACCATTTATATATCCTTGGTGGTTAACTACACATCATAGGTGGCCACAGAAGGATGAGTTTGCTCTTTATTTCTGCAAAAAATTGTTTACAAAATTTTATTTACATCATGATGTCAATTATATAGATTTTCCAGGTCATGTTGGATAGGGCCTCGGTAGATTTTTAGAGAGATTTAGACTTATGGACACCCCTATGCCAATTAATAAAAGGGAAATGGTGGGTCCAAACCTTTTCGTCATGTCAAGAGCTCCACAGATGGCTTTGTGGGTATGGCTATTCCTGATGATATAGTTAGGAATCAGATATATTAGATAGCATTTCCATAGTTGTTGTGCAGTTACAAGAGATGTCTTCAGATGGATGTTGCAAAAATATATTACAATCTTGTGGTACTATTTCAACAGCTGCATCCTCTAGCACAAGAGTTGATGATGTGTATGAGATAGTAGATATGCCATCTCCACTAAAGGTTTCTATTATATCAGATGTGGATGCATTGCATCATATGGCATCCTATTTAGCATCTGATCTTCTCAGTTCATGTCAAGCATTATCGATAGTCACGAGGATTCCTCTTCATGACATTGGTGGACACATCAGCCATATTCTCTCATCTACAATAGGATCACAATCCTCACAACATCTATCCCCACACCTATACAGGATCCTATAGCACCTGCTCCTAAATAGGGCTCTACAACACCCACCCCCAACCTCCTATAGCACCCTCCCATACTTAGGCCCCCACAGTATGATATGGTCTATTTACCACTATGATTTTAGATGAGACAGTTGACCTGGACTAGGCTACACTATCACTACATGATTCAGATATCATTCAGACTGGTGGAGTATTACACGATGCTATGGTAAATATAAATTTACATGTTGAAATTTACTTCTTCTTCTTTTTTGATGAAGGGGTAAACACTTTGACCTGGAGCTATGAACTAGTGAGGCCACAAATAGGGGACCTCATCCCAATAAGATTTGAACCTTGATGGAAAGGATAACAACTCAACAACTTAACCATCACAACATGCCACTATTGGCATGTTGAAACTTACTTATTACTAAAATTTACATAGGTATATTTTTTTAGTGTACTTGAGTTTTTATACATGCACTTTAAAGAGACATACATATATTCAAGTGATTAAATTTAACTTGAGTACATAAATGTGTATTCTATAGGGTCTTAATGATAGTATGTTGCATTTTGGAGATCTTCAAACTCAAATGGATTCTGTACGACATGAGTCACAGGTATGTTATATATCTTTTATTATATATTTGATAGATATATATGTACATATGATATAATACATGAACATATACATATAATTTTTTAATTGAATTATAAATTTCTTTCATTTAACACAAGGTTTAGACCTAGATCATAGAGCCTTTTGGGTTCATGGATCAGGAGGGGGATGTGGTTGATCCTATTTTACATGTTTATTTCATTGATGTTGGGATATTACACACACACACACTCACACAAATACATACACACACCTATATAAAAAAAAATTAATAGTGTTATTTTTGTACATATTATGTTCATGTCTTATGTTCATGTTGAATGTATGTATGTTTTTAATATTCATATTTTTATTTCATAGATCACGTGTTATTTTGTACATGTGTTATGTTGAAATTTAATCAATAAATTTAATAGATATTTAAAATCATAAAGAGTACTAGTAAAGAATACATGATGTGAACTACAACATTTAATCACTAAATTTAATACATATAAGAACACAAATAATACATACAAACATAAATAATGTGATATGTGCTATAGAATCAATTTTAAGAGTGCATTTAATTAGTAAAGGGTTTGTCCTAATAGGATCTCTTAAGAGGTTGTCTTAAGGGGATGTCTAAATGGGAAGTCTTAAGGGGAGGTCATAAGGGGAACTCCTAGAATGGGATGTCTTAAGGGGTTGTCTTAAGGGGAGGTCCTAAGGGGAAGTCCTAATGGGATGTACGTACATATATAAATACATGAAACCACAAACAAAATATAAATAACAATACATTTTCATCACCAAATTTAGTACATATAAGAACACAAAGAATACATGTAGGAACATGAAGAATGTAATATGTTCTATAGAATCAATTGTAAGAGTGCATTTAATTAGCAAAGGGGTTGTCCTAATAGGATGTCTTAAGGGGTTGTCTTAAAAGGAGGTCCTAAGGGGAAGTCCTAATGGGATGTATGTACATATATATACATGAAACCATACACAAAATATAAATAACAAAACATATTCATCACTAAATTTAATATATATAAGAAGAGCAAAGAGTACATTTATGAACATAAAGAATGTAATACGTGCTATAGAATCAATTTTAAGTGTACATTTAATCAGTAAAGGGGTTGTCCTAATAGGATGTCTTAAGGGGTTATCTTAAGGGGAGGTTCTAAGGGGAAGTCTTCAGGGGATGTCATAAAGGGAACTCCTAGAATGGGATGTCTTAAAGGGTTGTCTTAAGGGGAAGTCTTAAGGGGAGGTCGTAAGGGGAACTCCTAGAATGGGATGTCTTAAAGGGTTTTCTTAAGGGGAAGTCTTAAGGGGAGGTTGTAAGGGGAACTCCTAGAATGGGATGTATTAAGGGGTTGTCTTAAGGGGAAGTCTTAAGGGCAGGTCCTAAGGGGAAGTCCTAATGAGATGTATGTATATATACACATGAAACCATACACAAAATATAAATAACAATACATGGAACATCACTAAATTTAATATGTATAAGGACACAAAGAATACATGTACAAACATAAAGAATGTAATATGTGCTATAGAATCAATTTTAAGAGTGCATTTTATCAGTAAAGTGGTTGTCCAAATAGGATTTCTTAAGGGGTTATCTTAAGGGGAGCTCCTAAGGGGAAGTCTTAAGAGGAGGTCATAAGGGGAACTCGTAGAATGGGATGTCTTAAGGGGTTGTCTTAAGGGGAAGTCTTAAGGGGACGTTGTAAGGGGAACTTCTAGAATGGGATGTCTTAAGGGGTTATCTTAAGGGGAGGTCCTCGGAGGAAGTCTTAATGGGAGGTTGTAAGGGGAACTCCTAGAATGGGATGTCTTAAGGGTTTAAGGGGATATCTTAATAGGAGGTCCTAAGGGGAAGTCCTAATGGGATGTATGTACATATATATACATGAAACCATACACAAAATATAAATAACAATACATGGAACATCACTAAATTTAATATGTATAAGGACACAAAGAATACATGTACAAACATAAAGAATGTAATATGTGCTATAGAATCAATTTTAAGAGTGCATTTACACAAAATATAAATAGCAATACACGAATGTTCATAATTTGTATCATATATCCAAGATCCATGATCAAATGTATATAAATTTATAAAATATACATCAAAAATGATGTGTATGTAGCTAGTAAATATGAAAGTATGAGAGATGTATATAGAAAATAAGTACACATAGATCTAAACTAGAGCTCCACAAACATTGTATTGTTAGGATCCTCTCTATTTTTTATTATCTCTAGAATATTTTCATCTTCTTCAATACGTAGTTTCCACTTTTGATTTTCAAGACATCTTCTTCTTGGTATTGCATCAAATTGCAACTTTGTTGCTATAACATGGTTACTATATTGTAAAACCTTTTCTCCAGTCATTTATTTAATAAATTCTATACCATTGTTGGTTATCCTAATTTGGTGATAATATGTTCCTTCAACAACAATTGATCCAATTGGATATGACTATCCATCAGCATCCATATTTCCTTCTAGAAACTTTTGTTTTTCTTTTATGCATCTTAAAAGATAACATTCTACATTTTCTACATTATCTACTAAGGCTTGGACAACAAAAATATCTCCTAAAATGTACATAAAAATAGACATGTTTATAATGTGAAAAATTTAATGAACATACATGTGTGTCATATATATGGACATATGCCACAAACCTGGCATAACTAAATCTGAAACACACTCATAATTAGCTAAATATATAAGATCATGAATGTCAATGTCAATGTCAGCATCTTCAAAAGGAGGTGTTCTGACCATGTCCTTTAAATCCCAATGTGAAACATAAACACTCACAATATTTTCACATACACTCATTGGATTGTCCTTCATGCAGTCATCACAAAAACTTGATTTCTCTCACACTTTAGTCACTGGGGGTTTGTTGTGCCTTGTAGTCACCACTTGATGTAAACTTCCAATACCAAAAATCATTTGTTAATTCTAAGGATTATATTGATCTATATTTGTTACAAGTACAAATAATTTAATTAAAAACTTGAGTTATAAGAATATGTACACACATATACATTTATTATATCAAATAAATAAATAGATTTAATACTTGTACCTTTCACTTCCCAAAAATAATGTTTATTGTATTCAGTATCATGAGTAGAAAAATGATCTTTACACCATTCAACAATTTCTTACACAATATTTATCCTATTACATTCAGTAACATGCACATGCACATATATAATTGAAAATACATTAAATCTATGTATATATAATTAGATCAAGAACACACTAAATGTATATACATATGTACCAAAAAGATCATGTTTTCGAAGTGTGCACTTTATACATGCTCCTGCTCCATTGTACTCCCCTTTTCCATGTCCACTTTCAAACAAGTTCCACAAAAACCTAACATTTCTTCTAACATGTTGCATGGATAACCAATTAAATGCTTTTGTAGATTTAAATTGTCCCATGAGTTCATGAAATGAAATTAAAAAATAATTATATATATCAAATTGAAATATGTGTACAAATCAATATAAGTTTTACATTTAAAGTTAAATTAAAAAAGTACATGTATACATACACTAACCTGCACAACCATTGGAATAGATCCATTGCTCTAAAACATTTATTCCATGATTTCTAAGATCTTCAGAGAACATTACAAAACAATGAGCGACATAACTCCTATCATGAACTCTATCATCGCTAATATAGAAATGAACCTCCTTGATGATAATGATTTCATTTTCCTCTGAACTTTCTATCTCTTCCACCTAAAATTGTGCATGTTTATAAGTCACCAGCACAAATATTGCAATTTGTTTAGAATGAAAATATTGCCCTTGAAGCTCTGTTTGAGGTGAAATTGTAAAGTTCTCAAAAAAATTTACAACTGAGAGAATACAACTAGGCATAAAATAATTTTTTGAATCACAAAATTGTTTATCTTGTCATCGTGCACCATGACAATGTTGGATGTGTGGATATATCAATGGACAAAACTTCAGTTCATAAACTCATCATACTGCAATTCACTCTCCAATATAATTTTTTTTGATTTAGATCCTATCTTATTTTGGTATGTCTCATATTCATATCTCATCCATGAATTGGTGTCGATTCATCAATATTATCATTTTGCAGTAGAAATTTAGATAAATCTCCACAATTTGGACATTGATTTATGATGCATTATACTTTGAACTCACCTGAATCTTCTAATTTTTCGCATAATTTAGACTTTCAAAATTGTGATGTACTGCTAAGGATGACCAAATTTGGATCAAGTACTGCCATAACTTTTATATGTGATTGCAAGTGTAGAGAAAATTCAACATGGTTTTGACAACAACAAGTTTCACCTATCTTATTTATACATAGAAAGGAAGGACATAGACTCTTAAACATTTTCTGACATATTTACACATTTGGAAATTCCTTCTTGAATGTTTGAAATAATTCACTCTGTGTTATATCTATAGAATGTTTTGGAAGTTCAATTTTAGCCCCCATCTCTTGATCTTTAATTTGTATAGTATCAGGTCTATTGGAAGAAACATGAGACGATGTTGTCTAAAATTCAATAAACTATCTTTTTACATCTTCAAAAAATTTGTCTTTTTGAGGAACTTTTCAAATATCCACCCAATTATTCTCAATATTTTCATCTAGCATATTTATCCTCCTAGTGTATCTTTGAATATTTCTTCTATATATATCTAGTAAATTAGAAATTGCACGTACTTGTTTTCTATGTGTCAACTTTCTACTAGATATAGTAGTCATCAATGCTCTATGTGTAGTGCTCAAATCACCTCCTTGAGTTGTGTTGTCAATTTTGTTATAATCAGTTTGCAAATTTTCATCTATAGTTTTATTAAAATTATGCGCATAGTTTTTCCTATTATCAAAACCTAACAACTCTAAAATAGGTCTCATATCTTTTCTCCTAAATAACTTGTCAAATAATTGTGCCTTTCCAAATATACTTTTGTTTTTAAAATATTCATCCCACATGTTTTGGAAATAATTTTTAATAGTGTCCTCTTTTACCATTTCTATAGATGGAATTTGACTAAAAAGTAGGTCCTCATCCAAATCCATCAAATTTCCTACACATAATAATATGTTTCTATCATTAGAACTAGCAATTTGTTCATCGTCATGAATCTTGTCCTCTTCATGAATCCTATCTTATTTATTAACATCAGTAGGTTGGTTTTGATTATGTTTTGTATGACCTTTCATTTTGTCATCTCTTATTCTATCATATTTCCTTGATCTAGCCTTTTTATTACCCATTCAATACTTTAACCTATAGGAAAATATTTTAATTTAGATTCCACTGGAAATATATTTCAATACTTCAATATAGGGTACATAAAATAACTAGGTGAAAAAAATACCTTATTGATGATCCTTTCTAATTGTCATTAAACTCCAAGAAACAGTTGACAAACATGGCTTCAAAAAATATTTATTTTTGAAAATGATCCTTTAAATTTCACAATTCACTATGCATAATTTAAATTATAAATTAAAATTAAAATCTAATTATTTTATATATGAAACCACCAATGTAACTGCTAGCATTTTTTTGGGCTGTTAGGGGTTATGGTTGAAACCCTTTTGGCCATAACTACCTATGTGGCATCCTAAGTGGTAGCCACACAAGCAAAAGATGCAATTTCTAATTTTTTTTTTCACTTTGAATACTAATCTTTCCATCCAAATTGAATTTTTTCCGAAAACTAAAAATGCCCTTTTGTAGATCTTGGAGTCAAGATTGTGGTCATATAAAATTTGTATTATTTTGATTATTTAAAATATTTAACATTTATAAAATATTACAAGTTTTAATATTCAGCAAGATGTCTGTTCAAAAAGAGGGTAAAAATAGTAAATCATGTTCAAAAAATTAAAACTTTATTTTTACCTCTAGAGGAGAGATTCATCTTCAAGAATATGTAGTTTGTTTTAAAAAATATGTAGATTTGATAGAAAAGGTTTGGCAGGAAAAAAAACTACCAATTTCTGAGATGGTTAACTCAGGAAATTATTTCTAGAGCAATGCTTATTGAGTAGGGTCAGCCAATAAAGGATTTCATTGTTTTGTGAAATAAAGTTTATTTGTTTATTGTAATATTTGTAGCTGACTGATGTATGGTTTATTGGTAAATGTAACTTGTGAATAAGCTAACTTCATAATATTAATGGTATATATAAGAGGTCAAGTTGCAACTTCTAAGTGTGATGGATTTGATGTGAATGAATATGAACAAGGATTGTTTATTATGAGAGTGAATTTTGAAGGATGATCAGAAATCATTGAGGAGCAACAAAGCTATATTTGATCAAGGAGGATCTATTGGTGGAGAATAGAGATCTGTAATCAGAAAATTTAGTTGCATCATATTCAACTCAATTTATTGTTACTTTCTAACCATTGTAGCAGTGACTGCAAAATATATTAATAGAGTTGGTTTAGTAGCCATTTGTAAATTCTCTAACAAGGTGACAGATTAGTTGAATTGTTCTAAAGACCTCTAACAAAGCCACTCTTAACAGGGTCACTAAATCCTCTAACAGGGTCACACCTAACAGTGTGTTTTGTAACCTTTAATCGGGTTGGCTCCTAACAAGGCTCATTTTAGAAGAGTGAAAATTGGTAGCTAGTTACTTGGTAGTTTTTCCCATATTGGGTTTTACATTAAATTAGGTGTGTCTTGTGTTCATGTTATATACTTTTGCATGCATGTTAATAATTATGAATGTTGGAAGATTAGTAACAAGTAAATCTATTGAGTCACAACATTTTAATAGTGTTTATCAAGTATCAGTAGTAACTAGTTATTTAAGACATCTCAGGAATTTTTTGATTTCTTTTCATGGTAACTGATTCACCCCCAACCCCCTTCCCCCCCTTAGTTACTCCATCTATAATTCTAACAATTGGTATTAGAGCTTTTGGTGCTTGCAGGAAAAGATTTCAGGGATCTAAGCCAAAGATCAGGATGTCTTATAAAAGGGAAATTCCAAGACTTAACAGGGACAACTTCTCATCATGGTAGGGGTTGATGAGACTTCATCTAGCTTCTATTGGTGATACAGGGCTGAAGTACCATGATGAAAAATATGTAGAACCTACTGGTACTTTATCTGTCAATGATATTGCTAAAAAGAAGACTCACAACAACATGATGATAGATATTACATCTACCCTAAGTTATGGAGAATTTGATGACATCAAGGATTGCAAAATTGCCTTTGAAATGTGGAACAAGCTAAAAGAGGTCTATGCAAGTCATGAAGATGTGAGAAGAGCCAAAGAAAAAAGTTTGAGAGGTCAATTTGATCAAATGAGGATGAGAGAAGATGAAAATATCACAAATTATGTTGAAAGAGTTAAAGCATGTGTTAGTGCTATCAAAGCATCTGGAGGAGATATCAAAGAGGAAACAATTATAAGTAAAGTTCTTAGAACTCTACTTCCTATTTATGCAATCAAATTTTCTAGAATTCATGAAAGAAGATGTGAAGCAAATCATAAGATGAATTTAGAGGCCATAGTTTGAAGATTGACTACATTTGAGCTAGATAACTATGATAATTATGTTCCAACTATCAAGAATGTTGAATCAACATTTGAAGCCAAGATTTCACTCAAGGAGAAAGGCAAGCAGATAAAGGATTCCTAGTTAGATAGTGATGAAGAATTAAAATAAAGTTCAGACAGTGATCTTGAGGTGGTTGAAGCTCTGATAGCAAAGAAATATTCAAGAGGGAAAGGAAAATACAAAGGTAAGGTTCCTCTAATTTGTTTTTCTTGTGAAGTAATTTGACATATTACTGCTAGGTGCCCAAATAAGAAGAACAAGGTTGGAAAGAAAGGTCACAAGTGTAATGGCAAGAAAGACTTCAAATCATTCAAGGATAAAGGTAAGAAAATATGTTTCATGGCTAAAAATTCTAATGATTTTCATTATGAAGAAGAAGATGAAATTGTCTACATTGCTGTAAAGGATGAATCTGATAATGATGAGGAAATGAAACTTATTTCTCATGTAGGCAAAAATGATACATAGATTATAGATAGTGGTTTTTCTCATCACATGACTGGTGATAAAACTAAGTTTGAGCATTTTGAAGATTATGATGGTGGTAGTGTGAGGTTCGGTAATAATGAACCTTGTTGCATAAAAGGAAAAGGAAGAATTTCTCTAACCAAAGAACTTGTATGTGGTAATGCATATTGGGTAGAAGGATTAAAACATAATCTATTAAGTGTGGCACAGCTACTCAATAATGGATTCAAAGTGGAATTCATGCATGGAAAAGCAAGACTGCTAGATGGCAAAGGAAAGCTAATTGGATCAAGCACTTAAACTAAAGGTAACTTGTTTTATCTTGAACTTGGTGAATGTTCATGTTTTATTGCTCAAGTTGAAGAAAGTTGGTTATGATATAGGATGTTATGTCATGTAAACTTTGATAACTTGGTGAAAATAAATAAATTTAGAAAAGTAAGTGGCATTCCCAACATAAAGAAACCTAAGGTCGGTCTATGCAAGAATTGTCAAATCAGTAAGATGGGAAAGACTAGCTTTAAAAATAAAAACTATAAGTCTAAAGAAGTTTTAGAAATCGTGCATATTGATTTATGTGGAGCTATTGGAATTGAAAGCTATACTGGTGAGAAGTTCTTCATTCTTTTTGTCAATGATTACTCAAGAATGATGACTATCATGTACTTAAGAGAGAAATCAAAAGCATTTGAGAAGTTCAAATGGTATTTGGCTAGAGTAGAAAAGGAAACAAAAAAAAGACTAAAATATTTGAGGTCAAATAGAGCTAGTGAATTCATTTTACATGAGTTCAATAACTTTTTCATTCAAAGGGGAATCAAAAGATAGGTTTCAACACCTAGAACTCTTGAACAAAATGGAATAGCTGAAAGAAGGAACATATCTGTCATGGACTATGCAAGAACCATAATAACTGAAAAGGGCATTGCTATCAAATACTAGAAGGAAGCTATCAGCACTGCAGTTCATATCTTAAACAAAGTACAGCTCAAGAAGGACTCATTCAAAACCCCCTATGAGTTATGGTATGGCTACAAACCAAATGTAAGTTACCTAAAAGTATTTGGAAGCAAATTTTATATTTTGAAAGAATCTAGAAAATGTAAATTTGATGTAAATGGTGATGAAGAAATACTTTTGGGATATTCTTGCAAAAGTAGAGCATATAGATGTTTGAATTTATCTACTCACAAAGTCATAGAAAGTGCACATGTGAAAGTTGATGAGTTTGCAGAAAGAACTGAAGAAGAGAACAAAAGGGAACCAAAAGATTATAGGATATTTTTTTACATTGAACCTAATATAGTACCAATTACACCTATCAATCAGGAATTGTCAACTCCTGAGTCTTCAGTAATCAAGTTGTAGGAAGTTCAAATTGAGCCAATACCTACCGAGCTTGAAGGACTTGAGATGCAAACAGAAGCTACTGAAACAATAGCTACCGAGCTTGAGCAACCAGAACTTGAAGCTAAAGAGCAAGAGGATGAAAATTCAAAGTGTTCAAAAGGAAAGGAACCTGTATTAGCCAAGTATGTCAGGAGGCATCATGCACCAGATTAGATCATTGGAGATAAATCTGAAGGAACTATGACAAGAAGTAAGTCGAAAGGCACTTGTTTACTTGCTGATTTTGAACCAAGAAATGTCAAAGATGCATTAAAAAATGATAGTTGGATTGAAGCTATGAATGAAGAGATAGAATAGATAGAGAAAAACAATACATGAACACTTCTACCTAGCCCTAAAGACAAAAATGGGATTGGAACTACGTGGGTATTCATAAACAAGTTTAATGAAGATGGTAAGGTGTCAAGAAACAAAGTTAAACTGGTATGCAAAGGATACTCTCAAGAAGAAGGTGTAGACTATGGAGAGACTTTTGCTCCTATTGGAAGATTGGAAGGTGTCAAAACCTTACTTGCTTATGCTACATACAAAGGATTCAATGTTTATCAAATGGATGTCAAGTCAGCATTTCTCAAGGGTATACTTAATGAACAGGTTTACATTGAATAGCCTAAAGCTTTTGTTGATCCAGACAAGAAGGACATGATCTACAAATTGCATAAAGCATTGTATGGGCTAAAACAAGCCCTGAGAGCATGGTATGAAAGACTGCACAACTATCTTATTCAGATTGGTTTTCAAAGAACTAATGATAATAGTAGTTTGTATATCAAGGAAGAACTAGATAATAAGATTGTTTTGGAAGAAATATTTGTAGATGATACTTTGTTCATAGGAAATGATGATTTTTTCAAAGAATTTTTAGAACAAATGAGCAAGGAATTTGAAATGTCAATGTTTGGTGAGATCAAATTTTTTGTTGGTCTTCAAATTCAACAGAATAAGAATGGAATTTACATCACTCAATCTAAATACATCAAGGAGATACTAAAAAAGTTTGGTATGGAAGACTGCAAACTAGTTGGGACTCCTATGTGTACTGGATTGAAACTTACCAAGAATGATGAATTAAAGGAAGTGGATCAAACATTGTCTAGATCTATGATTGGAAAGTTGCAATATGTAGTGCATACAAGACCAAACATTGCTCTTGCAGTTGTTATTGTAGCTAAATTTTTAGAAAAATCAAAAGAAAATCACATGATGGCAATCAAAAGGATCATGGGATATTTAAAAGGAACTAAAGATTATGGATTATGGTATAAACTTGGAGGAAATCTAGATCTAAAAGTGTTTACTAATGAGGATTGGGAAGGGAACATTGATGATAGAAAAAGTACAAGTGGGGGAGCTTTCTTTCTTGGAAAAAGGTTGGTTTCTTGGACAAGTAAAAAGTAAAACTATACATCCCAGTCCATAGTAGAGGTTGAATATGTTGTTGTAGCAATAAACTATTCAAACATTGTTTGGTTCAAACATCTATTAGAAGGTATGAAGGAAGAAATCAAAAATCCTATTGTTATGTTTTATGACAATACAAGTGCAATTAACATATCCAAGAATCTAATGATGCATTCAAAAACCAAGCATATTACTATAAAGTATCTCTTTGTAAGAGAATTGGTATAGGATAAGGAGATCAAATTGGAATATACCCATACAAAAGAAAAAATTGCTAACATATTCACAAAGCCTTTACCTAAGGATGCATTCTTGTATCTAAGAGGTAAGTTAGGGCTCATTCCCCTATCTTAAGCTCACTAAAATATAGTTTTAGTGATGCATCAACAAGGATAGAATTGGAGATCTATCAATTGATGCAATAAAGAAATGAAGACATTGCATATAAATTAGTAATTAAGGTATATTGAATTTCACTTGAAGTTGTGATTGTCTTTGGCATGTGCTATCAAAGAGGGAGAGTTTACTATCATATATTTATGAAATTTTCAAGTAAAAGAGAAAGCTTATGTAAGAGGGAGAGATTACTATTTTTTAGGAGTTTTGTGGAATGAAATGTAAGAAGGCGAAGCATTCAGTCAGTGAAGGCTTATTTTGAAATTTCATTCTGCTATGACATGTTGTGTTGCCATCAATGCCAAAGAGGGATATTGTTGGATACAATTTTTCAATTGTGTGTTGTCTTTGATGTTACACAAATGTCATATTAGTTATTAGTCAGAGTCTATCTAGCTTAGTTGGTTAGCAAGGCAAAAGATAGAGTCTACCAAACTCGGAAGGTTAGCGAAGAAGGTCTACAATGTCTACCAAGCATTCTCAGGCATTACCTTGTGCAAACAGTTGTTACCAAGCTTTCAAGGTTAAGCAAGGCAATTTAGTGTCTATCAAGCTTACTCAGTTATCAAAGGGAAATATGGTAGAGATAGTTCTTACCAAGCTTTCATGGTTAGCGAAGGAAATTTAGTTCTTATCAAGTTCACTTGGTAGTCAAAAGATTTCACAGAAATTGTAGTATTAACTGAGTTGAGATGGTTAACTCAAGACATTATTTCTGGAGCAGTGCTTATTGAGCAAGGTCATCCAATGAAGGATTTCATTATTTTTTGAAATAAAATTTATTTGTTTAATGTAATATTTGTAGCCAACTTATGTATGGTTGATTGGTAAATGTAACTTGTGAATAAGCTAACTTGATAATCTAAATGGTTTATATAAGAGGTCAAGTTGCAAATTTTAAGTGTGTGATGGATTTGATGTGAATGAATGCGAAGAAGGACTGATTATTGTGAGAGCAAATTTTGAAGGATGATTAGAGATCATTGAGGAGCAACAAAGCTGTATTTGATCAAGGAGGATCTATTGGTGGAGAATAGAGATCTATAATCAAAAAATTCAATTGCATCATATTTAGGTCAATTCATTGTTACTTTCTAACTATTGTAGCAGTGACTTCAAAATCTCTTAACAGAGTTGGTTTAGTAGCCATTTTGTAAATCCTCTAACAAGATGACAGTCCTGTTGAATTGTTCTAAAGACCTCTAGCAAGGCCACTCTTAACAAGATGATTAAATCCTCTAATAGGATCACACCTAACCATGTGTTTTTTAACCTTTAATCGAGTTGGCTCCTAACAGGGCTCACTTCATAACAGTGAAAATTGGTAGCTAGTTACTTGGTGGTTTTTCTCATATTGGGTTTTCACATTAAATCTAGTGTCTCTTGTGTTCATGTTATTTACTTTTGCATGCATGTTAATAATTATGAATGCTTGAAGATCAGTAACAAGTAAATCTACCAAGTTACAACATTTTTATAGTGTTTACTGAGTATTAATAGTAACTAGTTCTTTAAGACATCTAAGGGATCTATGGATTTATTTTTGTAGTAACTGATTCACCCCCCCCCTCTTAGTTACTATATCTATAATTCCAATAGATATTAGTCATAATCATTGCCTCACTTCCTCACTCTCCAAGTAACTGAGAAGCCATATCAAGCTTAGAGATAGCTTCAGCAAGTTTGATTGTGACAACTACATGTACATCAAATGTCTAATCACTCTTTGCTCCCTCATAGCTCAGCACATCATTGATAGAAGTATCTACCACTTCATCTACTAAGTTGCAACCTCCCTTTTCATTAGCTACTAAGTCATCAAGCATGAGTTCAGTCGCTTCTACAATTTTGAGCTCTTTGGCAATAAGTACTTCAATTTCAAGTACTTTAGTTTTGGATACTTATGTAAGTACTTCAATTTTGGATTTAGTAAGCATACTAGTTAGTATTCCATTTGTTGGCACAATATCAATTTTTACTTCTAGTCCTACTATCTCTATTATTGTTTCCATACCGAATTCAAGGGCATTGAGTACAAGGATAGTTGAACCTAAGGCTCAACTGAGTACAAAATTTTTGAGTAGAGGAAAGGAGATAGAGGAGGATATAGACCTAGATGAGGAGATTAAAATTCCCAAATAGGATTTTGATAATATCACTAAGGATCAAATGCATATAGCCAGTCAACTCCTCCATAAGAAGGTAAAGCAAAAGAAATTGAGAGAGAAGAGAGATAGAGAACACAAAATCATAGATGATGCCAAGAATATTTTGATTGAGGCAATCGATGTTGAAATTGATACTTCTCAACTCATTTTGTTGCAACTAGAGGAGATAGTCCAAAATTTTAATGAGGACTCTAGTGGTCAAGATAAATTGATTGAGAAAGTAGAAAAGAAATTTGATAATAAAGTGCTTGAGCACATTACTCAACAAATAGCTATCCAACAACTAGAGGTTTCCTCAATTCTGACCAATTTTGAAACCTCTTGCACAAATGTAATATCACTTTTTGGAAAGTTGTGTCATGTTACTAAGTTCACAAAGGAAATAAAGAGCAAACTAACAAAGATTGATTAAGATTTGAAGTCTAGTGAACAATAGTTGCAACTTGACCCTAGTTCAAACTTTGCAAATCATATGAAGATCATATTATTGTTAGATATGTAGGCAAAGTTGTTGAGAGAAGAAGCAAGGATCTAGTCTACACTGATAGATATTTAGAATATTATCCTTCCCATCATGGATACAATGTAGAAGCATATTGCTTATTCAAAAACATTGATCCATGATAATAACTTCTCCATTGTAGATCACATGATACAACTATCTACAGAAGTGCAAGTTGCTCTATATACATAAAAAGTTTTGCGAGAAAATTGGGATAAGACATTAGCACTTATTCTCAAGGTACATTATAATTTTCTTTCTCATATTGGTTTCTTTGTGTAAATAAGTTTTGAATAAATATTTGGCATTATTGTCAAAAAGGGGGGGAGACACATAGTATGCTATATATGGGGAGAGACACTTATTATGTATAGTGAGAGATACTTTTTATACTATGTATATTGTATGGGGGAGGATCATGCAAAGGAAGAAAGTGTATATAGTAAAGAATTTTGTAGATATAGTATATACTTGAAAATACAAATTTTGAAAAATCTCAAACATAGTATACCATACTGAGCCAGTACCATATTGTGATGTATATAAGTTTTGTCTAGTAAGTGTTTTTGTCACTAATGCCAAAGGGGGAGATTGTTGACATTCAATCAAGTTTGTTATTAGTGACAACACTTATTCAAATTTTGTATGGCTAACAAGCTTATTGAACAATCTACAGTGTTTTCCATGTAATTCAGTAGCCAACGAGCACTACAGTTCCTACCGAGCATTCCAATGGTTACCAAGTGAATTCAGTTAATTTGAAGTCCAATAGTTAAACTCGAGAATTTTAGTGGTTGCCAAGCTTTGTAGTTTCTACAGAGCTAGCAATTCATGTAAAGTGAAGATAGTGTTAACCGAGCTATATGATGATTAGTATTTTTTGAGTGCATTCATCGTAAATGAGTAATTCAGTTTCTATCGAGTTACATAGTATCTACTGACTCACTAGTGTAGATCGAGTTCAAGACTACAATAAATTGATTTGTATGGAATAAGCTTCCACTTCTACCAAGTGCATGATGATGTTGAGTAATGATAGTGGACACCAAGTTAGTCTTCAAAACCCGAGTATCTACATATGAGCTAACTTTGTAATATTGGTGTTAACTTGTATATTGGCCAACTTTGTGATTATGTAAATTGTATTGATATATATGTAATGTGTTGTATCATATCTAAATGTGGTAGTAAAGTGAAATAGAAGCATGTGAATGTGAATCAATAGTAGACAAAGTGTATTGTAAGGCCATATCAATAAAGGAGCAATAGAGTCATATCCATCACAAAAGATGATCAGTAATTCAAAGAATCTCTATTAGCAATTCAGTTGTAAGTTAGAGATCTACTATTTCATCCTAATAGCTGAACAAGTCTAAATCCTTTAACAAGATAGACTTAATAGTCTTTTCTCAAATCTCTTTACTGAGTGCTTACTTCATTGTGTGTTTCTAAAACCTCTAAAAAGGTGGACCTAGCAGTCCTAATTTGCTCCTAATAGGGTAGATCATTAGAAGTGATCATTGTAAGCATTAATAGGCCTACTTTATGTTGCAATATTAAAGTTTTGTGGGTATCATCCCCACCCCAGTTTTTGCTTTATATTTGGAAGGTTTCTAGGTCACCAAATTATTGTGTTCAATTGTTATGAATGTTTTATGTTTTTAGTTTCTCATGCATGCAGTTAGATCTAATTTAATGAATTAAATGATAATTTGATTATTGCAATTAAGATCTAAATTTGATAAAGTTTTTGAGGTTACTGATTCACCCCTCCCCTCTTAGTAACCTAGCTAGTATTGAATATTTCCAACATGGTGGACATGTGCCTAGTTGTATGACTTATCATGTTGCTAACTCCTAGGCATTCTAGATGCATCGTAGAGGACTTTATATATAGGCACCTCTAGTGTACCATACAATGAATTGAATATTATATTGTTATTTTGATCATACTCTATTGGTCTTTTGTGCCAGTTATTTTACTTCTTGCTATTGGGTGAATTGTTCCCTAAGGAAAATTCTTACATGGTATCAGAGCCATAGAGGCATCATTTCATAGCCATCAAAAACTGATCTTGCTTCACCTCTCTGAGGACACCTTGACTCAAATCTAAGAATCTATAGATATTGGGAGCATCTAGCAGCAAAGAGGACTTCACCATTGCATTTAGAGCATTTATTTGATGAAAATTGACTATAAATTTGCCTATGCTAGGCTATAGTCAAATTTGAGGAAATTTTTTTTTCCAAACTAGCACTTGAAGGCCTCAATTTGCAAATCTAGTATGATCTATTAGATCTAAAATTTATTTTATTTTTTAATTTGTAATTAATTTTTCTCTACAATTATTGTCAAATTTCTATATTTTTCAAAGAAAAAAAATTATCAAGTAGGGCCTATAGAGAAATGTTTTTGCAAGAACTAGGCAGTCAAACCCTAGCCCCTGTAGGCAGAATATTCCTTCCATATCTAGTGGGCTTCATCAATATTTCTAGTGCACTAATTAATCCAGCAAGGTTTACCCTCGATTATTGAATTGCATTTCCCAACTAGTAACACACTACTCTGGTGGCTTGCTTTGTAAACAACCTATGAGCATTTCAATTTAAAACACCTGCAGGGTGTTTGCACATTGAATGTGGGATATTACCCAATTTTTGGCACCCAACAAAGACATTTTTGGTGCCCGTGAACTTCACCAATGATCATCATCCTTTTTTCTTCATTGATGATTGGTTTCCAAAATTTTGGTAACTTTGGTGACTTCAGCAACTTTAGCATCCATGCCACCGGACACTATGTTGTCACTCACTAGAAACCTATTTTCTAGCACCACTATTAAAGACTCCCTACCAACCCAAGCAATTCTAGGAAACACATCAAACAGTGAATACACCATGCTATGGACCACTCTCAATCTACCACATGACACCACCCTCCTCCACGTGTATAGTGGATACCTTAGCAACAGCCATGTAGGCACACACATCACCAACCTACCACGTAGGTCTTCTCAACATGTTGATAGCCACCTGTTACCCTCCATGTTAGAAAATTGCCAACTCAGCATCCTTTTTCAACATGCCACATAAGCACTTATGCATTGTTAAGTCAACTAAACACATCATCCTAGTCTATACATGATTATACACTACTAACATTAGTAGTGACATCACCTAGGGGGCCGAGTTTTTGCTAACGTCATCATTTTGTTAGTTTTAAAATTGATGGCCATATGATTTTCATTTCAAAGAAAATTTGAACTACTATGATTATCATTTAACCATCAAATTTAGCCTAACTATGCTACATGGTCAATTAAAATTTGGTGTCAATTAATGCATAATGAAGTTTATCAATATGGTGGTGGTACCCTTCCTAGACCAGCAAGTGATCAATATCTAAAAGTGAAATTACTACTTGGGAAATGGTAGCTAGGAAAGCCCTTGGTGATATTATGTTGGGAGTTGAAGACAAAATCTTCTATCATCTTAAGAAGTATAAGACATCCAAGGAAGAATGGGATGCCCTCAAAAACCTATATGGTAAACTGAGAGAAGAGGATGTTTACAAAATTGAAGATGAGCTTGTCTCCCTAGATCCTAAGACATTTGATTCTATACAAGATTTTATCATTAAGGTCAATGAATTAAGAACAAAGCTTGATTGTTGTGGTAGTCCTATTAAAGAGGACAAGTTAATCTATCTCATTCATAATAAGCTACCATTTGAGTACTCCGCATTTGTTTCTTCTTACAACAACACAAAGACTACATTAGCGGCTGCCTATTAAAAACTCACTTTTGATGCTTATGATCAACTATTGGATGATGAAGAAAAGAAGTTTAAATCAATGGGAATTCTCAAGTTGTCCAAGTCTAAGGAATTGGTGGCTAATAATGAAGGTTCTCAAAATTCAATTGCTCAAACTTCAAATAAAGGAAAGGGAAAAAAGAAGAAGTGAAAGAATAACAAACAAGAGGCTACAAAAAAGACAACACCACCATCATATCAACAAGGAAAGTCTTCCTCAAATACAAACAATAAAGGGACACTAATAAGGAGAAGAAAAAATGTGCTTATTGCAAGAAGTTGGGTCATGAAGAACATCAATGTTATCACAAGGAGATTCATAAGTTGAAGCACATCATGAAGAAACACAATGTTCCAGTGCCTAATGTTTATAAGGACAAATAAAATTAATGCTTAGATTCTAAGGGCAAAGGGAATGCTTTTCTCACAAACACTATTAGTCAGGCCAAATGGGTCATTGATTCAAGTGCCACACATCATATGGGTGCATCAAAGCAAGATTTTTCTTCCATGACACATTCTAAGGTACCACATATCTTTTCAGGTGGAAGTTGAAGGTATAGGAAAAGTTGAGATGAAAAATGGAATGTTCAAGGATGTTCTATATGTTCCTAACCTTACCTCTAATCTTCTTTCAATCTACCAAATGACTCACTATGGAGGTGGTAATAAACTAAAATTTCTTCCAAATTTAGTGGTAGTGAAAAGCATTAAGGATAACTCTGTGATAGCAATTAGTGAAGCCAATCATGATTCAAGGCTTTACACTTTCTGTGCGAACATCAAATGCACAAGCCTTGTTATTACATTCAACTGTAAAAGGTAAATTGTGGCATGAGAGATTTGGACATCTCAACTACAGATATCTTCAGAAGCTTAGCAGCAATAAAATGGTCAATGGTCTACCTCAAATTTAGTTTTTAGAAGGTGTTTGTTAAGGTTTCTTACTTGCAAAAATCCACAAAAGTTGTATAAAAAGGGGAAATCTTGGAGAGCACAATGTGTTCTTGAATTGATTCATAGTGATCTGGTGGGACCATTTCCAGTGCCATCATTTGGCAAGTCTTGCTATGTACTCACCTTCATAGATGACTACTCTCACTTTACTTGGGTTTTCTTCATGGCTCACAAGAGTGAAGTGTATGAAAAATTTCTCAGTTTCAAGGCTCAAGTGGAAAAGAAATCAAGGAAATTCATCAAAGTTCTTTGACCATATAATGGGGCGAAGTATGTGAACACAAGACTAATAGACTTTTGCACTCAAGAGGGTATTGATCTTCAGTATTCACTATGATATATGCCACAATAGAATGGTATTGCTAAAAAGAAAAATAGAACTCTCAAGAGATGACCACTTGTATTCTATTGGTAAATAGATTGTTCTTCTTTTAATTCTTCTCTAAATTTTCCCAATTTGTTATAAAGAACAATTATACGCAACAATTGGGAAACTATTTCTAAGAATATCTAGTTTCCCTCTGAATTAAGGTACAACTCCCTGTATGGAAAATCTTCAATGAATTATGTATCAGATCTAATCCCTACTACAAATAAGTTCTTAACCGGAGAACAGTAGAGGAAAACTGAGTTCCACCCAGGCAAGTGAAATCTTAGGTAGGATTTAGATGCAAAATGCTATACTGTGATCTTCACACTCTTATGAATTTCTCAACAAAGCAATTATGGAAGATGCAAGTATGAAATGCAATGCAAGCTTAACTATGCAGATGAAACAATTAACAGATACTTTTTATGTTCGAACCCTCACAATCTTATGACTTCTAACACACAACAAAATATCACAATGCTTAAGAAGAAATAGGATGGAATGCATATAAATGAAACACTTAACGAAAATATTTCACACAACTAGTTTCAACTCTCTGATTGATTTATCAGTTTAATTAAAATGAAATAAAAAAATGAAACTCTATTCACTTATTACTTCAACTTAAAATTTAAGGAAATATAAGATACAGGAAAAGAAAGTGGACAGTAAAGAAATGGCACAAAACTTAGTTGTCTCTACAACAAGGTTCACACCAAAAATTTGCCGACCATTCCATTAATCTTTAACCTCATACATATAGAGATGAGAGATGACTGTTACAATAGGAATACCAATTGGTTCATCTTCTCAGAGGACAAATGGCAAGATGTCAATTTGTCATTTACAAAATTTACAGAATAAAACAAAAGGAAATGAAAAGGAGACATTATTTTGACTTCTTCCCCTTTTCCATTTTCGCTCTATATGCCCTGGCAGCAACTATAATAGGAATTAGCTCATCATTGCTAGACACATGTATATTTGTGAATCTTAAGATCCATTTTGAATGCCCTCGAGCTAATTCATTTACAGAATTCATCTGACTTGTTAATTCTTCAGCTGCCACATGTATGCATCCGCTCAATGTCTGTAAATTTGTCATTATGTTTTGACTATTAGGAGCGATGCTTGACAGGTTACTCAAATATACAGAGAAGTTGTTCTTCATCACTTCTATTCCAATCAGAGCCTTTCCTTGACCACTAGTCTGCAGTTCAGAATGCAGTCCTTTCATCAACTCGAAAGCTCTGTCCTGAGTCTTATTTACCTTATCTTCCATTTCCTTAAGCCCCTTTTCTACTTCCTGAATCATCTCCTGTTTGAATTTCATGCCTTGAAGCCATTCAAATAGGGGTTCATTACATTTCTTTAGAATCTTCTCTTCAACTGCTTCTTTTTGCTTCATCTGAATGATCATCTTCAAAAGGTAAACACACTCTTCACATCTTCCTCTCTCTATGGCCAGATTATGTTGATTAGATGTGAGGTTATCTTTCTTAGTCTCTAGTTGAATGATAACATTTCCAATCTGATCAATCAACATAGCTCCATCCGAATTAAGCTTGTCAATCCATTCCTTCCCGATCTAACCGAAATGTCAGTCCTTTTGTAGCTGGGAGATGAAGGCTTGTACTTCCTCTACCATGGGATTTTTAGCTGCGGGTACACCAGTAATAGTTGCCAATGGGACAACTAACTACCTAATGAACCTCTTAAGCTCTTCTATCTAAGACTTCATTCTGATCTTTGATAACTTGAGATCCTCCAATTGATTTTCTATGATCTCATTACCCGTCTCCATAGGCCCACCTTTGTATCATGCTTGGCTTCTCCAAGATCAATAGAATGTAGAGTAAAATCTCCAGGAGTCGGGTCTTCAATTTGCCCTGCCTTACTGGGTTTGGCAATCTCCATGGTTAGATGTCTTATTTCTGGATCTTGTCCTAGAATTGACAAAGTTTTCTGCTTCTTTGCCTTCACCATGGCAGAACCAGAACGAACTTCCTGAGACACAATGTCCTTTGCAGGAACATTTTCATCCTTTCTTTTCCTTTTTCTTTCCAGTGTGTCTTCAAGCCAGGACTCTATTCCAATTACCTTAGAAGCTGCTCCTAATGATTCAATGCTGAACATCTTCTTCTTCACTAGAGTCTTCACCATCGTTTCTGCGGAGAAAGGATTCTCTGAATCTCTAGAAAGGAGTCTAGATGAGCTTGGAGCTTTTTCCTCCTCTTGTGTTCCTCCTTCAGTCTTGTCTAATTCAGTGGATTCACTACTACTAGAGTCTCCATCTCCAATCTCTACTACCTGAATTGGAGAACCAAGTGGCTACAAAATGGGAGCCTTCTCAGATAGAATAGGGCTATGATGAGGAGATAGAGGTGGTGTAGTATGAGGAGAAGGGACATGTGTATTCTATGGAGATGGAGATGGGGAAATGTGAGGAATGAAGATTGGAGGAGCACCACTATCTTTCTCCTTATTGGTCTCTTTTTCTTCAAGAGTAGACTGGGTCCCAATAACTGGCAGAGAGCCACCTTGACATGTCGGAGATATGGGAATGTTCTTCTCAGGTGGTTGATCTCCTCCTCCTGCAGGCATAACTGGTCCTTGAGTGGCTGATATTGATATATTGGGCATGGCACTATGAGAAGAAGTGGGAGTAGCAGCAGCTGGAGACTATTGAGAAGCTTTTCCCTTACTTCGACACTTCTTGGCTATCCACTCTACCCATTTTCCCGTTCTTTTGATGATCCTAGCCACCATAACATCGATATCTTCATCTATATTAGTGTAGGGCTCTAAACTGACTGGGGTATTTCTCAACTTTGTTAAATATGTATTTCTATACATATTCTGGCCATCATCCTCTAGCCCTTCTACATCCAAATTGATACCATAAGTCTTTACTTGATCCACTATGAATCTAGCAAAGGCACGATCTCTACTCTCTAGCTCATCTTTACAATCTGCCCAGTAGTCCTCTATGGTGGTGATATGTTTGATCGTGCTTTTAATCTGAAGCACATCTCGAGCATACCCATTCAGGTCAAACATGGGTCTCAAAACTTCGTACTCTTGTAATTTGAACCTTCCTTCAAATGCTTTCACCATGTTCTTAGCATCTGACCTGGATTCACAGTTGTAAGCTCCAACCTTTATAGGGAGTTCATATCCCTTCTTTCATAGTCCAACACTCAACATGTTCACCTAGAGAGCCTGTCTCACGATCTCCATCAACACGATCATGTCATTCGGGTATCTGGGCATCTTCAGGGGAAACCCATCGAATGCTGCAAGATGCAAATAGGATAAGGATGAGAATTGTATAAAGAAGCAACCAAATTGATTGTTGACTACCATTGCTTCTAGGCTGAATCTTCACTCTGGACACCCTTGGAGTTCCCTGCAAATTCTCATAGTGAACGCATCATTAACTCTGATAAAATCTGCATAACTATTTTGTAGCTACAAGCACGGATAAAATTCATAACTTTTAACATTTTCTGGTGCATCCTCAATTCTAGGAAGGCCTAGCCATAACTGTAAGGAAGCCATCATATATATCAAGAAGGAAGACATATAAAATGAATTATAAAACTTGGTTGCACTGAGAGCCCTAGATAATTGCTCACTGACCTCAAATGCCCAGTCAATATACTATGAATCCGAGCTAATAATTTGTACCAAGAAAAATTATTGCTCTACAAAATTAAAGGCATCTACCTCACCTTTGAGTCGATGCAAAAGAACCAAAATATCCATAATCTCTGGCTTGAGATCAGTGCCAAACAGGGTTTTAGGGACCTTACACTTGGCTCCCCTTGGTTTCTACAACCAAGACTTCATGATTTCTTTCCTCCATACCATCTTTTTCAAAGAGAACTCTAACATAGCTCCTTCAACTATTAATGTGGAGAACTCCTCATGTTCTAGGATTCACAGACAGGTCACCACTGCTTTTCTATCAACTGAAATCAATACACTCTGATTAGGCAATAGAAACTGCTTAGTGTCTGGATTGTAATGATTAATACATTCTACAATCAACTCTTCAGCTTGAACTGCCACACGAAATCTAGCTGCCTCCACCAGTCCACTCCCACAGGGCTTCTCGGTAATAGGATGAATTGGTTCAGTCCTTATCCTTCTCTGAAAATCTAGAATATCATAGAAGTGGAGTGAAGTATCTGTGATGTTCTACCATGTTGATCGAACTCCACCCAAACCATCAAATCTAGAGAATTGAGCCATTTAATCAAATAGATGTAGACTATGAAACTTGAAAATGTAAATGATTGTGAGAAATAGCTTTGCAAGTACTGTATTAGCAATGTTCAATTCAACAGCATAACAATTCAAAGCAAGAAAATGGTAATTTGAAAATCGGTTATACTGTTCTTTATATAGAAACCTCAATATATCTGTTAGGTTTTTAAGATCCATGCCACACAAGTGAAATAAATGATCAATTCATTAGACTAATAGTTATAACGGATTCCTCCATGTCTTTTCACTTTTCTGTTGGCTTAACGGTAGCTTTCTTTATTACTAACTTACTTTCCCATTTTAACCCTGTTTCAAAAAAACCAAAACGGAGTACTCTGTTGGTGGAAATCGGCTCAGCTTGATTCTGCATTTAGACTCCTTTCCAGATGTGACTATTCACTTTCCTTGTATTTTTTAGGCTTCTTGTGATTAATTTTTTACATAACCAAGCTTGCAAGATTAATTTTTTGGACAATGCAAAAAATTGCCTCTGAAGGTAGAAACTCGGCAAAGGAGAAGGCAATTTCCAATTTTTCGCAAGGCCTCTGTTTTATCTTTTCTAATTTAACTATCTCGCTTTAAGCCTTCAAAAAATAGAAAAAGTACTTCGCCAATGGAAGTGGGGCCCACTGACTTCCTTTACTTTCTTTATTTATGTCTATTCAAAAAATTGACTTCTTGGTGCGAAAGCTTGTAAAAGGAGAAGCTATTTTTCAGTTTTTCGCAAATCTTCCTTTTACTCATCTCAATAGGTTTTAAATCATTCTTGTTGTTGAAACATCCCAAAATTTAGATGATCTTATGCAAAACATAACTCCTCTTTCTAAATTTCATCCTGTAGATTGCATTTACATTTGTGGCGGAGTTTCGCCTTTCGACTACGAAAGTCCGCAGGAGGAGAAGTCAGTTCTGAGTTTTTTGCCAATGCCTTTTCTGATCACTTTGGCAATTTATGAATGATTCTCATGCTAGATATGATGATAATCAACTGACTTGTCCATAACTTCACTCACCTTTCTATTTTGAAATTTGCAAATCGTATTTATAACTCATTGCGGAATTTTACCTTCAAGGTACGAAAGTTCGCAAAAGGAGAAGGCAAAACTGAAATTTTTGCCCCTTCATCTTTCTTCATATTTAGTCTGAATGATCTGCAAGTAAATTCATCTGAGGTAGTATACTTAGAGAATCTCCATCGAGTAAGGATCTAGACTACCCAAATGAACCATGACCATGAGAAAACCCACTCGGCTATACAATGTGCAAGAAGGGGGAAGGATGGAAACTCAATGGAGATATTCATCACCTAAAGAGGGAAGACCTATTGACTTGATAGGAAAAAATATGATAGAACTCCGATATCCACTTTGCAAAATTACTATGGGATTAAAAGTGGGGCAACACATTCTATTAAACAAGTCTCTTGATTAAGTGTTTTGGGTGAAAGTGATGAATTGTGCTAACTATATCTAGAATAGACATCCTCAACAAGATTTAGATGGTGTAACTCCTTTTGAAGCATGGACAAGCAGGAAACCTATAGTTAAGAACTTTAGAGTCTTTGGTTGTTCTGCATGGGCAAGAATACCTCCACAAAAGTGCAAGGCACTAGAAGCTCAAAGCAAACCTTGCATTTTTGTTGGCTATGCAGACTCACATAAAACCTACAAGTTAATGGATCCTAAGACCCATGATATATTATATGAGAGTAATTTCCATTTTGAGGAAAGAAGTCAAATATTTTTGTTCTCAACTCCTCCTTCTTCCTTCATCATTGAAGAGAGTGATAGTGACTTGGAAAATGTTCATCCCCATCCAAAAAAAAGGCATCAAATAGTTGAAGTTGAGGATACAACTTCTACATCTTCTTCTATAGGACATAGATGGGCCAAGTAGACATTAGATTCAATGAGACCATTGGTAGGGAATCCTTTTGATACAAGGAGGACAAGATCACAACACAATTCACTCCCACATGGTTATACTATAGTTTCTTCAAAGCTACAATCATTTAAAGAAGCATCAGGTGTTCCAGAATGGGATGGAGCAATGGAGGAAGAGTATAACTCTCTTCTAAGAAATGATACATGGGACTTAGTCTCTCTTCCTAGGGGAAGAAAATTGGTTCAGGTAAGTGGATCTATTGGATCAAGTTTTTAGTGGATGGAAGTGTTGATAAACATATGGCTCACCTTGTTTCAAAGGGTTTCTCTCAAGTATTAGGCATTGATTACACTAAGACCTTTAGACTAGTGGAAAAAATGAATTCCATTTATTTGACCATAGCTATATCAGTAGCATAGAGATGGGTTGTTCATTAGATGGATGTGATAAGCACATTTTTGAATGGTGATTAATATAGGGAGATATATATGGAGCAGCCACAGGGATTCATACAGGATGCGACCTTGGTCTGCAAACTAAAAAGGTCTATCTATGGACTTGAACAAGCTCTCAAAGCTTGGAACACCAAGATGGATTCCTTCCTTCTCTCCAAAGGGTTCATCAAATGTGATTCTAATCTAAATGTCTACATTCTTCACAGGGATGATTCACATTTTCTCCTTGTACCTTATGTGGATGACTTGACCATTAGACAAAGTACTACATCCATCATCAACAACATTAAGGCTACCTTACAGGATAGATTTTCAATGGAAAACTTGGGACTATTACATTATTTCCTTGGTATAGATATGCATTAGTCTTCATCAGGGATAATACTATCATAGCCCAAGTATGCTCTTGATCTTCTAGCTCGGTTTCACATGAGTGACTGCAAGGCTGCACCCACCCCATTCCTTTCAGGTGTTAAGTTAAAAACAAAGTGTTCCTCTCCACTTGTTGATGTGAACTTGTATAGACAATTGGTGGGAAGCCTCATCTACTTGACACATACATGCCCTGATATTTTATTTATGGTTGGCATGGTTTCTCACTTCATATAAGAGCCACATGAACTTTGTTGGAAGGCAACCAAACATGTCTTGCACTATATATAGGGTACATATACACATGAGATACACTATGTAGATGGTACCAGCCTTCAGTTAGTGGGATATATAGACTCAGAATATGTAGGGAACCTTGATTCTCGCAAGTCTACTTTAGGATATGTGTTTCATCTTGGTTTTGGCCCCATTTGTTGGCAAAGTAAAAAGAAAAACACCATTGCTCTATCATCGACTAAGGCTGAGTATCAAGGAGCTATGAATATAGTGACAGAGGTCATTTGGCTACAAAAAAATTTGAAGGAGTTTGTATTTGATCTACCCAGATCCACCATCATCCATTGTGATAAACATCGTACTATTGAAATTTTGAAACATCTAGTTTGGCATTAGTGGACCAAACATATTGAGGTTCATATGCACTATATAAGACAATCGATCCATGAGCAGGTCATCGTACTACATTATTGTCCTACTGAGCAGTAGGTAGCCGACATCTTCACCAAGCCCCTCATAGAGGATAAGTATATTCATTTGCAAGATCTCTTTGGGGTGAGGGATTTTTCACCACGGGAGTTACTTCGATACAAAATATGGCCTAGTAGCCAGGACCCATTATGCATTTCATCATATCTTGTGTCAGCTTAAGTGCATTCCCCTAAGTTGCACTTAAGGGGGCTATTAGTGTAAATAATGATTATTTACGCTTTACATAAGTTTACTTAGGATAAATGCATTATTTTATTATTTCTTAGGTTAGACACTTAGGAGTTTGTATACTCATATGAGTTGTCATGTTGAGAACACTAGAGTTTGCTTGAACAATTGAGTCGTCATGTAGACAACATAGTTTTTCATACTATTAATTTAGCACATGGTGTCTACAACATAATTGTACATGCTAAACCTTTGTAGGCTTATCCTCTCATCATCACACTAATGGAGGATAACCACACCTAGTGGACATGTGCCTAGTTGTATGAATTATTATATTGCTAACTCCTGGGCATTCTAGATTCATCATAGAGGCCTTTATATATAGGCACTTCTAGTGTACTATACAATTAATTGAATATCATATTGTTATTCTAATCATACTCTGCTGGTCTTTTGTGCTAGTTATTGTGCTTCTTCGTCTTGGGTGAATTTTACCCTAAGGAAAATTCTTATAGTATTATACTACAAAAGATTTTGAAGAAGAAAAGAGAAAATTTTTGGTATTGCATGTGGAACTGGATATTTAGTATGAGGACAAGTTAAGGAAAGCAATTGTGTATTTAGTAGATAAAATTGGTTGGACTACTTTCTATGAATAACTGACAAAGGTAATGAACATGTGGAATGAGATGAAAGAAAATGAGGAGGCTTTGAAAATAATTGTTAGTAAATGGAATAACACAGATAAAGATGTGACTCTTCTAGATTTTTTAGTTATCAATTTATCATGTGAATATATAGAAAGGACTTTTGATTTGACAAATGATCTCTCCAATTTTGATAATAAGAGAGTTACATTTCAAAGGAGAATCATAAACTATATTGCCAAATATTAGAGTAGAAACTTTGAAATCTTCCTAGATGCCCTAGATGAAAAAGATAAATTGAAAAATAAAGAGGAATGAGCCCAAGAATTGTATGACCTAGTATGGCTTGGGATGAATAGGGTCATAAATAAGGAGGGAAATGCATGGTGTGAAAATACAACTGAAGAAGTTGTAAAAGTGCAACTATTTTATTATTCTTTGAGAAAATATTTTATTGAAATTGATAAATTAGGAGAATATGTGATGAAGAAACAACATGAGATTATGAATTTCATTCAACTAGATGACACACTTTTTAACAAGTGGATGGAAGAATTTGTACATGTAAAATAGTTGGACCTAGGTGAAACTGATGATGATGAAATGGAAGAAGATAATTTTTAAATAACTGACACATCAGTAAGAGAAGAAGAAGAAAAATGAACACAACCAACTACAGAGATAAATACAAATGTTTAAATAGATGACTTGACAATAGGACAATCAAATGTAACTATCAACCTATCACTATAAGATGATATGGATGGAGAACCCTAGGTTTAGCTCAACTTTCAAGTAGTAGAATAAGGCCCATCACATGCAAGTCCAATGGTCACACACGAGGAAGGACTACCACAACAAAGCCAATTATAAATTCCTTAGCAACAAAAAATTACAATAGAAGTGGTCCCACAAAACAATATTCATGATGAAAAATATTTGGTTTCACCTTTTTTTGTCTTTATGATAGTAACCTTGTAAATGTCATTTTTTTTAAGGACAGCTATTAGTACTCTCTAAGCATGAAGCTTGTTGCATCTCACACTATATAAGTGAGATTCCAAGGCTAGAGAAAGGGTCTGAACTATTGTATAACTTTTAGTTTTTGCTAGTTTTATTAGGTCCAATATTCATGATGCCAATTCAAGCATATCTTCTCTACAATTTTGAGATTACATTAATTTTCTAGGATCATGTTGTCTTGTCTTGAATTTTTTTGAGTTCTATTTTAATGATACATCATTTTCAAAGAGAATTAATAAAAAGATGAACTGTCACCATATCTTTTTCTTTGAATCTTGTTTGCATTATTATTGACTAGTTGTTTTAAGATTGTATGAGGAAAGCTTGTTCAATTTAATGCAACTAGGATAGGTTGTATGTTAATTTATTATTTCTTTTAATTCAATGGTTTAAGTAAATAATTTAGTGATATGATAGGATTTCTAGCCAGCAATAAGGATATGCATAAGAATAAGTTTTAGGGATAATTGTTAATGATATTGATTGTAATGCAATCAATTAGGTCAAAATAGTTGGATAGACTCTGAAGCCCAATGGATAAGGCACTTATCAATTAGTTTAGTTTTCATATGGAGAGATCATAGATCAGCATCAAGAAAAATCTCAAAATCAAAATCAATTTTTACTTCAAATGTATGAAGAAAATCATAGCTGCTCAATGCTTGTTTGTATATAATTTATGTGTTCTAGTTAGCTACTATTACCCAGAGTTATTTGTAAGTTTGAGAAGAATTATCACCAACCAATTGTAAGGGATGAGTATTTCAATAGAGTGTCATTGAACGATTGAAATGTGAAGACAATATCAAGTTATGAATCTTTTTGTTCCTCAGGTGCACCCACCTTGGTTTTGTAGAGCAAAAAGAACTTAGAAAATCTTTATGATTTTGCTGAAGTTGGGTCCAGATCTGAAGGTATCTTAGTTGAGTATAGGAAGTAGCTATTTCCTAGGCTAAATTGATTCTCATTATCTTGGTATCAAGTATTTTGTTGCTTGATAGTATAAAAACATAACACCTTGATATGGTCATGTGACTCTTTGTCTTACAATCTTGATAATTCAATCTTCTCTTTCAATTTTTTAATGAAATCTTGTGGATTTTTATGTTTTATCTTCAGTTTATTTTTTTTATTTGTAACTTTATCAAGTTCATCAATATCTTCGTCAAGATTGTTTTGTAATTAACCCATATCCATAGAGATCTTACTGAAGTTTCTAGAGCTCTTTTCGGTGACCTCTCTCTAATACCAATTGGTAGAAATATGGAATATTGAGGAGGATGGGGTGGGGGGCAGGGTGAATCAGTGTTTCATAAAATTTGGCCCAAGTATGGATATTATTAGCAATATTTAAACTTGTAGAGATAATGCAACTAAAAAGTAAAGATAAGAATAACACAATGCAACTCATAACACGATTATATCTTAGCTAGGTAAAATCTGGCCAAAGGAAACCTCTAGTGTGGATGGTGGACATAAAATGATCCACTAATCAAAGGTATCTTGTGAAAGATATTGACCCTATTAGGAGTCTATTAAAACCATATGGTGTACTTTCATTGTTAGAGGAGTATGCCTTGTTAGAAGCCTCAACCATCTTAGGAGTCACTATAACAATACAAAAGACTTCAAGAAGAGCTCGATGCTCAAACATGAAAATACAACTTTACAATTGTATCAATAGAGATAGATAAAGAAACCTTTATATAGTGTAGATATCTAGGTAAGTACAGCAAATTGGTTCTGACTTTTGGGCAAAAAAATATTATTATTTTTTATATTCCTTGTCAATTGATGTCAAAATTTGAGGAACTTAGAAATTGAATATTAGAAAACTTCAATAATACAAATTATTGTGCTTAGAGTCTATATTTGAAATATATAATTTATTTGTATACACATATGATAATAAGAAAGTTTGTTTATAGATTTTTAAAAATGTTTCTTTCAAATGTGTATTTTAGGACCATACCACACTCCTATATGGACACCATAGTTTCACACAAATAAATAAATTTGTGTAAATTATTTTTTAAATGTTACACAATACACCAAAGATTAATGAGAATATTTTTCCTTAATGTTTTAATGAATAGTTTGTTTTTTATTAATATTTAGTTGGCAACTAAACTATTTTTCAAAACTTGTCGTGTATGGACACCATAATTTGACCAAAATTTTACTTTTTTCAATTTTTTTTTTCAAAAATTCAAAAGAATTGTACATAGATTATGACATATAAATTTATTTAAGAAAATTTATTAAATTTTTAGTGAACCTCACTATTTTACTTTTAGTTACTACATTTGATAGAAAAAATAATGCAAAACTAGAAAAATAGATTATAATTTCTAGTTCAATGCCTTAACCAATGCTTGAGAGGTGAAGGGATAGAGTTGGTCCCACCAAGCCTATCCCAAACCAAAAACAAAGGTGACAAAAAAAATCATGCCCCATGTTGTAAGAAAGGAGTGCCCATTATTTGAAATTGAAAAAATAGGCACATATTTTTCTAAAGTAAATTAACATAAAAATGCATTTTAAATTCCCCCATACAAATTTAAAATTTTTTAAAATAGACACCCATTTTCAAAAGAAAAATTAAAAATGGGTGGCTACTTTTGAAAATTTGCATTGGGCATGTGAGCTTAATATGGGTGCCCATGTTTTTTGGAAATGGCACCCATTTCTAAATTATTAAGATCTCAATTTGTGGACTTCATTGGTTTTGAGACCCAACCTCATGCTTCTATCCCTCTTCAATATATGATCTATCATTTTGGTTCCTTCTTCAAAACTTATCATACAACCATACTTCTAGGTGCTAATATCAAAGGTGCATCTATAATTATCATAAAAAGTGCATGTTGAAACATTATATGATTACAATACAATGTAAGACATTACTAAACCAAAAGCTTATTCTTTTATATCAAATTCTTTGATTATGTCAGCCTCGTTGCTCCATGCTTTGCTAAATCTTTTAAATTATCTTTTACCACATATAGGTGAACATCTAGAATGTCATCCTAACATTATCAAGTATTTATTTTGGTAAATGAAAAATAATTCCTTAACCAAAATTAATTTGTTTGGCCTTCAACTCTATTCTATCCTTGTAAATTATTATTGGTAAATCAACAATATCTTCACTCGTACATAACCAAATATTTAATGATTTTACCCACATGATATATCTGGTCTGTAATACCTTTTTGTAACTGCACATAAACTCAAGTGTCTCCAATAAGCTGCACTATACAATTTTCTGAGTTATTATGCCTTCAGACATATCATTTGACTTTTCCTTCTAAAAGCAAGCTATCTGTTTCCTCAAATGAAAATACTTATATACTACCTTAGCGAAAATGCCAAAAGATTCATGATCTAAGGCTGTAAATTTGTTTTGTCATAATTTCAAAAACATCTACCTCAGATGCTTTCACGAGGAGCAAGCCAAAAAAAGAAATTGACAAGTTTCACGGGTAGTTTGGGACAAAGTATGGCTCTACTAATGATACGATCTACCAGATCCTTATGGATGGTTACTATTGTCCTCCTTTCTTTTGAGATGTCCACACCCATGTGAGGATGTACCACACATATCAGCCCACTGCTTCTAGAGACAAGAATACTGCAATGCCACTGCAACATATTTCTGAACCAAGACCCTTTTCATAATGGACATTTGATTTTATTGGCCATCGGTACCTTATAACAATAACATACTACTACTTTGAATCCTCCAAATCCATTCCACGCAAAACTAACATTGTCTGATTTTGGTAATGTTTTGGTTTTTCCTTTTCTACATATGTGAGGTAGTTGTCTTATATAAAGTTTCAACTTCTGGGTATTCAAGATCATACTTAAGGGGGTTAAAAAGAGATCATTTCAATGTTTTGTTGGATATCCACTATGTCATTGTACTAATTGCTGTTCACTACAAACTGTTAATATTCCATCCAAGTGTTCTAATAGTCAATTATAATATATCTCAATAGTGATAGACAAATGAGCAGATTATCAACTAAATGAAGTAAAAACTAATAAACAATTAATACATATGTAATCAAACATTAGTATATGTATTATCATTTTTAGAGCATCAGTACAAAAGATCAAAACCATTAAATTGTCTATCAACTATTATTAGATCCTTCCCGTAATGTCTATTTGTCAAAAGTTTTTTTTAGACATCGTTACTTCTAAATGTATGAATGTTCAACCATCAGCATAGTAGTCTCAAAAACTGCTTTAGATTGATTAAAATCTGATTCAAATTTTGCTAGAATTAACCAAACCTTCGGCCCCCTCAAGTAATTGGAAGGGTAGCCTGACAACACATGCAAAACCAAGATATACTTATCTTCTAAACACTAAGGGTTTGGTTCGTGGAATTGTAAAAACTTCGATTTCTACAAACCTCAATTTCTACAAACTTCGATTTAGCAAAATCAAGGTTTTGCAAATCTTAATTTCTTTGTATAGATTTTATTTGAACCGTTTGTTTCCTACGGAAGATGAGTAGAATGATACATTATTATGTGTTTGGTTCTTCAAAATGGAATTGGAATTTGATTTTTGAAATTATTAAATTTCAAACTTTTAAAATAAAAAAAAATTAGTTTTTATATTTTTAATTTCTTTTTTTTCTTTTTTTTAAAAAAACTTTTTTTTTTTTGTTTAAATTATTTTTTGTTTTAAAACTTTAAAAAGAATTCTCATTTTTTATCAATTTATTGAATATTGATTTTTTAATTTATTATCACTAATATTGATTTTTTATTTATTTGTGAATAATGCTATTTTTTCCACATTGCAAATACTAGTTAAAAACTAACAAATTAACAATGATATTACTATAAATTTTGCAAATCATAAAATTTGTGTAAATTATAGTTTGAAACATTTATTAATATTTTATCATACAAAAATACATTACAAACTCCAAAATATTCATTACAAAAAAATTATCTTATCTATACAAATCTATCGATATGGTCAATCTTTACACAAATTCATATTTTTATGCATTTTTCCGCATAAGCTACCAACAAAGAAGTCCAAACATAACATAGAGAAGCCATCGCAGAAAAGTAATTTCTACCTTTGCCTTTGCGAAATCCACCTCATGAGCCTTACAAAACTTGACCCTCTCCATCTCTTGAACCTTATAGAATTTGCACTTAGTTCCTTCATCACTTACTACACTTGTAGATGGAGCACCTTTGAACCAAGTAAAGTATCTACATCCATTATTCTCCTACAAAAAGAAAATTAAAAAAAATCTTTAGTTCATACTATAATGTGTAGTCCATAGTAATTTATAACATAAATATATTTGTATTCTTTAACAACCTTTTTCCTATTAGAGCAACACCAAAATTGATGCCCTGGGTTATTCTATGTGTCTAATGTCTTTAACAAGCATGGAACACAACATTGACACATTGGCACATCGAGCAAAGCCATCAACCTATTATAAATAATACATCATCAAATATTACATTAGTAAGATGAATATTACAATAAATTATATGATTGAATTTAAATTAATATATTTCATATGCTTAAAATCTCATCTCAAGAGAAAAATTGAGTGATAACAAAAGTTGGAAAGATAACAAAAAAAGAGTAATGTTCAATTTTACAAATATTCAGCAAGATTGACAATAGATTACTATTAATAGAACATTAACAATAAGAAAGAAACCAAAACAACAACACCCTACCTTTCAATGAACACATTTCCCTTTCTATCTTACTATTAGCATTCAAGGTTCACTTCTAGATAAATAAAAGAAAGTATGATTAAAAGAAAGTACAATATAGACAACAAGAGTATTAATGCCAACTATATTAGGAATAACGTGAATCATCCAAACCAACACTTTGCTAAACCCAACACCATGTTGACAAAGTCAACACAATGTAGAGAAAGTCAGCTTGATTTGTCATTCTAAAGTTCATTTTACCATTGCTCATGAAACTTCATAGATTGTTTAGCATTGTTAAGAGATAGAAGAAAATATTTGCATTCTAGTAAATTTTATCTGTAATGGAATGCATTATTGCTGATAAAATCTAAAATATACCAAACAAAAGGCCTAATCACCACTGAAAAAAATAGAATTCCATTTTTCATTTGCAAATGCTAATTGGATAATGATTGTATAAAGAATTTAATAATGGAGAAATACATTTCAGAGTTATAATTCATAGAAAAAAACCTTGGATAAACTTTATTCCATCTTCAATAAATTGATTTTTCTTTATAATGGATCTTGGTTGCATATATTTTCAAACATATATAATTGTATTACTTAACTTGAAATTGTATTAGTGGACATTTGATTACATATGTGGTCAAATAAATGTGACCAACCACACATGAGTCTTGCAGCTTCATCATATGCCCTCGCTACATCCTCTACTATTTCAAATGTCCCTAACCAAATACTAGTATTCTTGTAATAGAGATTATATCGGGCAAAATATCATGAGTTACACAACTATTACCATAAGTATACATAACCTGCAACGAATTGAAATGTGTAATATTTTGGATGAATAAGATTAAACACTAGGGGGACTTTTTAGCTTTTCAAGTTTCTAAAACTTCAAGAATGTTTATCTTTTGAATGTGTGCAAACAATTTTAAGCAGCAATGGGGTTTCAAGTTGAACTTTGTCTAGAAAAATTAGCATTGTATAGTATTTGCATCATGAACATAGGACATTGAACCGTCCCCAAAATGGAGTATTATATAAATGAGATCATCACTAGAAAATTGTAGAGTTGTAATATAGATATCAAAATCCCAACTCTGAAATTTAAAGATCTCTTTGATAAAGAGGAATGCAAATGGATGCAAAATTGGTCAAGATTATTAAGAACTTGAAGTCCTATAGAAAATCCAACCGTGGGGGCATTCCAAACTCAAATTATCATATCATACCAACATGCAATACTCAACAACATGATATATAAATTGATTTTAGCAATTCCAAAATAAAAACCTCGAAGAATATGGAAATAACAAGGATCTCCACTCTTTTACAATAGCAATGCACACAAAATTAAGTACTGCAACATCAAATTCTTGATGGATATACCTCACTTGGTCAGAATGTGGCATTAAGAACAACTATGAGGGATGTCAAATATTTATATACCAAATCAATCACAAGAAAAAACATTCCAGCACAAAGAAATTATGATTCAAATGCTGAGACCCACCCTTAAACAACAAATTCAACAAAAAGCACCAGTACCAAAAATAGGGGGTTACATTCTTGAAATAGTTAGAAGAGACAATTGACATTATCAGATTAATTTTATTTTTGGACTCGATTGTGTAAGTTTTTTTTAGCATCAGTATTTCAAATTACATAATGTAAAGCAAAGACTTTATTAGATTATTTTTTATTTCTGCACTTGGTTGTTGATATGGGATTTCCTAATTGGGCTTCCGCTCCAATTACATCAAAAGAATCCTTAGTTGTATGATTTATTGAGATAAATATTAAATGTCCTCTAGTTAGATAGAGTATAGGTCCACTTGCAAAAATGAAACCATGTCAAACAGGTAAAATTAGAATTAACATAAAACATCGAAGTCAAACTGAAGTTCACATTGACTATTTGTTTAGGTGTCATAGATCTAAAGCACTTATAAATATTGACAAGAGCTATGTATCATGGTAAGGATCCATAATTCAACTCATTAGTGCCATGGTCATTAGTTATTCCATAATAGATCTCATAGATATACAATTAATCTTTGTACTAAGTGTAGCTAAGATTGGAGTCATAGATGCTACCCAAACATCGAGCTTGTACATGCTCTATAGAACTGCAGATGAAACAATCTCAAATGAAGATGTAACTCCTTGAATAGAATCATTTGAAAATAATCAGACATAGAGATGACCTCAATTCTATCAATAAATGCATAACCTAATTTCCTGTTAGACAAGAAAATCAATATTTAGGTGATTATTTTAGACATTGATAGAGAATTCCCTAATGAGCTATGTATGTTTGAGGGTATCTGTACTTTGCATAGTGTTAAATTTTTGTAGGAGGGTGTGGCCATTAGAGGTAACAATAATGATCATGTTTGTGGTAGCCTCCTAGATCTCAAAAAATGTGAAATGCCTGCAAAAACTAGAAGGTGTAGATGATATGAAGCTATTTTTTGTTGTCAAGACAAAAGAAATGGCATTTATTACTATAACCTTAACACCTGCCAAGTAAGAAGTAAAATTCATGATCTCTTGATTAAAAAGGATTAAATAATTTTTCAAATGTTTTAAAAAGTGATGAAAATTTTGAAACAAAATAGGACATGAAAAATATTTTCTTACCCTCTCGAGTAGTCAAAAAATCTCCATAGCTACTAAGAGCACTAGCAAATGAAAACTCATTTTCCTCATACCTCCATGATGCATGTTGTCATAGATTGATGGATTACTTGTTATATCTATTTTGAGCATACTCTATTATGATTGGAGTCCATAAGATTGCATACCATTTTTGTCCATAATTTTGTCAGATCTGGTTGAACTATTTATCATAACCTTCTATGAATATGTATTTTACTATGGAATTTCATCAAATATTTGGCATACATCCTTAAAACTCCTACATTCTAAATAAAAGATAATAAGATATTTCTTTTAAAAGGTCTTAGGCTGCAAACTAGTTACAAGCATCTGGAAATGAAATAGCTTACCCAATCTCAAGTGCTTTGTGTCAATACATTGCTCTAAAATATGTGTATTCTTTTAGAATAATGTATCCCACATTCTTATTTTCTTATAAGGTTATTTTGGTGATCTTGTGGGATGATCCCAATAGCAAGGTCAAACCTACATAGCCTTTCAATCTCTGCTTTATTTTCATAAATATAAGAAGAAAAATATGTGGATTCAACAACCAAGTCCAGAAATAAAATTAATCAAAATGATACGATGCAAAAATATAAGAAGAAATATATGTGGATTCAACAACCAAGCACATCAAGATCAATTTTTATAAAAGAATTCACTTCATTAATAAATAATTTCATGTTCTAGATATTTACAATAACATAAAAAGAAAGAAATTATAGAAAATAGACAAGTGTTGCCATGAATTTGAAGGGTATTCTAGTGAGCAAAGGAGTTAGTATTTTACAAGGGAACCAAATTTTAGATGAGGGAGTAGAATTGTATGTGGATGAGTAGAATGAGAATGAGAATTCAATTTGTAGAGGTAGGGTCTTTGTATATCACTCAAGTCCACCTTGCCTACTATATGATGTCAATAGTGAGACCCACATAACTAAGTCAATCATAGAGAATACTGTTAAATTTATCGTAATCAAAATCTCCCAAATGGATTCCTTCATCTATATAAGCTTAACAAAAAATGGCAAACTTGCAAACACCAACTTGACAAAAAATATGAAATGTACTCCAAAACAATGATAATACTGGAGTCTGACAGTCAAACTATGATTGTTAAAACTCAAAAAAATTGGTAGAGTGTGACGATCAACATTGAGCTATCATGTCAAAATAATCAAGTTTGAGTGGTAAAACTAAATCTCAAGAGTTTTATTATATGCTCTATCTAGAGATCATCTTCAAACTTAAACCATATATAGTTCACTCTTTCTACTTTAGTCATTCTCAAGAACCCTTTGGCTCTTGCACTATCAAATGCTTGTAGAATTGTATCTTCATTGAGGTTAGGAATGGCTTTGAGAGCATCATACACTTTATCATTTACTGAATCAATATGTTCTTCATCCATGGCTATATGTTGAGTACCTTTAAGACCCTCATGTAACTTATTGATGGCTTCACATATGACATCCATCGAACCAACCATGTTGGCATTCTTCCTCTTTGGCTTTCTTGAACATGATGGTGACACTCTATCTTTGTTGATTGCAATAGATTGATTGGCAGGGTTCATGTCCTCATCCAAATCAGTTAGAAGTTTCAATCAACATATAAAAATCTCCATCATCATCTCGATCAAGGGCCTCATCCATAAGGTTCCCTTCTTCAGTCTCTTGCATTTTTGTAGGTGTTGTATCTTCAGCTATGTCAAATCCCACAATGAAGAGCAGCTCATTGAAGTATTGGAATGGCTGCCTCTTATACACCTTGGAACCTTTGAAATCTTTTCATTGTATGTGGGCATCATGAATCAATTAGTTTATTATCTTTTAGTTATGACTTAATAAGATAGATTATACTTAATCAAAATAATTTAAAGATAATATTAACTTTAGTAGTTCATCCCACACCCACTCATCAACATCCATACACTAAGTGGTCTCATTCCACGTGAACCCACTCATATTTGTTAATTCTTTCATAATCCTATAACCAATCTTCTAGGTTTTGGGCTTATTTTTTAAATTATCCTTGGATAGATTTAGTTTCAACCTATTTGAACCTACTTAGCAAGAAGGTCAATGAACCTATGTTCCATTTCTCTAGTTCAAACTACCTTCTTTGAAGAAGCCAATTGGGTTGTCTGAATTCCACTAACCATTATTCAAAAAATCTAAAACTCATCACAATCAATCAACAACTTCAAATACATTCATCCTATATATGACCAAAACAAAAACAATAAATTAATTCTATTATATATCAATTGTATATGAGCAATGTTAGTATGCTAATAGAAACCAAATTTAAATAAAGCTTCTACAAACTAAACAAAATTCATAAACTTCAAGATAGACTAAGATGAGCTCTCAATTGAGAATATGAGCCATTAATGGGCTCTCTCAATAATAAGCTCTCTTTTTGAGTGGCTTTGTCTAAATAGATAGGATGTATGCTCAAGCTTATGCTTCAAAAAGGGCTTCAAATGGAGTTGGAATTTGGGTGTGAGTGTATGGTTTTGATGTAAAATGGCTTCTTAAAATGGCATTATGACTTTACTTCATGGATTGTGTTATTTTTCAAAGGGGAAGGATCCAATTTATAGGCAAGAGGCTTGAGGGATTGAGGGCTAAGATGCAAGGATGGGAAAAAGCTCATGGAGGGCTTAGATTGCATGAGAGGAGAGCACATGGATTGTGCTTCCTTACAGCCAATCAAGGAGTGACACATGTCACATGGTGAGAGGATGGAGGAAAGGGGAAGGATGAGTCAACAAAGGAGGCTCAAGGGATAAAATCTTCATAAAGACCCTCATAATGGCTTGTAAGAGCAATAAAAGGGCTTGGAAGAGTCATTTATGGCCTAGCGGGCTTCATAAAGTTTTATGGTTGAGATATTTTGAGGGAGATGAGAGAAATTTCGACTTGGGCTTGATTAGGAGGGTTTTAAGCTTGCTTAGGATTGTGCAAATGATTAGAGGATGGATTAGGATGGTTTAGGATTAGCTTAGGGATAGGCAAGTGGATGGCATTTAATGAGGGTGGGTGAAGGAGGAGATATTTGTTAACTTTGGCTTGGGTTAGTAAGTCTTAACCCATGTTTAGAGAATGTGACAAGGTTAGGAGGGGATTAGGATTAGGTTTAAAGACATCTTCTAGAAGAGTCTAGACTTTGGATGAGGATAAAGACTTTCTAGAATAGTTTACAAATTCCCTAGGATGAGGATGAAGACTTTCTAGAAGAGTCTAGAACTTCTTAGGATGAGGATAAATTAGATTTTTAAGAAATAAATAAAGTTTTATTTATTTCAAGGGTTTGGGTTGAGGAGATATTTATTAAAACTTTTTTAATAAACATGAGGATTAATATTTAATCTTAATTAAATATTTTGAGTTGGGATTAGGGGTAGGAAATGATGGGATTAGCCTTTAATCAAAATTAAAGAAGGATTAGAAGATTTTGGAAGAGGTTAGTGGTCTTAAGGAAATTGGCCAAGTTTTGGGTAAAAAATAAAATTTTTATTTATTTTGGGTTTTTTGGTCAATTTATTAATTAAATAATTAATAAATAAGGAAATAATGTTTAAATAAGATTTAAACATTTTTGGGAGGGATTCCTTAATTAAATATTTTTAATTAAGATAAAGGGATTTAATGGCATAAAAATAAATAAATAAATTAAATAATTAATTAATTAATAAATGATGATGTCATCAGGAATTTTTCAGAAAATAAAAATACTTTATTTTCTAAAGGTTTTTAGGTGTCTACATCAACTAGTTAGTAATACAGTTGTAAACGTTCTTCAACACACTCTAAGAAATAGAGGATTAAAAAATAGAATTCTATACTAGCAACCTCTTTCAATAATGAGACAAAGGAAATAGTAAAATTAATTTTCCTACTCAAGTCTTCCAACAAACAATATGCAATAATATTTTCAAAGTTAAAGGAAATTGTAAGACCCCTTTCCAGTTCTTCACCACTGATGCCAAGGTTAAAGGCACCAAATTCTTGGCTCAAAGGTAAAATAAAATTAATTCAAAACTATATTTCAAACCTGTCAGCCATTTTGAGCATGATGCAAATATATCCCACCATTTCTAGAACTCATAGAAGTATAAAGTAAATGGAAACTTTTAAATGGATTCAAAATTTTTTAGTAGTTCCATAACTATTGTTAGTTTTTGAAGTGGATGTGGGAACCTTTACAAGCTTTAATGTGAGAAGAATACACTATTGATGAAGCCTAATAAATAATGATTTTGAGTAGATACTACGACCTCTAGTGACAGTCTTAAATTCAAGTTGTCAAACTAAAGCATCATGCATTTATGAATAGAATGTTTCAATATGAAATGATAGATATGGAAGTATTTCACATTATAACAACATTCCTCCTTTTGAAATAGCAGCTCTTATTACAAAAACAACTGGTATTTGTTCACACAGTAGCTAGTATTACAATAGCAATGAGTATTTTTTAATATTGAAAGGATATTATAAAATGAAGCTAGAGATATTATAGATTCATCAGATATAAAGAATGCATGTAATGATTCTAATTGAAATAAAAAACTATTCACAGCTATCCACAGAAACATTCATACCATCATAAAACGTTCATTTTATTTCAATCATCCACAAAATGTTCACAACAACCAAAAGAGGAAAATATAGCTAGGTAAACAAAGATTCACTCAAAGAAAACATATGTACATGGCAGAGAACATTAGAGGTAAGATGAATGCACCATCATTAGCCAATATGGAACCCAGTACATGTAAATAGATAATATATTTGGTTTTAAAAAGTATAAATTGTGAAAAAAAAAAACTCAAAACCATCACTACATAGTGTACGAATGAAGTGAAAAGTTGCCAGAAATTTTATCAAATACATGTAGAACAATAGATAAAACACATTTTAACCATCTACTCGAAAAGTGAAGTCAAATATTTCATGAGATTGCAAGGATCAAACATATATAGAACTTAGGCATAACCTTTTTGGTTTATACAATCAAATAAAGTTGTAATAAGGACATATCAATGTCACAAATATCATATCACTAGGAAGCTGCAAATATATTTTTCATGTTGATTTATTAAAAATAACCATGAGATCTATAGTCTTTCAACATCCTCCTACCTTTCTCATCTCAAAACTTTCCCCAATCATCCCTATCTCGTTGACTCATCCCATATTTCCCAAGTAGTGGTATAGTTATCCCATCACAATCATCATCCTCTTCTACCTCTATTTGACATGGAACATCATCATCTATAGTTATAAAATTGTGTAATATGCAACATGCTAAAACAATTTTTGTTTGGGTCATTATCGGATAAGACGTTGTATGTCTCAAGATAGGAAAACACTACTTCAAAATCCAAAATGTCCACTCTATTGTATTCCTAAATGAGGAGTTTTAGTGGTTATATAACTCATGTGCACTCTTTATTGGGTTTGCTCTTGAAAAATCCTTTAGGTGATAACATGTACATCGATAAGGGGCAAGAAATTTGAGAATATTTGGATACCCAACATCAACTAAAAAAAATTTTCCAACAAAAATTATATAGAAGTGAATATTGTCAAAATGTTGCCTCATTTCTAATAAACTTCACTATAAAATCATTTACAAGTATATTTGACATACCTAGGAGAACTACCAATGGATCTGCTTTGGAGAGAGTTGAAGCAACATTATGACTATTTATAACAAACCCTTCCCAACTAGTAAGAATGCATTGAAACTTATAATCAAATAAACATACACCCATAACATTCTGTAACAAGTGGCCTTTTCTATCATGATATTTAGCTTGTTTCTCAACGTTGACAATAACCAATAAATGGGATCCATCAATTGCTCCTATATAATCTTATGAGATTTAAATGTGTAGTAATATGAGTAAATGTCAACTAATATGATTAAATGTGAAGTAGGCATGTAGATCTATGAGATATACCTTGAAGTGCGAATCAAAATGATCCTTCCCAATAATCTCAATAGGAGTGTTTGGACCAGTAGGTACAAGATAATCAACTTGGAGAGATAAGATAGCCCTTAGGACCTTATGAAAGTGTCAGCTAACTATCTCTCCTCAGTGACCAAAGTTGGGAGCAATCTTACGATTCCTTAGATTGTGGCCAAGTGTATGGAAGAACATCACTAATTGCTTGTCCAACCCTATGTTTACTCTATCTCAAATGTTGCCTTTTTTCCTTAGAATATTAGCTAGAAAAAAGAAAGTCCCTCTAATCATGTGAATTTGGTCATGAAAATCTATCTCATTAGAATGGACAATTCACTTGTAAAAAGGAATTTTGTCTCTTTGCGGAATACGTCTTTCTCTTCGATCTTGTTGAATAGATATTGTTATAGATGCTAAAACTAAAGCAATAATAGCAGTAAGAACATGAATTACTCTAGTCTTCCTAACAATGATAGGCAATATTCTTTTATCTCTAATAGGATCCATTGACAACCTAAAAAAAAGTCACAAATATACATGAGAATATAGTATTCACCAATATGAGTAATTTTTAGAGAGTTTGCAAACTATGAACCAAACATCAACAATATATGAGTTATTTCCAATGTATAATCATCTTATCTAGACAATATATGTTTTTTATAAAACTTTTACTAGGAGTCCCAAGAAAGATCTATTTTATGCATTTTAAATGGTTGGGATGCTTAGTTTCCAACTAAATTTCTTAATTTCTAACAAATCTGTAAAAGTTGATGAAAGCCAACTTCACACCTTACCAAGATCACCTGCATGCAAATAACCTATCAAAGGGAAACCAAAGAAGGAAGAGGTGGAGCTTAGAAAAACACTAAATAGAATTGAGAGAGAAGATATTGCAAACAATAAAAATGTACTTACAATGAGTTGTGAGTTGAGAAAATACAATGAGAGAGCCCAAATATAAAGGCCTCAAGGAAGCTTGTAGAACAAGCTAGAAAGTGCTAGAAGATAAGGTTGAAAACCAAGAATACATCCACAAAAGGTGGGATATCCTCGAACAAGGTGAGAGGATAAGTATGTCTTAGATAGGAACTAACTCCTATGTTGTCAACAACTCATCCACTACAACTATTAACTAAATACATTAACCTAAGTAAAATTAAGTAAATGAATAAATAATTAATAAATAATTATTTACACTAACACCAAAAAAGGCCATGTGGTGTGACATGTGGCAGTGCCACGTTGCAAGTACCAATGTGGCACCCATGCCACGTGCCACTAGAAATGTCCACATAGGTAGGTGGTGTGTGGGTTGACAAGAGGTGGTATACAAGTGGTGTCTATCAGTGATGGTGGTTTCTATTGGTGGTGCTGCAAGCTGGTGGTGGCTAGAGGGAGGCTCGCTAGCTTTGTCCAAGCCATAGTGTCGCCACAGTGGCATGACCAACTATGGCAGCTCCCAAGCTGCAGGACGGTGGCGTTTTAGTGGTGGTCAGCTAATGGCAGTGATGAAATTGATTTTTAAATTTTTTTTTTGCAGAATCGTCTGTACAGTCGATACGACAGGCCTAGGCAAAAAAAATTGCCTCCCAGAACTCTTATCACCAAAATTAGAAAATTTTATATGAATTTTGACTATAAGAGACCTTTTGAACTCAATGACAGCATTTGTTTAGGCTCAAAGTGCTATAAAAAATTCTCTTCCTTAGAATTGAAGAAAAATGCAAAAAACAAACTAGGGTTTGTGTCTCTAAGTCACAAATTCAAGAAACCTTTGAACAAGAAGTAGCAAGGAGGCTCTGATATCATGTAGAAGTTGATGAAAGCCAACTTCATAGCTTGCCAAGATCACCTGCATGAAAATACCTTGTCAAAGGGAAACCAAAGAAGGAAGAGGTAGAGCTTGGAAAAACACTAAACGGACTTGAGAGAGAAGATATTGCAAACAAAATAAATGTATTTACAATGAGTTATGAGTTGAGAAAATACAATGAGAGTGCTTGAATATAAAGGCCTCAAGGAAGCTTGTAGAACAAGCTCTAGAAAGTGCTAGAAGATACGGTTGACAACTAAGCATACATCCACAAAAGGTGGGATATCCTCCAACAAGGTGAGAGGATAAGTATGACTTAGATAGGAACAAACTCCCATGTTGTCAAAAACTCATCCACTACAACTATTAACTAAATGCATTAACCTAAGTAAACTTAAGTAAAAGAATAAATAATTAATAAATAATTATTTACTCTAACAAAATAGATGGATACAAATTAGAAATTGTTTACTTTATTTGGCACAACATTTTCAAACACTTGAAAATAAAGGTACAGTGCCAATTCAAAATCAATCCAAGAATAGTTTATGTTGCACTTTCCAAGGAACAATGATCCAAGATCCAACCCAATATTATTTTCATTTGTCATCTTCCCTATTCTATTTCAAATCAAACTATATGTTCACATAGATTTGGATCACTAGGAAAGGGATTGACTATCTTCTCCTTAGATCTAGGTATTTATGTGAAAACTAGTTTGCATGCTAAAAAAACTTTTTATAATGTGGGATTCCCATGTTGGTGGAATAGTAGGATAAGCTCCCACTAATATATAGTTGAGCACATGATTATTTAAGTACTATACTATAACCACTAGTCTTCCCCTGAGTTCACCTAGAGGTGAGTGTTGTGATCTAAGGTAGAATCTATTACATATTAATGGTTCTCACTTGACTTAGTTGTAGCATTCCTTTTTAGGGCTTATTAGTCTTACTTAACTTATCAGTATGCTTTTATTAATTGTTCTCACTTGTTGATATGCCACCTATAGGACATGTTTCCTTTTTTAAGATTCTAATTGCTAATGTTTTCTTTAAGTTTTCACATATAGAGTCAGCTATGTACATTATTTCTATTTAATCCAAGATACTTTTTAATTTTTTGTCTTTCCTATTTTGTGTCAAATTGAACTATATGTTCACATAGATTTGGATGATGAGGAAAGGGATTGTATATCTCCTCCTTAGATCTAGGTATTTATGTCAAAACTAGTTTGCATGCTAAAAAACATTTTTATCATATGAGATTCTAATGTTGGTGAAATGGTAGGATAAGCCCCCACTAATCTACAGATGAGCACATGATTATTTAAGTATTACATTATAACTAGTTGTCTTCTCTCGAGTTCACCTAGAGGTGAGTGTTGTAATCTATGTACACTAGAATCTATTAAATATTAATGGTTCTCACTTGACTTAGTTGTAACATTCCTTTTTAGGGCTTATTAATCTTACTTAACTTATCAATATGGTTTTATTAATGGTTCTCACTTGTTGATATGCCACCTATAGGACGTGTTTCCTTTTTTAAGAGTCTAATTGCTAATATTTTCTTTAAATTTTCACATATAGAGTCAGCTATGTACATTATTTCTATTTATTTAGATATCATAAGAATTAGATAGTCATTTTTTTTGAATTATTTTTCAGTGACAATAAACAAGGTAATTGCAATTTTAGATTTAGACTTTTAGTCACTCCACCACAATCCATCATTGACAACAGTGTGGTCCTGTATGTTTTGGACTCCTTACCTCTTATTCAGTTTTAGTTATTCAACTCTACTATCATTAAATTAGACTACAAAGACCTATCTCTATGCTAAGCTATCAATCTTATCTTGGTCATGAAGTTTTTAGGTCTGCCAATAAATATGTGCTTATTTCTCTTTTCAACTAATGCATGTGCTCATAACCATTAAATTTTAGGTGTTTCCTGCAGAGGACTTGCTTTTTCCCATTAAATTATTTATCAGCTATTTTCATGATCGATGGCCCATACCCATTAAATTTTAGGCACTTCCTGTAGAGGACTTGCTTTTACCCATTGCATTATCTACGAGCTTTCATCACAATCAATGGTTTCTCTCCACCAACCACTATATAGGTAGGGCCCTTTCATGTATAGAATCAGTCTTTCCTGAAAATCTTCCCCCTTTATTAAATAATCTTGCATTAATCCTGGCATATTCCTTATGGTCTACATATAATGGCTTCCAATTTGAATCCTTCAAGTAGATTTTCCATGGCCATCAAAATATATTACGCAATACTAAAATAGTAATTATTAACACTCAATTTGGTGATCATCTTGAATAATTTATGAAGCTTGCTAAGATTTAAATTGTGCAATATCTGCAATATTTTGCAAGTTGGCTTCTTCATTAATGACATATGATGTTTATGACAGATTCAAGGCTTCATGGTGAGAGGTTCTAAGGTATGACATTTCATCAAAAAATTGGATGGCATGTTGAAATAATAAGGATAATTTATAAATTTTAGGATGGTAAATTAGATTTTGAAGTTTAGATACACATGCTAAATTGTCTTGTCCTATGTCCTTCCAAAAGAAGTATTGAGAGCATTGGATATGTTGTATTTGAACTCAGGACTACAACTTAGGACTATGCATTACATTTTGTTACGTACACAAAGAATGCTTAAGGAAACAATCTTTGGTGGCATTGCCAATAATGTTTTTACCATCTTCCATGCTAATCACACGTGGATGTGAGTTTGAGTATCAATGACAATCTTAATAAATATGGGGCAAAAGATGCCCTTTGTTTCTTGTGTTTGTGTTTTCTATTGTAGTTGTGATATTTCACAAGTGGGGGAAACATTTTTAGACATGATATGCCCTTTGTTTCTTGCATTTGTATTTTTTTGTTGTAGTTGTGATATTTCACAAGTGGGGTAAACATTTTTAGACATGATTTTTATAGTTATATTTTATGAAATCTCATGTAGGAACCATTACAATGAAGAATTGATATTTCTAAAAGCATATCCTCAAATAGATCAGTAATGAAAGATAATGAATCATAAGTGCATAAGTTTTTTGTGTAGGAATGTTTGATTTGTAGATGATCTGACCAATTAGGGCAAGACATTTAATTCATTTTCATTTTGATTATAAAATTGACATCTATATAGTCAGTTAGCATTCAGTTATTTAGTAATAATTAGGGGATAAGTTAGTTATAGTAAGCTAACTATAGATGTGGCAAAAAGGATCTTGCTTCATTCACTAAAATAAAACCAATTGAACCTTCAAGAATTCTACAAAGGTCATTAAATCTAAAATGAAAGTGTATTTTTGAAATAAAATAATATTGGGTAGGATCTTGGATCATTGTTACTTGGCAGGTGCAACATAAACTATTCTTGGATTGAGTTTGAATTGGAAATTTACCTTTATTTTAACTATTCGAAAATAGTGTGCCAAATAATGTAAAAAAATTATGATTGGTATCCATCAATTTGTTTGAAATTTAAACATTTAGTTGGAAATTAAGCTTACCGGCCATTTAAAATGCATAAAATAGATCTTTCTAGGGACTATTACGAAAAGTTTGATAAAAAACATATACTGTCTAGATAAGATGATTATATATTGGAAAGAACTCATATATTATTAATGTTTGGATCATAGTTTCTAAACTCTCTAAAAATCCCTCATGTTGGCAAATACTATATTCTCATGTATAATTGTGACTTATCTTTTAGGTTACTGATGGCTTATATTAGAGATAAAAGAATCTTGGGTGATATTGTTAGGAAGACCAGAGTAATTTGTGTTCTTGCTTTCCTTGTGACATCTATAGCAATATCTGTTCAACAAGATAGAAGAGAAAGACATAAGAACCAAAGAAACACAATTCCATTTTACAAGTGAATTGTCCATTCTAATCAGACAGATTGTCATGACCAAATTCACTTGACTAGAGGGACATTCTTTCCTCTAGCCGATATTCTAAGACAAAAAGGAATCATTTGAGATATAGTAAACATAGGGTTGGAAGAGGAACTAGTGATGTTCCTCCATACACTTGGCTACAACATAAGGAACCATAAGATTGCTCACAAATTTGGTCACTTAGGAGAGACAATTAGCTGAAACTTTCATAAGGTCCTAAGGGCTATCTTATCTCTTGACATTGATTATCTTGTACCCATTGGTCCAAACACTCCTATTGCGATTAATGGGAAGGATTCTTTTGATCTATACTTCAAGGTATATCTCATAGCACATACTTGCTTCACATTTAATCATATTAATTCACATTTACTCATATTACTACACATTTCAATCTCATAGGATTTTATTGGAGCAATCAATGGATCCCATATACTGGTTATTCTCAATGTTGAGATACAAGCTAAATATCATGATAGAAAAGGCCACTTGTCATAGAATGTTATGGGTTTTTGTTCATTTAATTATAAGTTTCAATACATTCTTGCTACTTGGGAAGGATTTTCTATGGATAGTCGTGTTCTTGCTTCAGCTCTCTTTAGAGCAGATCCATTGCTAGTTCCCCCAAGTATGTGAGATCTACTTGTAAATGATTTTATAGTGAAGTTTATCAAAAATGAGGCAACATTCTAACAATATTCACTTCTATTCATTTTTTGTAGGAAATTTTTTTAGTTGATGATGGGTATCCAAATGTTCTTGCATTTCTTGCCCATTATCGATGTACATGTTATCACCTAAAGGAGTTTTCAAGAACAAACCCAATAAACAGTGCACATGACTTATATAACCACTGAAACTCCTCACTTAGGAATAAAATGGAGCACACATTTGGGATTTTCAAGCAGTGTTTTCCTATCTCGAGGCATGCAACATCTTATCTGATAATGATGCAAACAAAAATTGTTTTAGCATGTTGCATATTACACAATTTTATAACTATAGATGATGGTGTTCCATCTCAAAAAGTTGTAGAAGAGGATGATGATCGTGATGGCATAAATGTACCATTACTTGAGACATATGGGATGAGTCAACGAGATAGGGATTATTGGGGAAAGTTTTTAGATGAGATAGCTAGGAGGATGTGAGAAGACTACAGATCCATTGCTTAGTTTTAATAAAAAATCAACATGAACAATATATTTGTAGCTTCCTAGTGATACGATATTTGTGACATTGATATGTCCTTATTATAATTTTTTCTGATTGTATAAATAAAAAAAGTTAAGTTCTATTTATGTTTGATCCTTGCAATCCCATGAAGTATTAGCTTCACTTTTCAAGTAGATCATTAAAATGTGTTTTCTCTATTGTTCTTCATGTATTTGATAAAAGTTCTTGCAATTTTTCACTTCATTCCTACACTATGCAGTGATGGTTTTGAGTTTTTTTTGTCACAATTTATACTTTTTAAAACCAAATATGTTTTCTTTGAGTGAATCTTTGTTTTCCTGGATGTAGTTTCCTCTTTTGTTTAGTGTGAACATTTTTTGGATGATTGAAATGAAATGAACATTTTATGATGTTATGAATTTTACTGTGGATAGCTATGAATAGTTTCTGGTTTCAATTGGAATCATTACATGCAATCTCTATATCAGATGAATCTATAATCTTTCTAGCTTCATTTTATAATATCCTTTCAATACTAAAAATACTGCCTGATGTTGTTATATCGGTTGCTGTGTGAACAAATATTGGCTATTGTTGTAATATTGGTTGTTGTTTCAAAAGGAGGAATATTGCTATAATGTGAAATATTGGCTACTATTGTATGTGAAATATTGGCTATTGTTGTATGTGAAATACTGGAATGTTGTTATAATATGAAATATTGGTTGTTGTTGTATGTGAAATAATGGAATGTTTTTATAACCTAAAATACTAGCTACTATTGTATGTGAAATATGGGAATGTTGTTATAATGACAAATACTTCCATATCTATCATTTCATATTGAAACATTCTATTCATAAATGCATGATGTTTTTGTTTGATAACTTGAATTTAAGGTTTTCATGAGAGGTCATCGTATCTACTTGAAATCATTGTTTATTAGGCTTTGTGAATAGTTTATTCTTCTCATATTAAAGCTTGTAAAGGTTTCCACACCCACTTCAAAAATTGACAATAGTTCTGGAACTGCTACCAAATGTTGAATACATGTAAAAGTGTTCATTTACTTTATACTTTTGCAAGTTCTAGAAATGGTGGTGTATGTTTGCATCATGCTTAACTAGCTAAAAGTTTTTAAATATAGTGTTGAATTAATTTTATTTTACCTCTGGACCAAGAAGTTGGCACCTTTAACCTTGGCATTAGTGGCGAAGAACCAGAAAGGGGTCTTAAAAATGCCTTTAACTTTGAAAATATTATTGCATATTATTTGTTGGCAGACTTGAGCAGGAAAATTAATATTACTATTACCTTTGTCCCATTATTGAATGAGGTTGCTAGTATAGAATTATATGTTTTAATCCTCTAATTCTTAGAGTGTGTTGAAGAAAGTTTAAAATTCTATTGCTAACTAGTTGATATATAATAAATTTAATTTATTGTTTTTATTTTGGTCATATATAGGCTGAAAGTATTTGAAGTTGTTGATTGATTGTTATGAGTTTCAAATTTTTTGAATAATGGATAGTGGAATTCAGACAACCCAATCAGCTTCTTCTTCAAAGAAGGTAATTTGGACAAGAGAAATGGAACATACGTTCCTTGACCTTCTTGTAGAGCAAGTCCAGATGGGTCAAAAAGGAGAGAGGGGATTCTAAAAAGAGGCATCAATAGCAATTGAAAATAATATCAATTCTGATTTGAAACTAAATCTGTCTAAGGATAATTTTAAAAACAAGCTCAAAACATGGAAGATTGGTTATAGGATTATGAAAGAATTGAAAAATATGAGTGGGTTCGTGTGGAATGAGACCACTCAATGTATGGATGCTGATGAGAGGGTGTGGGATGAACTATTGAAGGCAATATGATCTTTAAATTATTTTGATTAAGTATAATCTATATTATTAAGTCATAACTAAAATATAATAAAATAATTCATTCATGATGCCCACATACAACCAAAATATTTCAAAGGTGCCAAGGTGTATAAGAAGCATCCATTACAATACTTCAATGAGCTGGCCTTTGTTGTGGGAAATGATGTAGCTAAAGGTACAACAACTGCAACAACACATGAGATTGAAGAAGGGAACCTTATGGATGAGGCCCTTGATCTAGATAATGATGGATATTTTTCTTTGCCGATTGAAACTCCTACTAATTTGGATGAGAACATGAACCCTTCCAATCAATCTAGTGAAACTAGCAAAGAGAGAGTGCCACCATCATGTTCAAGAATGTCAAAGAAGAAAGAAGGCCAACATGGCTGGTTCGATGGATGTCATATGTGAAGCCATCAATAAGTTACATGAGGGTCTTAAAAGTACACAAAATATAGCCATGGATGAAGGACATATTGATTTAGTTAATGATAAAGTGTATGACGCTCTCAAAGCCATTCCTAACCTCAATGAAGATACAATGCTACAAGCATTTGATAGTTTTTTTTCTTGAGAGCGCAAGAATCAAAGGGTTCTTTAGAATGACTAAAGTGGAAAAAGTGAACTTTATATGATTGAGGTTTGAAGATGATCTCTAGATAGAGCATATTATAAAACTCTTAAGATTTAATTTTACCATTAGAACTTGATTACTTTGACATGATAGCTCAACATTGATTGTCACACTCTACCAACTTTTTTTGAGTTTTAACAATTGTAGTTTGACTGTCAGACTCCAGTATTATCATTTTTTTGGAGTACATTTCATATTTTTTGTCAAGTTGGTGTTTGCAAGTTGGCCAATTTTTGTTAAGCTTATATAGATGAAGGAATCCTTTTGGGAGTGTTTGATTATTGTTATTTGAATGTTTGATTGCTCTGTATTTGGTGAGAGAGCAGGCATATACTTACATAGTTAAATGTTTTATTTTCTACTTAGATTTGTTCTCTCTCTAATTTGAGGATAAATTTAACAATATTCTCTATGATTGAATTAGTTATGTGGGTCTCACTATTGACATCATATAGTAGGCAAGGTGGACTTGAGTGATATACAAAGACCTTACCTCTACAAATTGAATGCTCATTCCCATTCTACTCAACTACATTCAATTCTACTCCCTCATTTAAAATTCTCCACCCTTGTAAAATAATAACTTCTTTGCTCATTGGAATATCCTTCAAATTTATGGCAGCACTTTTTTTTTCTTCTGTAATTTATTTCTTTAATGTTACTATAGATCTCTAAAACATGAAATTCTTCATTCAACAAAGTGACTTTTTTTTATGAAATTCCATGTTGATGTGCTTGTTTGTTGAATCCGCATATTTTTCTTATTATATTTTTTCATTGTCTCATTTGATTAGTTTTATTTATGGGCTTGGTTGTTGAATCCACAAATGTTTCTTCTTATATTTATGAAAATAAAGCAAAGACTGAAAAACTATGTATGTTTGACCTTGCTACTAGGATCATCCCACAAGATCACCAAAATAACCTTAAAAGAAAATAAGAATATGGGATACATTATTCTAAAAGAATACACTCATACTTTATAGCAATGTATTGACACAAAGCACATGAGATTGGGTAAGAGATGCTTGTAACTAGTTCCTAACCAAATGCCATATAGTAGAATTGTCTTAATATCTTTTATTTAGAATGTAGGATTTTTAAGGATGTATGCCAAATATATGATGAAATTCCATAGCAAAGTACATATTCATAGAAAGTTATGACTAATAGTTCTACTAGATCTGACAAAATTATGGACACACAAATTGTTTGATAAAATTAGTGAATAGTATGCAATCTCAAGGAGTCCAATGATAATACCATATGCTCAAAATAGATATAACAAGTAGTCCATAAAACTATGGCAACATGCATCATGGAGGTATGAGGAAAATGATTTTTCATTTGCTAGTGCTCTTAGTAGTTGTGGAGAGTTTGTGGCCGCTAGAGAGGATAAGAAAATATTTTCCATGTACTATTTTGTTTCAGAATTTTCATCACTTTTTAAAAATTTGAAAAATTATTTAATCCTATTCTTAGCATTGTTAACCTAATGATGGGATTCAAGGGAGATCAAGAGATCATGAATTTTACTTGTTACTTGGCACACATGAATGTTACAATGACAAATACCATTTATTTTGTCCTTGACAATAAAAAATAGCTTCATATCAGTTGTACCTTCTCATTTTTGCAAACATTTCACATTTTTCAAGATCTAGGAGGCTACCACAAACATTATCTTTATTGTTGCCTCTAATGGCCACATCCTCCTACAAAACTTCAGCACTATGTAGAGTACAATGACCTTACATAAACATAGCTCATTAGGGAATTCTCTATCAATGTCTAGAATAATTAGCTAAATATTGAATTTCTTATCTGACAAGAAATTAGGGTATGCATTTATGGATAGAATTGAGGTCACCTTTGTGTCTGATCTATTCTCAAGTATTTCTATTGAAGGAGTTGCATTTTTATTTTAGATTGTTTCATCTACAGTTCTATAGACCATGTACAACCTCAATGTTTAGGTAGGTCATTCAACTGATCCATGACTCCAATCTTAGCTATAATTATTGCAAAGATTCATTGTATATCTATGAGGTGTATTATGGCATAACTGATGACCATGGCATTAATGACTTGAATTATGGATCCTTACTGTGATCCATAACTCCTATCAATATTTATAAGAGCTTCAAATCTATGATACCTGATTGAATAGTCAATGTGAACTTCAATTTGACTTCGATGTTTTATGTTAATGCAAATTTTACCTATTTGACATGGTTTCATTTCTACAAGTGGACCTATACTCTGTCTAACTAGAGGACATTTAATATTCATCTCAATAATCATATGGCTCAAGATTCTTTTGATGTAATTGGAGTGGGTACCCAATTTGGAAATCCCATGTCAACAAATAAGTCCAGAAATAAAATTAATATAATAAAGTCTCTGCTTTACATTGTATAATCTAAAATGTTGACGCTAAAAAAAATTACAAAATCAAGTTCATAAATAAAATTAATCTAATAATGTCAATTGTCTCTTCTAACTATTTCAACAGTGTAATCCCTCCTCTATTTTTGATACTAGTGCTTTTGTTGAATTTGTTGTTTAATGGTGGGTCTCAACATTTGAATCATAATTTTTTTGTGCCTGTATGTTTTTTCTTGTAATTGATTTGGTATATTTATATTTGACATCCCCCATAATTTTTCTTAATGGCACATTTTGACCAAGTGAGGTATATCCATCACAATTTTGATCTGGCAGTACTTAATTTTGTGTGCATCACTATTGTAAAAGAGTACAGATCCTTGTTATTTCCATATTCTTGGAGGTTTTTATTTTGAAATTGCTAAAACCAATTTATCTATCATGTTGATGAGTAATGCATGTCGGTATGATAAGATAATTTGAGTTTAGAATGCCCCCATGGTTGGATTTTCTGTAGGACTTCAAGTTCTTAAGAATCCTAAGCAATTTTGCATCCATTTGCATTCCTCTTAATTAAAGAGATCTTTAAATTTGAAAGTTGGGATTTTGATATCTACATTGCAACTCTGAAATTCTCCAGTGGTGATCTCATTTTATACAATACCCCATTTTGTGGTGGGTTCATTGTCCTATGCTCATGATGCAAATACTATACAATGCTAAATTTGCTACACAAACTTCAACTTAAAACCCCATTACTACTTAAAATTGTTTACACACATTCAAAAGCTAAACAATCTCAAAGTTTTAGAAACTTGAAAAGCTAAAAATTCACCCTAGTGTTTAATCTTATTCATCCAAAATATTACACATTTTGTTAGTTGCAGATTTTGTATACTTATGGTGATAGTTGTGTAACTCATGGTATTTTTCTCCATATAAATTTCTATTATAGGAAGACTAGGATTTGGTTAGGGACATTTGAAATAGCAGAGGATGTAGTGAGGGTATATGATGAAGCTGCAAGACTCATGTGTGGTTGGTCACATTTATTGGACCACATATATAATCAAATTTGCACTAATACAATTCAAGTTAAGTAATACGATTATACATGTTTGAAAATATATGGCACCAAGATCCATTATAAAGAAAAATCAGTTTATTGAAGATGGAATAAAGTTTATCTAAGATTTTTTTCTATGTCTTCATATGCTGAAAAGCATTTCTCCATTATTTAATTCTTTATACAATCATTATCCAATTAGTTTTCACATATGAAAAATGAAATTCTATTATTTTAGTGGTGATTAGGCCTTTTGTTTGGTCTGTTTCAGATTTTATCAGCAACAATACATTCCATGACAAATAAAATTTACTAGAATCCAAATATTTTCTTCTATCTCTTAATAGTGCTAAATAATCTATGAAGTTTCATGAGTAATGGTAAACTAAACTTTAGAATGGCACATCAAGTGGACTTTCTCCACATTGTGTTGACTTTGTCCACATGATGTTGGGTTTGGGAAAGCATTGGTTTGGATGATTCACAATATTCCTAATATAGTTGGCATTAATACTCTTGCTGCCTATATTGTATTTTCTTTTTATCATACTTTCTTCTACTTTTCTAGAAGCAAACCTTGAATGGTGATAATAAGATAGAAAAGGAAATGTGTTCATTGAAAGGTAGGGTGTTATTGGTTTGGTTTCTTGCTTATTGTTAATGTTCTATTAATATTAATTTGTTGTCAATCTTGCTGAATATTTGTAAAGTCAAGCATTTCTCTTGTTTTGTTATGTTTCCAACTTTTGTTATCACTCCTCAATTTTTCCCTTGAGATGAGATTTTATGCATGTGAAATATATTAATTTAATTTCAATTATATAGTTTATTGTAATATTCATCTTACCAATGTAATATTTGATGATGCATTATTTATAATAGGTTGAGGGCTTTGCTCACTGTGTCAATGTGGTGTTCCATGATTGTTAAAGACATTGCACACACCGAATGGCCTAGGACATCAATTTCGGTGTTGCTTTAATAGCAAGAAGGTTGTTGAAGAATACAAATATATTTATGTTATAAATTACTATTGACTAAACATTATAGTATGAAATAATTTTTTTTTTTTTTAGGGGAATAATGGATGCAGATACTTTACTTGGTTCAAAGGTGCTCCATCTATATAAGTGCAGTACATGATGAAGGAATTGAGTGCAAATTCTGGGAGGCTCGAGAGGTGGAGAGGGCCAAGTTTTGTAAGGCTCGTGAGGTGGATTTGGCAATGACAAAGGCAGAAATTACTTTTCTGCAATGCCTTCTCTATTTTATGTTTAGACTTCTTTGTTGGGCCTTACGCGAAAAAATGCATAAAAATTTGAATTTGTATAAAGATTGACCATATTGATGGATTTGTATAGATAAGACAATTTTTTTGGAGTTTGTAATGTACTTTTGTATGATAAAATATTAATAAATGTTTTTAACCTTAATGTACACAAATTTTATGATTTGGAAAAATTTATAGTAATGTCATTATTAATTTTTAATTGTTGACTAGTATTTTTAATTTGAAAAAAATTGCCTTATTCTCAAATAAATAAAAAATCAATATTAGTGAAAAAAAAAAATCAATATTCAATAACTTAATAAAAAATGAGAAATTTTTTAAGTTTGAAAAAAAAATTAAAAATTAAAAATTAAAATTAAAAAGATTAAAAAAAATTAAAATTTATTAATTAAAAAAATTTTAAATTAATTTCAAAAATCAAATTCCAATTTCATTTTGAAGAACCAAACAGATAATAATGTATCTTCCACTCATCTTGCACATGAAACAAAAGATTCAAGTAAAATCTATAAAAAAAGAATTAAGATTTACAAAACCTTGAATTAGCTAAATTGAAGTTTTTTTTTGTAGAAATCCAGATTTCTACAAATCGACTAACCAACCAAATAGACCCTAAATAACGTCGCGAATTAGAAGCAGTACGCCAGATTGGGATATCATATCACATCAAACACTAAAGTGACAGGCAATTTTTATTTGCAGAGTGGCCACTGCACCCCTTTGATTGCTCAAGCCTAAACTCCACTGATGATATTTGCTTTTGTTGGCAGTCCCTATGATTCTTCTCGTTTGAAATATTTGCGTAGCGGTCAGTCTTTCCTTCCAAAATATTCGTGCTTAAATTCCATGGGGGGCATTTTCTTATAGTGAATTGATAGTCCATATTTCGTTGATCCAATTGGAGGGGTAGCTAATCCTTCCATCAGGAGTCGTGTTTGGTGTTTAAAGGGAGACATTTCAAATTCCTCATGGTAAAGAAATATGCTAACATTGTCTCAACAATCATATGTTATATTTTTTATATTCAAAAGTGAATAGCTATTTTTCCAATAAAATCAATGAAAATTCTATGTTGTATGTAAATTACATTTCTTCTTGTTTAAGTTATTTTATAGGAAAGAAATTAGTAATAACAAAGAGTACTATGTAGTTACATATTTTGAATAATCTTTCCATAAGTAACTTTTTGCTTCATTTTGGGTGGAGTTTGATGACATAAGGATTAAAATCTTGAATACTACTATAACTATATCATGTGATTTGAGAAAGGGTTAAGTGTAATATTTGTGTAAGAGTTCAAGATTGGATGGAAGTGAAAAATCAAACTCTTTTGAAGTGCAATTAAACATTGCACTAGAGGACTATAGTTGGTTGGATATTACAAGTTTTGAGTTTAAAATTGTGTAGATAGACTATTTGTAGAGATTGAAAAGTGTTATAACATTTATTGTAAAATATAATAACAATTCTTTTTTTATGTTTAATAATTTTGTAGTAATATAAAATATGGATGGTTGGTCTCAATTCAATTTGACTTATATGGCAATTTTTGCTCTGCTGGGGTTTCATGTGTCTCCTACATATGGTTGTCTATCTAAGCTTTCCTTTTGTCATATTCATCTGTCATACCACATTTAGTATGGGAGATTTTTAGTGCTAGTTTATAATAACCCTAGCCATCTATGACCCAGTACTTGATATTGGTGTTCACATTGCTCCTTTGGATAGCCATGGCACCTCAATTGATCAATCATCCTCACAAGTACATCCTAAAGTTATTCCATGAGGTAATCTTGATATTATCCTTGCTCTACAAGAATTTGATGTTGCATGTGAATGGTTAGAAAAACATACATTGATAGGTTATTTTGTGTGTAGGATTCCTCCTGAAGCCATGCTTAGAAAATGTGTTACCAAGAGTTGGACTCCTCATGGAGTCCGCCTTTAAGATGTGCAAAACCTTAACAAATAATTTTTTTAAAAAAAATTCATTGCTAACCCATCCTGGGATAATGCAATTTTTTTTAATGGCCCTTGGTAGATTCGTTCCTCCTTGCTTGTGCTTGAGAGGTGGTCAAGAGACTTTATAGTCTCTAATGATGAAAATATTAGGGTTCTAGTTTGGGTTGAATTTCCTTGTCTTCCCTTACGATGCTAGCCTTTTATTTATTCCATTGCCAACACTCTTGGAAAAGTTGTTACCAAGGAACATGAGAAGTTCTTCAATGCTCACCCTTGAAAATGTATTTGCGTTGAGGTTGATCTCTCCAAGATCTCCAAGATTTTGTGGAGATTCATATTGGTTCCCACACCTTCTCTCAGAAGGTTCTTTATCTGAACTTGCCAAACACCTATTATAGGTGTCAGTCAGTGGAACACAAGATTAGAGATTGCCCTTTGGTGGTGCCTAGAGTTAAACCCCCACCCAAAGATGCTCTTGTTAAACTAGCTGATGGAAAACAAAAATACTTATATAATTTAAGTGTATATATATATCTATATATATCTATATATATATATATATATATATATACATATATATCTATATGTATGTATATATATATATATGTATGTATATATATATATGTATGTATATATATATATGTATGTATATATATATATATGTATGTATATATATATACATATATATATACATATATATCTATATTATATATATATATATATATATATGTATATATATATGTGTGTATATATATATGTATGTATATATGTGTGTATATATATATGTATGTATATATGTATGTATATATATATATATATATATATATATATATGTATGTATATATATATGTGTGTGTGTGTGTATATATATATATATAAATTTAGTATATTTAAGCTAGACTAATCAGGTGAAGTAAAATTTAAAAATAATTTATTAATATTAATATTACTATGATAGTTATAAAATATAAAATTATTTATAAACAAGTTAGAAAATTACATGTACAATTAATCTTAACATATATATGTTAAATTTCACCTTTCATTGATATATATATATATATATATATATATATATATATATATATAAACTAAATGATTAATATAATAAAAAAATCACTTAAAATGTATATAATTGAATATTATATGTAATATTCAATAAATATTATATGTGTAGCTTGTACAAAGGTATTTGCTCCAAAAAACATGATTGAGGGAGCATTATATAATCATTATTACTATGTCAATAAATTTGGCAAAATTCTAGAGTAGTGTGAGTATAGAAAACAACTTATACATCACACACTAAATTTCATTCCAAGACTAAAAGTGTTAAATAGTGAAAATTGACTTATTTTTCAAAGCATGAATTTCTCCTTGGTGTGTGATGTTTAAGGGTGGCTTGAGTATAGGGATGATAGCCTTATGGATGGTATCAAATGTGGGGTGAAAATATGTTGCATCATAGTTGGTGCCTATATATGTTTTTCCATATGATATGTATGAGATGTCTTTGAAGGACAGTTACACAAAAGAGCATGTAAACATCACATCAGCCTATTTATTGAAGATTCAAAGTTATAGGGGCAGATACCCAGTAAACACTACGGGGTCTAATGATCATGAGGGTTTTGTGATATGTAACCCCCAATCACTACTTTTAAAGTTCCAAAAAATGATATAACATGTACTAATAGCTAATAGCACATATACTAATAGTTTGTCACACATGTACTAATAGTTGATAATTTTTTTGATTTCTTGTTTGTTGATTGGTCCATTTGTACAAAAAATATGATTTAATTAGGTGATTGACTATTGGGGGGTGAATAGAATGAGTTTGGGACAAGCTTTTGAAAATGACACTTTTCAACCACTTCACACTCCAAGAGCTCTAAAGACAAATCTGTAAATACTAAGACATTGAAAACTTAGCTTTAAGATCTATAATCACATAGCAAGATGCACCGAAAAAGTTCAACATAATTTGACTTATAATTTAGGAGGTCTAGGTATGGAAGGTTAGGCTGGATATATGACTATGGGTCTCCTCCCCTACATCATATCATATCCATAATTTATAATTATGAAATACCTTTCTTGATGTCTTTGAAGCACAACTAGGCAAAAGGGAAGCTATACAAAATGACAATGACTACCCGTCGAATTGGTTTGACATGGTTGGCTATGCCCATTGCCATACCCATACTCCAAGGATCATATTGTGAGAAATATCATGTTGAAGAACACATTACATGATAGACTATTGTATTGGGTGTCAGTGTAAAAGTGAATCATATTTTAAATAACTTTTTATTCTTGTATGTTTACATACAAGACTAATTCTTTTTAAAGAATTTTTTTCTTTGAAGCCCTTTCAAAATTTAATTTTTAAAAATTTCTTATTTACTGTGTTACATTATAAAACAATAAAGAACTACTAAATATTGTCAATTTTTAATAATATTATTTTATTGATTAGCCAGTTTATTTAATTTCTTTATTATTTAATTAAATAATTAAGAACTATTTTTTATAGATTATGAAAATTGTTTTTAGTTTATGATATTAAACAAGTCAAAATTTAATATAGTGTGTCAAATCATATGATATTAAATGTCACATTATCTTATTATTAAATTTTTATATGATATATTTTTATGGGAGATTTGAAATAGTAGTTTAAGGTAATAGCAATGTTCAGGATAATAAGACTTTTTAAGTTAATTATGAATATCTATTTTAATTATCAAATATTATTTTTGTTTAATTTTTTTTACCACTTTTGAGAAAATATAAATAAGAAATCAAATGAATGATAACCTTAAAATAATAATAATAATACTAGTGCTTGGATCAGAGGATGCAATGTGCATGTCGATAGTAGCATATGTTGTATGGTGTGACAGAAGAAGGGAATATCATATTTTATCGTAACTCATTAGTCTGGTGAAATTATGGATGATGTCCCACATAGTCTATAATAAAATTAGAATGTGTAAGAATTGCACATCATAAATTTAGAAATAATAATACTAAATTTGAGGCATGATTTTTTTTTAAAACAATATAATATAATTTATTGAAGGCATGGTTAGTTAAACTTATTAGTAAAAGAACTAAACTAGGTTTGAAGTGTGGGACAACTTACATTTGGATTCTTTGATACCATGAATTTGCATATAAGCATGTCCTTACTTATAGTTTTCCAATAAAATGGTTGTACCCAATGCTTGTTCTACAACTAATTTATTTCAAGATTTATAAAATTTTACATAATTTTTCCACCTACACAATGAAATATGAAAGTAAAATAACAATGACATCTCATATTCTAAAATCATTTACTTAAACATGATAGAAAGAATCTAAGTACCATTTTATTTACTTTCTATGTATTTCTTATTCTGTAAGAGAAATGCGACTAATTAGTAGGAGCTAACAACCATATAATCCATTTAAAGCTTATCCAAAGCAATACCCAATTAAGTATTATGATTGGAAGGTGGAAGGAATAAAATCAAAATGAATGTTCAAACCAAGATCATGTTATTTACAAAGGAAGATATTATTGACATACTCTCCCTAGAAAATTTTCCACTACATCTAAATGTAGTTCTATAAACAAAGAGAAGAGAAATCAAACAAATTTGGGAGTTTGACTAGACCAGGTTTTATAAGAGTTGTTGTGAGCTCATATCGAGAAAAAATATTTTTCATTTTAAGGCAATGCAAAGAACTATAAGGATTTTTATGCCTTGGTTTGTCATACTTTTAAGTTGAAGAAGATCATCTACTATCAATTAACAACATCAATTAAAATATATAAAACAATATCAATTAAAATAGAGGAAGCTCTATTTTTACAACATAGAAAAGCTAATTTTTTATTATAGAAAATAAATATACATATTTTTTTGATTACATATATTTATTTTTAATAAACCCTATAAAAAATCAACTACTAATTCTACT